>JAZKJV010006669.1:0-406182 GCA_037367405.1 Ottelia alismoides
TCAAATCGGAGGTGCCAAATGTACGGAGAGACTGGTCCAGCAGAATGAGAGGAGACACCAGCATATGAATCCCGGACCAGCCTATATAAACCATTCTGCTCAGAGCCACAGCCAATCACCTTGCCCGTGAGGTATGTCCTGAAAAATGAGAGAAGACGGGTCAAATATGGCACGACAGTTCAAATCCTTCGTAATCTGACTAATAGATAGCAAATTCATTGAGAACTCAGGAGCATGCAGAACATTCTGTAAATGCAAAGTGGAGGACAGGAAAACCTCCCCCTGTCCAATAAGGGGCGAATGGGTACCATCTGCTATCTGTACTGAACGTCCGGGAGGAATGTCCCTGTAGGCCTGTAATCTACCTCTATCTCTGCAGAGATGATGTGTGGCTCCAGAATCAATAATCCAGTCGGATATATCATGAGATGTAGTAGATCTACCTGAGGAGCTTGCGGCTGCGGAAGAACTGGCAGAGGCAGTGGCAGCAATATCTGAGGAACCACCAGGCGAATCACCAGAAGCATGTGGCATAATCTCTCGGAGACGAGCGACAAGTTCGTCAAATCGGCTATCTGCAGTAGAAGTCAGTGGAGAC
Organism: Ottelia alismoides; assembly: GCA_037367405.1. Taxonomy (NCBI): domain Eukaryota; kingdom Viridiplantae; phylum Streptophyta; class Magnoliopsida; order Alismatales; family Hydrocharitaceae; genus Ottelia; species Ottelia alismoides. Next base: position 599 of record JAZKJV010006669.1, read on the forward strand.
TGAGAGTGCTCTGCAATGCGTGTTGATGCTGGAAATCCATGCTTCGAATAGCATGTCTCCTCCGAGTGTCCTGTGCGACGACAATAGGAGCATGTCTGACTAAAGCGACCACCCCTCCCCTGGGGTCCACGGCCACGTCCACGACCACGGCCAGATGGTGGTCCACCTCTCCCACGCGAGACTGCCATCGCTGAAGGAGGTGGAGTAGAAGAGCTGGAGGAGACTGGAATGCGGCTAAGCCGTCTGTAAACATCCTCAACTGGAGGAATAACTGCATCAGCGAGAATCTGAGATCGAGCTGCATCGTACTCTGGGTCAAGGGCCGCAAGAAGAACACCAACCATGGTGGCGTTTCGAAACGCCTTCTGCTGCTCAGGTGTTGCAGTCAGAGGGATGATACTATATAACTTCTCGAACATCCCTCTTAGGGATGTATAAAGAGAATGGAGAGGTCTGCCGCTCTGCTTCATTGTGAATATGTCGTGCTGAAGCTGCAACATCTTCGTCTCATTTCGCACTTGCGAATATGTGGCGGCAAGAATTTCCCACATTGCCTTAGCAGTGGGCTGATGGAGGACATCATTGGCAATCTCCGTCGTTAAGGTGCCGGACAACCAGACCTTTGCATAGGAATCATCAGCCTCCCATGAGGCATAAATCCCAGTCTTCTCTGCGGGCTCATCCTCGGTAAGAATATGTTTCTTACCATTCGACTTCATAAGGCTCATGAACTGCATAGCCCAGAGCTCGTAGTTAGACCCGTCCATCTTGACTATTGGCGCAGGACCTTTGAATGCGCCGGTGGAGGGCATATCAACTTTTGTATCTGACATACTGCCGCTTGGAGAAGAACTAGGATGTGTAGACGTAATACTGGATGTCTACAAAAACTGCATCGGATTTGAGTGCGTATGTAGACGTTTACGCACTCAAACCCACATATCGGATGAAGAGAGAGCTAGGGCACGCCTCAACGTAGGCTTACAGCCCTTTAATCGGCTAACAGGTGCCGACCGATGGACTGGGAGCCGCTGAACTTATTTGCGGCTGTGCTGGCAGCCGGGCTGGAGAGCTAGGGCGACGCCTGAGACCTCCGGGACTGGGTTGGGGCCGCCGTGTGACCTAAGGCAGCAGGCGAGGAGGTGCTGGGGGCCGCCTGGAGGCGAAAGGCTGCAGGCGGAGATGTGCTGGGGCCTTCGGCGGCGGTCTAGACCCGCTGGCTGGTGGCTGGTACCGTCGTTGGTGGACTAGGAAGAAGTCCTAAGGCGGCGTGGGAGCCTCGATCGGAGCCGGAGAGGAAAGGCGGCGCCGAGGAGGGAAGAGGGCGGCGGGTGGGGAAGGGAAAGGGGACGGCGCGAGAGCCCTAGGGTGGCTCTGATACCATGTTTAGAAAAAGACTTCGTTGTTTTATTCAGAAAATCCTAGGCTCTCTTATATAGGGAGAGACCTTAGGGTAAATTACAGAGAGGTCTATATAAAAGAAAGAAATAACAACAAACTCCATAAAGAGATAATAACACTACTAACTATTTCTACATATATGTTGGAGATTCCCTAATCTCATGGAAGAGCAAGAAGCAAACTGTGGTAGCAAGATCCAGTGCTGAATCTGAATACAGGGCTATGGCCCAGGTTAGCACAGAAATGATGTGGGTAAAGGCTGTACTTATAGATTTACATATAGAAGTTCCACTTCCTATGGCTTTGGAATGTGACAATTAGGCGGCCTTGTTCATTGCAAACAATCCAGCATTCCATGAACGAACCAAGCTCATTGAAGTTGACTGTCACTTTATACGTGATATGATCCAGAAGGGGTTCATTGCTACATCCCATGTCAGTTCAGAGAATCAAACTGCAGACATCTTTACCAAGGCATTACTACGAGGCCCGTTCCAGAAGTGTGCATCCAAGCTGAGCATGATTGATATCTATGCTCCATCTTGAGGGGGAGTGTAAACATATTTTATTCACTTATGTACTCTTTCGTTATTTCCAGTACCTGCTGTACTTTTTATATAATTTACCCATAGGCTACTCTCCTATATAAGAGAGCCTAGGGCTGATGGAATAAACAAGTTCTTCTATTTTCCCAACACTATCCAATCGATCATCCCACTCACATATGTGCACCCAATGTTTGGACCTCCAATCAATATGTAATTTCCCCTCAACTCGATGGCGTGGAGGTCCTCGAAGGTGAAGTACAATACTGGAATGTCTTGACGGTACTCCAATGGTGCAGCTCTGATGCTGCAAAATGCGTGAATTTCTGCCCTGCCGCGAGGGTAGCGCTAGCCTCGTCTGCACGTTGGTTGAAGTATAAGACACAATTATAAAATGTCTTCTCGTTCAATGCAGAAATCAGCAATCATCGGGCATCCTTAAGAACTGCATTGTAGCTTTCATTAAGATTTGTGGTCATTTGACCAAATCTATAACCACCATCATATGCCAAAATCCATTGCTTTCTGCGACAATCATGAGTTGAAAACCATTTGCCTGCTTCTATGTTCCACTCCTGCAATTTTCTCATGAAGAAGTGTGGCTGCCTGTACCAATGATTTCATAGAGCCATTGTTGAAGTTGCTCGCGACATGTCTTGAACAAAAACGCCAATATGCAAAAAGTTCTAATAAATCCACATCAACGTCATTCATTGCGGATTTTATACCAGAATTACGATCACAAATGATACATATTGGACCTGTACCATACCAGTTACTCTGATACGTAGCAACGAAAGGAACCACTTCCTTGAAGGACCAGATTCCTCATCAACAATTCCGAATACTAGGGGAACGATATGTTTATCCCCATCAATACTGCAAGCAATCAACAAATTCGGTTTGTACTTGCCATACAAATGAGTCCCATCAATACTAATCGAAGTCCTGCAATATTTGAATGCTTCAATGCAAGGGACAAATGCCCAAAAACATCGTTGAAGTTTACGACAATGCGGTTTCCGAGGATTGATATGTTTGCTATGTTCGATATATATTTCAGTCTCCGGAATGACAACCTTCATTGCAACAAAAGATAATGCATTTCGGCATAAGACTTCTTCCAATCGACGAATATTGTTCCAATTGCTTTCCATCGAGCATCACATGCGTTTTTTTCATTACCCAGTAATTGTACATCTCGTGGATGTAAGCTCTACAACTCGACACCCGAACATTAGGGTCATCCCTCACTAAGGATAAAAGTGATCTTGATATGAATTTGCAGTCCAATTGAGGATGATCCTGATTAACTGTTGGGTTTATAAAAGTGTGCGAGCCAACGATCTTAGAGATCACCCACAAACCATCGAATTTCCTGTAATGACCATGTAAATACCAAACACATCCTTTTGATCCGTAGGTGCAAAAAACAAACCGGATCAAACTGGTGGATTCTTTAATCATGAAGTTGTAGTGTGCCAGGATGTGATGTTTCTTTACAGCATACATCAAATCATCTTTACATTTGAAGGTCCTGCCCTTGCATATTTCATCAACACCGTCAAGTCTAAACTTCTTTCGAATGTCATCCTCATAGGTTGAATGGGTTTCAGATATTCTCACCCTAAAAAATGGTAAACGGGGAACATTTGGTTGGGAAATTTGTTCATCGGCTTGCTTCTCCTCATTTATGACATTATCTTCAACATCATGATCACTATCCTCTTCCAACTCATCATCGGTTCCCCAAGGGATGAAGTCGTCCAAGGCATGATTAACCTCTCTCAGCAGAGCGCCACTCATGCGCCATTCATGATCTGTAGATGGCTGCGGTATGGGCACATCGGTGCTACGAACAACAGAGGGTCTGGAAGCAAGGCGATCGTCCGCATCAACAACATCCGAGACTTCGCCTACCGATAGACTTTCAATAATAATGTCAGTAGGCGTCGATTTCCCAATGGTCCGAGCATACACAAAAACTCCTTGTACATCATCATCGTCGACGATAGACGAAAAACGTAGGCTCTTTGCCTGCGCCGCGAGGGATGCGATGTAGTAGCTTGATTTTTTGATTGTTCACGTCCAAGTTGAACTTACGGTAGATTAAGTTCAACAACTCATCGAAGGTCATAGTCGGCATTAAGCCAAAACCACACACAATGGACGTCGAAGAATCAATAATCGCACTCTTCAAATGGAACATACAATATATCGACTCCATTCCGACCTAATACGTGAGGCAACATATGACTCAATATTATACAATCATGAAATTAAGAGAAATACGTGTATCATATATCATAAACCTAACAACAAAAAAACTCAAGGATTTTACCAAATCTTTGGAGGTATAAAAGAGGACACGGGAGGAGAGGCGGCGGCGCAGGAGGAGGAGGCGAAGGAGGAGAACCATGGAGGAGGCGGCAGAGCGGGAGGAAGAGGTGGCGGAGCAAGGAGGTCGAAGGGGGGCGGATGACTTAGGGATTTCGCGCGTGCAGAGAGGCATAAGAGGAAGTGCGGGACGATTCAGGGGTTTAACAGGGGGTTTTAGAGGATATCATGGTTCGGATGTGCGATACTGGTATCACACATTCAAGATGCGTTTCCCCTGTAGTACATGAATAAAAAAACATTACACGGTGTCGCATATTCAAGATGCGACACCATTGTATTATCCAGATAAAAGAAGATCTTGCAGTACCTAGGGATGTTCGTAAAATCGAGGTACTACTTAAGAATTTCCTTCGGTTGAAATGTCTGCAGTCATCATCTACACATCATTTAATCTCGGTTTACTTGCTGCATGGAGGAGGATACTAGCAAGTAGAAAGAGAATGATACCTTTAAACCAATACTTCCATTTTTCCTTTAGGAAAAAACTATTTAAACAGTACTTTAGAATAGAAATGAAACTTTTAAGGCATATCTTTGTGACGGGGACCTTGCCGATTCATGCTATCAGTAGTTGCATCAAGACTGGGAAATATGATGATCTTGGTGGGGAATTGTAAAAGAGGCAACATTTACATGCATCTAATTTTGCGGACAACATCCTTCCACTTGTCCAAATTCCTCATTTGTACCATGCTTTGCAATAATCAGCATGAACACCTTCATCTCAGTTTAGGTCTGTGCTTCATCTTTTCAGATGGAAACTAAAGCTGTGTTTTTTCTCTGAGAGATAAAAGTATGATTCCTTAATGACATTTGTCATCCAACTTAACAAGAGTGGCATTCTTGACATCGATACTGGAAAAAACACGCAATGTTTAATCAAGGTTTACACATTACCAATTTAAGAGGAAGTAGTATATTGGAACTTACAATGAGGTCATATTTAGATTGTGCATAATTTTCTAGTCCATTTACTATCTCTAGATATAATCCTACGCATATGCATGTCTTTTATGAGCAGTAGAACTTTGTAGTTAGATATTCCCAGAAAAAAATTAAGTTCAATATAAAGCATCAAACATTGAACAAAAGTGTGCAAATGTTGGCAATTTTATGATTAAGCTGATACTGTATTCCGGACCTTACATCTTAATACATGGTGTATTTATACACGTGGAAAATGACTTCTACAGGTATGAATATTATTTTGCACTTTTACGTGATTTTCCAGAGCTAGCATTCACAATAAATGGAGGCATAACTTCCGCCGATCAGGTATCTTTTAACACTGAACTGCTACATATTTTTGATGCCATCAGATGCTTTAGTTTTTCTTTTTCATTGAATACCTTGTCTAGAATGCTACCTCTAGAAAAAAGTTGGATAGGAAGTCATTTTTTTAAAAAAATATGACCATCCCAGAGGCTGGGACATCCTTTTTTTCTTGTTTGGTTTCAAAGAAAGCGCGAAAACAAAGCAGTAGTCGGATTTGTGAAAAGTTTTACTTGATAAGTAATATTTATAGATCGAAAACAGAGACCCCCAAGGGGAAATATGATTAGTTTGAATCAGTTGAAAGATGGACTGCGATTGATAGGTAAAAAGAGATGACCTGAACATAAAGTTACTTTTGTAGCCTACAATGACATCATGGACCCATGCAAGGGTTCCAATACACTGTTTCTTGCTCCATCAGGGGACAATGAGGTCTGGAAGTTGCCATTTAGCGCATGCCACATTGTAATGTTTCTCTTGTAGTTACTTGACTTCTAGTTCACATTGAGTGATTGAGAGAGGGACTTCCTGTGCTTTCATCTTGGTTTTTCTATTTTTTAGAATAAAGATTGATGATTATTTTTTACCAATTATTATTTCTCTGCACTTCCTGCTAAAGTTTCATGTTCAACACAGCTTAAGACCATAAACTAATCTGTGTATCTTAAATTTTTTTTAGGTCAATGCAGTACTGAGGCAGGGGGCAAATAATGTCATGGTTGGTCGTGCTGCGTACAATAGGTCTGGTTGCTGTCAATCAACATTATGATTGTCGTCATCTGTTCATATATATGGCAGGAAACACTTATTTTGTCGTCTGTTTGCAAATTTGTTGAGTTTCTATGAATTTTAAATTTACTACTGCAAGAGATAAGTTGACACATGGTAATCATAGGCTTTGATTGTATACTTAGTTTCAATTGACATCTTTGCTGGAAAAAAAGGCAACTTGGTGTAGATGATCATGCTATTCAGGGTCTGGGAAAGGGTTGGACCACTTGGGATCCAGTGCACACAACCTTACCTTGCATTTTTTTCACAAGAGGCTGCTTTAACGACTCAAATCCATGATGTCTTGGTCCCATATAGAATCTTTACACTGTTCTATGGCTCAGCTGCATTTTATATGACTCCGGGGCATGAAAGCAGGTGATATGTTGCTTTTTTGAAGACAATGCTGTAGCTTATAGTAGGCATTCAAACCTGTCAATTGAGTAAAGCCTGGAACAAGTATAGAACCTGCCCACATGAAAGTAAAGTATGAAACTCATTAGATTCTGTTGAAGATGAAGGAAAGAAGTAGCGACAATAATATATTCCGAACCCTATGCCTGTTAATATAATAAGATACCAATGGAGATATAAGAAAGAAATACAATAGCTAAGAGGAAAAAGAAGGAAAATCGACATTCAATATACTATGGCATTCCCTGCAAGTTTTTGTGTGAGAGAGAGAGAGAGATACTCAACTTGCTACAATATTTCTCAAAATGAACTTGAGGAAGTGGCTTGGTAAATATCTGTGCAGATTGCTCTGTAAAGAAAACACGTGGTTTTAAAAAAACCTCTCTATATCAGACATCCGGTAAATTGTCAATCAACTTCAACATGTTTGTGTATGATAAAACATGGGATTGGTGGCAATATGCATAGCCGCTCGGTTGTCACACTGTAATTTTATCCGCCACAACATGACTCTGGACCATCACTAAGGTTTCTTGTCCCATGACCCTTTACTCACTCTCTGCACTGGAGTGGGATACCAGGATCCGTTTTTGCTATTCTACATGATAAATTTACCCCCTAGGTAGATACATCTTGAAACATCACTTCAACAAGGATTTTCTCATCGAGGATGAATGCATGTGATCAATGAGATGGATGGTGGCAAAGTACATCTCCCAAGTATGTAGGCATTGCATTGGTAGGAAGGAGCGAGGTTCGCATAATATCTAAAATGTGAATGTGGTTGTACTCATTGAACCCCTTCTGTGTAGTCTGATATACAATATAATGAGAGCAATAAAAGTCACATAAGGCCGAAACAATGGTAGATCCACTATAAGGACAATGTAACTTTAGGGATTGCAACTTGGTTAGGGATTGCAACTTTATCTGGAGGCTTGGCCTCCCTGAGAGGATTGATTTTTTCTTACAGCTTCACTGGCGAAGGAGAATTATGACAAGAGATCGATGTGCCAGACTTTTTGAGGTGGTTTCGGATAGATGCCTTCTTTGCGGGAGTGGAATTGAATCAATAGGGCATATTTTCTTTGTTTGTCAGTATACGACGCCTATCTGGGATGATTCCGACCTGGACTGGGTCTGTGTGAGGAGCCTTGGCTCTTTCTGGGCTTCCTTAGTGGCGACCAGGCAACGTCCGAGGAAAGATCTGCTTCGTCCTCTGGCCCTTTTATGGGCTATCTGGTTGGCTAGGAATACCCTTTTTGTTCTCAGGTCAAAGGTTCTATCGGGAGAATGTCTGTATCCAGTCTAGGTGTCTTGTTGAGTCATGGCTTTTGTAATAGTTTAAGACTATATTTCTTTTTTAAATTAATTAATTTTGATCTGGGATGGACCCCATTGCGTGTTTCCCCCCTTTTTTGACTTCAAACAAAGGACAATGTAACTACCTTAGTGGAACTTACAATTTCGTACCAAGTCTCATGTAGAGGTTTAAGTTATGTCATGATGTACTGTTACGTATTTCTTATTTATCTCATGTACGTCTATGTAATTTACCCAAGGGTTTTCTCTCTATATAAGAGACCCGAGGGCTCTATGGAACAATACAACAGAGCATCATTGGCTCTAACATGGTATCAGAGCCAAAACCTTAGTCTAGGATTTTCTCCACCCCCCCGCCCCCCCCCCCCCCGTTCGGCTGCCGCCTCTCGCCAGCCCTAACGCTGCCGCCCCTCTCCAGCCCCACCGCCGCCCCTCTCCAGCCCTCCCGCCGCCCCCTCGCCGTCGGGCCCCCCTCGCCGCCGGGCCCCCCCCCTCGCCGCCGAGGTCCCCCATTTCGCCGTCGGCGCCTCCTCCCACCTGCCGAGGTCCCCTCCCGCCGCCGATGGGTTCAAGTGCATAAGTCTACATATGCACTTGGATCCTAACGTGTCTTTGTAGACACCGGTTATTTTGTCTCTCATCCCTTGGTCTTCTTCTCCGGCGATATGTCAGAACAAAAGGTTGATATGCCCGTCATAGGTGCCTTCAAAGGTTCGGCGCCAATAGTCAAAATGGACGGGACGGACTACGAACTCTGGGCTATGCAGTTCCTGAGTCTTATGAAGTCATGTGGTAAGAAACATATTCTTACCGAAGATGAGCCGGCAGAGAAGACGGGGATATATGCCTCATGGGAGGCTGATGATGCGTATGCCAAGGTTTGGCTGTCAGGAACGCTCACGATGGAGATAGCCAACGACGTGCTCCATCAACCCACCGCCAAGGCGATGTGGGATATTCTGGCCACTACATACTCTCAAGTGCGGAACGAGACGAAGATGCTGCAGTTACAACATGATATTTTTACCACGAAGCAAAATGGACGGCCTCTTCATTCTCTGTACACGTCCCTCTGTGGAATGTTCGAGAAGTTATATAGAACCATCCCGCTCACAGCCACCCCCGAACAGCAGAAGATGTTCCGTAACACCACTATGGTAGGCGTATTACTTGCTGCCCTTGATCCAGAGTACGAGGCAGCACGCTCTCAGATCCTCGCCGATGCCACTATTCCTCCGATGGAAGAAGTCTACAGGAGGCTCAGTCGTATCTCAGTTCCCTCCAGTGCAGCGACTCCGCCTCCCTCGGCAATGGCAGTCTCCAGAGGACGAGGTAGTTCGTCTTCATTTCGTGGCAGAGGAAGTGGTGGACGTGGCCGAGGAGGTCGTGTGCGTTCTATGTGCTCATTCTGTCATCGTACTGGTCATTCTGAGGATACATGCTATTCCAAGCATGGATTCCCTCCCTCTGCACGTGTCGCTGATCATGTTCAGGCTCCGCCAGCATTTACTGCAGATCACAGGTTCGAGGAGCTAGTGGTACGGCTTCGTGATATTATGCCACAGTCATCATCAGAGGGTGCTGATACATCCGATGTTGCGGCTTCTGCGTCAGCTAGTACATCTGCTACAGCCAGTACCTTAGGTAGTACTTCTGCCTCCTATCATAACCATAATCTCTCAGGTTGGATTGTTGACTCTGGAGCCACCCATCATCCTCTGCTGTGATAGAGATAACCTGCAGTCCTACAGAGCTATTCAGTCTGGTCACTCCGTACTCATAGCTGATGGCACTCATTCCCCTATTATCGGTCAGGGGGAGACTGTTTTGTTACCCTCCATGCACTTACATAATGTTCTGCATGCACCAGAGTTCTCCATGAATTTATTATCAATTAGTCAGATTACAAAAGATTTGCACTGTCGTGCTATATTTGACCCATCCTCTGTCATTTTTCAGGACATACTCACGGGCAGGGTGATTGGCTGTGGCTCTGAGCACAATGGCCTCTATCGTCTAGTACGGAACTCCTACGCTGGCGTTTCATTACACTCTCAGGGATCCGTCTCTCCATATACATGGCATCTTCGCTTTGGTCACCTGCCGCTCCAGAAAACGCGTCACCTCCTGCCTCAGATCTCTCCGAATTCGTCATTTCATTATGAAGCGTGTCAGTTAGGGAAGCACCATCGGTCTAGCTTCCCTAGTCGTCAGGGTCGGAGCAGTTGCTCCCCATTTGAGTTATTTTATATAGATATTTGGGGTCCGAGTCGTGTTCCAGATCATCAGGGGCACAGGTTTTATCTTGTTGTGGTTGATGATTTCTCTCGAGTGTCTTGGACTTTTCTTCTTAAAAATAAATCTGAAGCAGGAAGTGTTATCCAAAATCTTATCAATGAAGTGCAAAATGTTTTCTCGTCTTCTGTTAAGTATGTGCGTACTGATAATGCATTGGAGTTCTGCACTCGCTCTCTTGCCCGATTTCTTTCCTCTAAGGGCATTATCCACCAAACCACATGTGCATACACATCTCAACAAAATGGTGTTGCGGAACGGAAACATCGCCACTTTCTTGATATTGCTCGCACATTACTTATTCAGAGTTGTACACCCTTAGCCTTTTGGGGGGATGATATACTTACAGCATGCTATCTGGTCAATCGCATGCCTTCTACTGTTCTTGGGGAAAAGACCCCTATCTCTGTTCTCTTTCCTGACAAAGACTTGTTTTCACTTACCCCTCGTGTCTTTGGGACTGTCGCTTTCGTTCACCGCTTGTCTCCAGGACTTGACAAACTCTCTCCTAGAGCTGTTAAGTGTGTTTTTGTGGGCTACTCGAGGGACACAGAAGGGATATCGTTGCTATGACCCCATTCATGACAAGTACTATGTGAGTGCGGATGTTACATTTTTTGAACCAGTTATGTACTTCTCCCCTGCAGGTGACAGATTGGTTTCCTCCACATCCACGGATACTAATGTCTATGTTCCCCTACCTCCGAGTCTGAGTCAATCTGAGTCCACTACACCACCACCACCACCACCTCCCATTCTACCATTCCCTAAGTTCTACACAAGGCGGTCAGGGCCTGCTCAAGCTACACGTCAACCATCTAGCACGCCTCAGGTATGTTCTGATGTTATCACTAATGATGGGTTAGATAATGCACCGGTGCAGGAACCTTTACTACAGGAGGAGGATCCGCCAGTCAGCACAGTGATAGATGATCTTGATCGTCCTATTGCTCATAGGAAGCAGAAAAGAAATGTGCAACATATCCTCTTGCGTCTCAAGTGTCATTTCATCGGCTCACTGGTGATTTCCAGAGATTAGCAGCAGTTGTCTCGTCAGTTGAGATCCCACGGACTTATCAAGACACCATGAAGATTGATTGCTGGCGTCTAGCTATGGAGGAGTAGATGCATGCCTTACAGTCTCGAGGGACTTGGTCTCTAGTTCCCATTCCTCCAGGTGCCTCTGTGGTGAGTAGCAAGTGGGTGTTTACGGTTAAATATCACGCAGATGGGTGTCTCGACAGATACAAGGCCAGACTTGTCGCACGTGGATTTACCCAAACCTATGGGGGTAGATTATTTGGATACATTTTCACCAGTGGCTCGACACTCCACTCTTCGCATTCTCCTATCTGTTGATGTCGTACGTGACTGGACCATTTTCAACTTGATGTCAAGAATGCATTCTTGTATTGAGATCTACAGGAGGAAGTCTACATGCAGCAGCCACCGGGGTTTACTGCTGAGGGGGAGACTCAGATGGTGTGTAGACTTCATAAGGCTATCTATGGCCTTAAACAAAGTCCACGGGCATGGTTCCAGAAGCTTTCCCAGCTGATTGAACGACAGGGGTTCAAGAGATCAAATGCAGACCACTCATTGTTTGTCCAGAAGACTCCTAGAGGTACGGTTGTCGTCATGATATATGTTGATGATATTCTGGTTATAGGAGATGATGCTCAGGGAATTGAGATGACCAAATCTTTGTTGGGAAGTTAGTTTATTACGAAGGATCTAGGCACGATACGATATTTTCTGGGGATATAGTTTGCAAGAAATACACAAGTAATGGTGATGACTCAAAGAAAATATGTCACAGACTTGCTAGTTGAAACAGGAATGGTTGGATGCAGACCGTCGAGCATGCCTATGGACCCAAGCATGAAGCTGTATGACAATGATACCGAAGAGGTGGACAAAAGAAGATACAGAGAGATGGTGGGTAAGCTTCTATACATCACCATAACTCGACCGGATATTGCCTTTGCAGTAAACCGGGTGAGTCAATTTATGGAGCAGCCTAGGCAAGTTCATATGGAAGCCTTGTATATGATATTGAGATATCTGAAGTCTTCCCCAGGCACAGGTTTGTTATTTAGAAAAGATACAGATCTGTCTATTTCAGCTTGTGCAGATGCAGACTATGCAGGATGTCCAAAGGATCGTAAATCTACTTCCGAATTTGCTATCTTCATAGGAAGCTCTTTGGTTTCTTGGAAAAGCAAGAACAGACTGTTGTGGCGAGATCCAGTGCTGAATCAGAATACAGAGCCATGGCACAAGCAAGCGCAGAAATGATGTGGGGTCGAGCGGTCTTAGAAGATTTGAATGTAAATGTCTCCTTGCCCATGAATCTTCAATGTGACAACCATGCAGCATTGTTCATTGCCAATAATCCAGCTTTCCATGAAAGAACAAAGCACATCGAGGTAGATTGTCACTATACTAGAGACATGATCCAGAAGGGCTTGATTTCCACTCCACACGTCGGTTCAGAGGACCAGACTGCAGATATATTTACCAAGCCATTGCTCAGAGGACCTTTCCAGAGATGTTCTTCCAAGCTGAGCATGATTGATATCTATGCTCCATCTTGAGGGGGAGTGTAGAGGTTTAAGTTATGTCCATGATGTACTGTTACGTATTTCTTATTTATCTCATGTACGCCTATGTAATTTACCCAAGGGTTTTCTCTCTATATAAGAGACCCGAGGGCTCTATGGAACAATACAACAGAGCATCATTGGCTCTAACATCTCATAATGATGAGAATCCATGAGGAAAATTTATGTTAGTAGAGTCAACCATTTTGATGATAGTTGTAAATGCATAAGTCCCCCGCCAAAAGGAATTTCAATCGATCCCATGAATAATGTAAATAATAAATATATAAGGAGTGAAAATAGAATAGTATTTCCTTTTTGGATGAAACCTTGGCAAGGGTCTAAGGTGAGATACCATCATAGAAATAAAATTGTTTTTATTAGTTGTGCCCCTCTGAGATATTATAGTATCAGTTATACTCCTTTTCTTGGAATATCAGTTCAGTCCCTGACTTATTCCACAATGATCACTTGTGCCCATCGGGTTAGTTGCCGTCCATCCTCATAAACGTACTAACTTTGGGGACACAAGGGGAATTACATAAAAAATAAGGGTAGAAATATCTTTCATCTCCTTTTCTTCTTCTTCCTTCCACTCTTCCTCCCTCCTCTTCCCCCTCCAGCCCTCTCCTCCTTCGACTACAGCCTCCCGACGTCTATCCCCCTCCAGGCCCTCTTTATCCCCCTTCCAACACCTCCTCCGCCTCTACCAGCCCACTTCTTCCCCTCCATCACCTCCTCTGCCTCTGCCAGCCCTCTTCCTCCCCCTCCAACACCTCCTCCCCCTCTGCTCGCCCTCTTACTCCCCCTCCAACACCTCCTCCCCCTCCGCCATCCCTCTTCCTCCCCCTCCAGCACCTCCTGCCCCTCCAGCCAGCCCTCTTCCCTCCCCCTCCAGCACCTCCTCCCCCTTCAGCCCACCCTCTTCCTCCCCCTTCAGCACTTCCTCCCCGTCTACCTGCCCTCTTCCTCCCCCTCCAACACCTCCTCCCCATCCTTCTGAACTCTTCCTCCCCCTTCCGGCACCTTCTCCTCCTCCGTTGGTTTACCTCCTCCCCCGATCATCATCCCCTACCGACATCTCCTCCCTCTCCACATGTCCTCCTTTCCCGATCGCATCGATTGGCTTCAGTGAGTTGCTCTAGGAGATTATGTTGTCATTGAGGAGGAGGGGACGATGGAGGAGGATGGGTTGGAGGAGGAGGTGGGGTTTTTTTTCCAGATATGGCCTTGATGATCAGAATAACGGAAGGGCACAAGTGATCATTGTAGAAGAATTCATGGGCTGAATTGATATTTCAAAAAAAGGAGAGGTATGACTGATATTGCAATATCTCGAAGGGGCACACCTGATAAAAATCCTTAAAAAAAGGAAAAATAAATTTTTTGTTCTTTTTTAACAATTTGGGGAACAGAAGTAACATCATTTGGTTCTCCACGAAAACAGTGAACCCATTTTTAATGAATTCATAAACACACACAAGTGAAGAAGAAAATTTTTCTAGTTCTAAAAGTTTAAAAAATAATAAAATGATTTATAAGAGCCTTAAAGGGAAAAATGGATAAAAAGCCAGTTCATAGAGATTGAGAGTATGCTCATGTTCTATCAATCTATCAAAAAAAATGGAATCAATAGAAGTTTAGAACCATTTCAATTATTCGGAATTTGATCTTTAATGATGAATGAGTTCTAAGTATCAGATTATACCAATTTTTACAGATTTGATCGAATGAAAAACATACTTCCAAAATCTATATAGTTAGGTTTTAGGATGGGATTTCACAAAAAAAGGGGGAGGGATTGTGGAGGAGCCACTTTGCTCTTTACCGCCACCTCCTCCACTATCTTCTTTGACTAAATATTATATATATTCCTTTAAGTTTGTTTTTTAAATGTTATAATTTTTGATCTTGAAGATATAGTAAAAAGAAATTATATGTAATATAATTGCTTTAAGGTACTGAACCTTGGACTTTTGTTTACGTTACCATTTCTTATGCATATTACTCCCAATTTTTTCATCCTATTCATGAGTTAATATGCCCTCACTGACATATAATGCTACATCCATCAGTGAGTGGAAGAGCACATCTCGGGATTCCACTCTTTCCATTAAAAAAACACCCAACACTGAATGGAAGGGCGCAACTCCGCATTATCAATATGAAAAACCTCTGCATAGGTATCAAACCCATTCTTTATTTCTTTAGTTAAAACAACATATTTTTCTTTTGAAAAAACTTCAAATTTATTTTAAGTCAGAAGATCTACTAAAACGAGAAAATGATCCACGAAATTATGTAATATTAAAACCTTGATGACGAGGTTTAGGACTCAAACCCCACTTTTCCCCACGTTTCGCATTTAGAAAGCGGATTTGAGAATGCCTCGGCCAACCCTCTTGTAAGCCCCCTGGCCATCAAAAGCGATGATTCCACTATTTATATTAAGTAAATTAATAATAAAAGTGTAATCGATTTGATGATGGAAAAGAACTTTGATGGAGCATGTAAAGGCTTTCTTTGAGTCTTGGTCCTTATAACGTAGTTATTTTTAGAGTTTTTATCAGTTGTCCACCTTTGAGATATTGCAATATCAGTTATATCCCTCCCTTTTTTTAGAATATCAGTTCAACCCCTGACTTCTTCCACAATGATCACTTGTGCCCTTCAGGTTAGTTGCCGTCAATCCTCATCCTAAACGACCGTTAACTTTGAGGACACAAGGATACTTAATTAAAAAATAAAGGGTAAAAATATCTTTTTTTCCCAATTTCTTTTTCCTCCCTTCCCATCCAGTTCTGCCTCCATCGCCACCCCTCCCCCTCCAGGCCCTCCTTCGTCGCTGCCCGTCCCCTCCAAGCCCTCCTCCTCCTCCACCCCCTCTCCAAGACCTCCTGCTCCACCGCCCTCCCTCTCGAGGCCCTCCTCCTCCACCGCCGCCCATCCTCCTCTGTTGTCCCTTTCCATCCAAGCCCTCCTCTTCCTTCGTCCCTCCCCCTCCAGGCCCTCCTCCGCTGCCTCCCCTCACCCTCCAGACCCAATCCATATTTGAGCACCTCTTCTGTCGCCGCCGCCACCCCTCCTACTCCTCAGCCTCCTCCGCCTTCGCCCGTCCTCCCCTCCAACCCTCCATTCCATCCATTCCTCCGCCATTCCTCCTCCTCCCCGCCCCTCCTCCCTAGCTCCGCCCCTACCAGCCCCTCCTCAACCACCTCCTCCCCAACCCACCCCTCCTCCCTAGCCCCATCCCCTCCTCCGCCCCTCCAACCCCTCATCCATCCCCTCCTCCATATCCCCATGATCCTCCTCTGCCCTCGCCCCAGCCCCTGCCCCCATGCTCCTCCACCTCTGCCCCTCCTCCTCCTCAACACTCGTCGAAGAAATCTCTCACATGCCTCTGGCTCTCCTCCTCCCCACCCCTCTTCGATCTCTACAACTCTAGGTTTGCTCTAAGAACAAAGCAATGATGTTTTTTTTTCATTTCTCCCAATCCTTACCACCTTCTTTGTGCAAATCCGATCCCAACCCAAGTGACGTGAACCTCTAGCTGCGGTGAGGTTCTTCTACTATTCTTGCATATGAATGGCTTCAACGCGATCGATTGGGGCTTCTTACGAATGTAGAAGCTTGTGTTGAACGCTTTAGGTGGGTCTTGATGATGAATTTGTGGATTTAAAGAGCCGATTGATGAGGTTGGTCTTTTCAGAATGTTGAAGATGTTGGGTATTTCTTGCGTGATAGACTTGAGATAGGGGTTTCGGCTGATACTCCAAGCGACATGTTACTGCTCCAGGTTTTGGAAATGCAGTGAGGGCTCGATTGATACAACGGATGTAGGGGCAGAGGATGTGTGGGATGGCAGAGGAGGCTGGATGGCATGGGGAGTAGGAGGGGTCGAAGGAGGAGGATTGGGGGGAGGAGAGGTGTTTGGACAGTTATACACTCTTAACTGCACCATGATTTGAAAAAATCATGGTTAAGTTCAGCCCATTGACAGTTAAAGTAACAGAAGTGCACACGTGATAGAATGGCAAGAAGTGAGTGACACAATTGATATTCCAAAAAAGGAGGGGCACAAGTGATGAAAATCCTATTTTTTAACTTACATTTTGGGTACGCACCGTTATATAGGTGCTCACCTTCTTTAACCTCAAAAAGAAATCCAATGGTGTCTCCCAACCAGCAACTTTCGAAATGAACAAAAATGATATGTTGAAGTTGATTGCAAGGTTGCAAAATTCGGTAGTCGATACTCGGTCGGTCGGGTCACTGACTAAGGATTAACCGGCAGCCATGCGATTAATCGGATTTGGTCGAGCTTTAATCGACTTTGATTTTTTAAATATATAATCTATTTTTATACATATATTATTATATATTTACATAGATTTATATATTTTTGGTCGTGTGGACGAACAGATTGAGCCTCCGGATAGTTCGACTCCTCTGACAATTCAGGACTTAATGATATTATTTCCTGTCCGAGGGAGATAATGACTCATGCTGCCGGCACCACTACAGGTTTCCTAGATGTTGCAGCCATTGCTAGAGCCTCTTCGAGCTCCTTAGGTATAGCCTATGCTTTTACCAGTTGTAGCAGGGTTGATATGACTTAGTGGATCATGAACTCTAGTATTTCTCACTATCTATGTGGAGACAAAGCACAATTTTTACATATCTATACACCATGGTAGTTGGGTCGTCATCGAACATGGTTTACTTACCCATCACAGGATATGGGGAGGTGCATTTGATACCATCCATGTGCCTGCAGAATGTTTATATGCTCCTAATTTCAGATGAATTTGTTTTCTATTAATCGGATCACGAAGGAAGGATCTGCATCGTCGAGCCTATTTTGACCCCTCTTTTCTAGTGTTTCAGGACATACTCACGGGCATGATGATTGGATGTGGCTGTGGGCAGCAGTGGTTCTACAAACTGGTCCAGTCTCCCGGTATCGGTGCTTCTACAGTTCCCACTAGATCAATTTCTCCTTACTTGTGACGTCTTCATTTTGGCCACCTTCCTTTGTAGAAATTGTGTCATATCCTCTCACAGATCTCCACACGCTCTTCCTTCTAGTGTGAGGCTTGCCAGCTTGGGAAGCATCATCGCTCTTCTTTCCCTGATCGTTAGAGTCGTAACAGTAGTCATTTATTTGAGCTTATTCATCTAGATATTTGGGATCCTAGTCGTGTTTATGATCTCCAGGGATATTGTTTTTATCTTGTTGTTGTGGATGGTTATTCTAGACTTTCTTGAATTTTTCTGTTGAAAAAGAAGTCCGAAGCTGGGTTTGTTATTAAATCTTTTATTACTGAAATAAAGAACATTTTCTTTGCTACTATCAAGTTTTTATTTGCTCTGACAATGCCTTAGAGTTCTGCATGTTACATTTATCTGAGTTCTTTAGGTCTCTTGGCATCATCGTACCCAAGACCTTGTGTGCTTACATCTCTCAGCAGAACGATGTTGTTGAATGCAAACACCGTCATTTACTTGATGTGACATGGACACTTTTGATCCAGAGTCGTGCTCCTCACTCTTTTTGGGGTGATGCGGTCCTCACTGCTTGCTACTTGGTAAACCGCATGCCATCTTATGTCTTAGGGGAGAGTGTTCCTTTCTCGACCGCGTTTCCCAAGGATATGTTCTCCCTTACACCTTGTGTGTTTGGTTCTGTTGCTTTTATTCATCATCTGACACTTGGTTAGCTTTGTCCTAGAGCTATCAAGTGTGTTTTTGTAGTCTACTCTCATACCCAAAAAGGGTATGACTGTTTTGATCTGGTTCGCGGAAGTACTATATTAGTGCAGTTGTCACCTTCTTTGAGTCGATTATATATTTCTTTCCTACATGTGACAAGTTGACTCCATCTGACTCTAGAGAGGAGGTATACATGCCTCCTCTTCCTACGGCTGCCCCACCTCCAATACCTACACCACCACGACCACCACCTCCACCACCTATTACGTATGCCCATCTATTACCACATTTTTATGTTCGCAAGCCTCGCACTGCTCCCCCAGCTCATGGACCTATCATCTAACACGGTTCATGTATGTAATAAGCACATTGTTTCTTTTGATGGCACTAGTGATTTGTTCATGCAGCATGATTCTTTACAGGATGAGCAGGTACCCCCTCAGGAGGGTAATAGTTTACATGTTCAGGAGGATGCAGTAATCTGGATATGCCTATTGCTCTGCGGAAGCAGAGACGTACTTGTGTTACATATCCTCTTGCTCCCCATATTTCCTTGGGCTGACTCTCAGAGGACTTTTAGAGATTTGTCCTAGGACTACCAGTCGTGGAGATACTACAGACATAGCAGAAGGCGATATGGGACAGTCAGTGGCGTCTTGCCATGGAGGAGGAGATGGACGTCTTACAAACACATGGTACATGAAGTATTGTTGCAATTCCTACATGAGCATCTGTTGTAGGATGCATATATGTGTTTATAGTAAAGCACCGAGCAGATGGTTTCGTGGATCGCTACAAGGCAAGACTTGTGGCTTGTGGGTTCACTCATACATATGTGGTGGACTATCATGATACTTCTCTCAAGTAGCTCGGGATTCTATATCGAGATTCTTCTTTCTGTTGCAGTATGTTAGAAATATGAAATGCAGAAGCGTAATCGGAGATAAAGAATAAACAAGGAAGAACACCGATTTTACGTGGAACCCTACTCCCTAAGGAGTGGGATGATTGCATTCAACTTTCTCTTCTGATACAGGAGGTCTGTGGCTTCGTATATAGCCTCCACAGACCCTCCAAGTCCTACCACTGGTAACCCTGGAGGGATCCAATTACACATCTACCACATATGACACATATGCTCTAACACTCCCCCTCAAGTTGGAGCATGCAATGCTCTGCTTGGACACATAGAAAGAAATCACTCAAACTCACAATATAAGGCACTACATACAACATCAACTCAACGCATACACAACTATCGGTTGCTGTCGAGGACATTACTTCTCACGTCGTGCAGTTGAAGAGGAACAAACGAGTTGGAATGTGAGTCGAATTGGGTCTCCTCGTCGGAGAACATGTGCTATGTACAGTGCCTGTTAGAGTCACTACCACTGAAATGCGTCTCCTCGTCGGAGTACTTTGGCCCACTATATGTAGAACATTGAATCTTGTGGACAACTGCTCCATCTCTGAAGGACTGAATTGAAAAAGCCGTGGAGACATCCTCGTCAGAGTCCATGGTCGCTGGAGAATGGAGTCTGAAAAGTCTCCTCATCGAAGAACCGGGTCTCTCCTATACTGGCTCAGAGAATGGGATCTCTACATTGGAGTCCCTATGAAACCACATGAAAAACCATAGCTCGTATGGCATAGGGAATGTGATCTCTACTCTAAAGCCCATATAGATTACATGAAAACTCCGAGACCAAAAACAGATGGGAACCACACAAATGATGGCAAACATGTGCACATCATACTTATGACTCGGAACCAATCTGAACGTCGAGTCTGATCATGAACTGTAGAGTCTGAAATCTGGTTGTCCTGGAATCTGGAGAATCTGATATCTGAATCCGACCTGTAACTCTCAATAATCCTCCTTTCTCCCATACTTGTCGGAAAATAATGACATCGGCAAAGTTAGTAGAAGACAAACAAGATGGGGAGAAACAAAACATCACATGAATCGATAATATTTTTCGACTTTCTTTTCAAATTTTTTCAAATCATCTTTTTTCAGCTATTCCATTTTTTAATAACCGACTCTCCTTTTTTTCAATAAGTTCATTCATTTTTTTGGTTTTTCCTCCCTTTTTTGCAAAAAAAAATCCCGCGTACACCGTCTCTCCTTTTTTTTCAATAAGTCGTTCATTCATTTTTTGGTTTTTCCTCCCTTTTTTGCAAAAAAAATTCCCGCATAGGACTTTTCTTTTATACGCGTCTTTTCTCAAAGCAGTATTTTTTTTTTTGAAAATTCGGCTATTTTTTCATTGAACCAACCCACTTGGGCTCTTTATTTAGGGTTCTACTTGGAAACCCTTTCTCAAAGACCTGCCACCCCCGATGGGGCTCTTGCTCTTGCCGCTCGTGAGAGGCTGCCTGGAGAGGGGGAGTTGCAATACCGCCGCCTTCAACTTAGAGGAGATGCAGCTTTGCCTGGATCTCGACGAGGTGCCGGCCATCGCTGCCTGCTATCTGGGGAGGAGAGGGCTTCACTTGGAATAACACAACCTCTCCGGGCTCTGCCTGGAGGTGTACATGCATCATGGAGCTCCGCCTGGGCTACTGGGCTTGTCGTGCAGGCTAGAGGCACCGTTGGACTTCACGTGGTGGTGCCACTCGAGAGGCGAGGCAAGATTGCGTAGACTAGAGGGCTTTTCTCCTGAATGGGGGTCTTGAGATTGGGTGGCAGCAACTGGGGATGCATTCTCTGCCGGGGTTTTCAGATCACATCGTCGGGCATCTGTTGCATCTATGAAGAATTAGGGTTTCAGAAATCCTAGAACTTGCTAGATCTGGAGAAGAACCTCAACCAGATCTTGGACATAAAAAATCAGAACAAATCTTCATGAATCAACAGAACCTATTCTAATAATCGAATCTCGAACAAATATCGAGCATAAAATTCTCGAGAATCGAACTCGCTCTGATACCATGCTGGAAATATGAAATGTGGAAGCGTAATCAGAGATAAAGAATAAACAAGGAAGAACACCAGGATTTTACGTGGAATCCTACTCCCTAAGGAGTGAGATGAAATCACGAGAGAACGCCTCACAGGGCTGATGTTGCATTCAACTTTCTCTTCTGATACAAGAGGTATGTGGCTTCTTATATAGCCTCCACAGACCCTCCAAGTCCCACCACTGATAGATGTGGTGCTAAACACTGGATGTGGTAATTGGACCCTAGAGGGATCCAATTACCGATCTACCATATATGACGCATACGCTCCAACATAGTGAAATGGGATTGGTCCCTATATCAGCTTGATGTGAAGAACGTGTTTCTCTACGATAACCTACAGGATGAGGTCTACATGTAGCAACCACCTAGGTTAGTTGCTGAGGGGGAGCGTCAGAAGGTCTCCAGGCTTCACAAGGTGATCTATGACCTTAAGTACTGTCTAAGAGCATGGTTCCAAAAGCTTTCGGATTTGATAGAGCAACATGAGTTCATGAGATCGATTGCCGATCATTCACTATTTGTTCAGAGGTCTCAGAGAGGTACAATTGCCATACTTTTTATATTGATTATATCATTATTACAGGGGATGGTGAGCAGGGTATTCAAGCTGCTAAGGATTTCCTAGGTCAACAGTTTGTAACTAAGGACCTTGGCAGTCTACGTTACTTCCTTATACTGGAGTTTATCAAGGACCAACGAGGTCTTGTGATGACACAGAGAAAGTACGCTAGGGATCTTCTCTCGGAGACAAACATGGAAGATTGCATGCATGTCACTACTCCCATGGATCCGAGCATGAAGCTGTATGATGACGACACTGAGGAGGTAGACAAGAGGAGGTACAAGGAGCTCGTTGGGAAGTTCCTATACATAACCATCACCATGCAAGATATATCCTTTGTAGTGAGCAAAGTGAGTCAGTTCATGGAGCAGCCTAGACAAACACATATGGATGCGGTCCATATGATTTTGAGGTATTTGAAGACCTCACCTAGCATTGGTCTTCTATTTAGCAGAGGCGCATCCCTTGCCATTACTACTTGTGTAGATGCAGATTATGAGTGATGCCCTAATGACAAGAAGTCTACCTCTGACTTTGCAGTATTCATAGGAAGTTCCTTGATGTCATGGAAGAGTAAGAAGCAGATAGTGGTCGCCAGATCCAGTGCAGAATCAGAGTGCATTGCCATGGCACAAGCGAGTACAAAGATGATGTGTGTTTGATCTGTTCTTACTGACCTAGCAGTTGAGACGCCTCTTCTCATGCACCTCTAATGCGACAACCAGGTGCTCTCTTCATTGCCAACAACCCAGCCTTCCATGAGAGGACCAAGCATATTGAGGTATACTGTCACGACACTCGAGACATGATTCAGAAGGGCTTCATCTCCACCACTCATGTTAGCTTAGGAGATCAGACAACAAACCCCGGGGCCTAGCCACAAGGCCATTTCAGAGATGTTGTTCCACGCTGAGCATGATTGATATCTATGCTCTAGCTTAAGGGGAAGTGTTGAGATATTAGTTATATTTTGTTTCTTTTATTTATTCTCTTTTCTTTCTGTCTTCGTTATGTAATTTACCTAATAGGTTTCTCCTCAATATAAGAGAATCGTATGGCCTCGTGAATAAGCCATTCCTTGTTTTCTCTCAACAAGGTCCCTTCATATGCTATTATAGCGAGGCGAATCACTGGTAGGGGTTCTTGGTCTGCTGCAAATATGGAGGATGGTGTTGTTGGATTGAAGGAACATGTTGAGAATGGTGTTTGAAAGACTGCGAGTCGCAGAAGGCATGATCAACACCATACTTAATCTTCAGTGAGGGAGATCTGACTTTACAAGTGTGATTTACGGGGCCATTGACGTTGGGGCTGCAAGATGCACTTGGAGTGGCGTCCTCGGCTAAATTCTTCCTCGAGGATAAAGGAAGCTTCAATGCAACGGCCAGATAACATTGTTGATGTGTTGGGACAAGCTCACAAGCAGGCGGCTTCTGAGGCGACACAATTTTGTCAGTAGGACCCTCCTACTAATGCAAAGTTGGGTTTGAGTCATTGTGTTTGATGTCAGGTGGCATGATTGTGGAGGATGTAGAGTTTGTAATCTTTTGGAGGCGTCCTCGATTCAAGATGGCGCTAAGATGTGTGGTTCCCAACGCCTATTCAGTTGTCTGGAAATTGGAATGCCCTTTACCTCTTGTTGGTGGGAATGTTTCTAGGCCACCCTTGAGGAGCTGGTCCTCACAATGAGTAAAGGAGGTGTGAGACTTTTTATATATTCCACAGATAGACCAGAGTCCCACCTATAAATGATGTGAGACTAAACAAAAGAGTAGGGTAATTGAATCTTGAAGAGATTTCAATTACTCATCTAATATATACTTTAACGGATACCATTGAAGATGAATGAAATTGGAAGAAATGATCATATATTCCATAACCACGGGCCTCTAATATATAGTAAGAGACCAAGGGGGAAAGAGAAAAGAAGAGCAATAGGAAAGGAGGTAGAAGAGCAAAAGGAAAGGATGTACTATAAAAAAAAGAGAAAGAAGGAAAGGTGATAGCCATAGAACAAATCCTAATAAAGTTTACGGGAATTTGCATGTAAAATCTCTGGAAATTTATGTAATTACATAAATATGCTTATAAATCTTTTGAAACCTCTAAAATCTAAGTATCCCACTTATCCAAGGCAAAAATAAATCCTGTGGAGACTATAAAGTACCTTAAACACGTGATTCCAATCTGTATTTAGTACATGATGACCTGGTCTAGATGCCTCCTTTTGATTTCTCTCACTTATGTCGTATGATCTTGGTGGACAAATGAAGATCACGATTTTAACTGAAAATAATAAGGGATTAGCAAGCTGAAATTTTGCTAACCATATAATTTCTTATTGCAGTCCGTGGTCCATGCTTGGACGTGTTGATAACTCTATCTACAATACATCCAGAGTTGGCTTAACTCGTCGTCAGGTTTGGCATTATGACCCATTCAGTTTGCATTCTATAATTTTTTCACTAATTTTTTACACTTGGTTAGGTTCTCGAAGAATATCAGTTATATGGTGATCATGTGCTTGAAATATCCACCACCAAAAGACCGAATATTAGACAGATTGTTAAGGTACACTTTATAATAGTTCAATTATCTTTATGCGATGCATGCATATACATGGTCCTTGTTATTCAAGTATGTATAATGTACATCGAAAATCTATGAATTTTTGGAATAAAATGCCACCTTCCCAGGTTTTGTTACAAACCTTTCTATCTAAATACCTCGTTTTAACATCTAGGCTGTTTCCATTACTAACTCAGGCTGTCAGGCAGGCAATATATGTTTTCACTTCTGTAAATCACTATTCCCAATAGACTAGGCTGTGTCGAAATTAAGGAAACAATATGATTATAACATGGTTACACTTTAAGAAGGATCATCTCTATCTTATATAGGTGTACTGAAAATCACACACTTGGCCAAAATAAAAACCAAACTTAGCATTTACAAATGTTGAGTAAAGAAGGATACATGGATTCTGTATCCACTTGTGCATCCATCATTGGTCAGATTTTGGACTTGAATCCAAGGAAAGAAGGTCGTGCTTGATGATTTCATTCCTATACTTCTTGTAATTTCTTACAACTTTTAACAGTGGCATTAAGGTTAAGTATGAAGAGAAGAAGTTAGGCTTGGAAACCATGCATATAATATGAATACTATTTATGGTGCATGATATGAAGAGAAATTAATGTCAATGTCCATATTTTTAAGAAATTAAATTGATGACAGTCAAATTCTTCCATGCCTATTTGGATTTGTGAAACTGTGAGATCACTCTCTTGTAATAGAATAATTTTATGCTGCAGCCTTTGTTAAATCTATTTCACTCGGAACCTGGTAATGGTCTTTGGAAACGCCAAGCGGACACTGCACTGCGACATTGCACGGTATATATTAAGTTCTTGAAGTATAATTTTAACAACACTTTTACGCCTATAGTTTGCCGGTTTCAATCCCGAACCTCGAAACAAGTCCATCTTTGCTGTTTCTTCTCACATGTGATAGTTTTTTTAGTTTATTTGACAAAGACAAGTTTTATGCATGTTGACCTGAAGCCCCATTGACAGTTGATGTAAGTTTGGCACATGCTTAAAATACGTGTCTGCAATCCATTCCCGTTGGTTTATGTTGGAGTATTTAGTAGTGCGCCTATTGAGTTGTAGATGGGTAAATGGATACCTCCAGGATCCATTTACCACATCCAGTGGTTTAGTCCCACATCGTCCAGTGATGGGACTTGGAGGCCCTGTGGAGGCTATATAAGGAGCCCCAGGCCTCCTGTAACAGATGAGAGAAAAGCAATAGAAATATACGCCCCTTTGAGGGCTTCTCCCGTGGTTTCATCCCGCTCCTTAGGGAGTAGGGTTCCACATAAAATCATGGTGTTCCCATGTTTATCTTTCTTGTTCATTATGCTCCGTTTATCGTTTACGCTTCTGCTTCCGATTTTCTAACATGGTATCAGAGCGGGTTCGATTCTCGCGGATTTGTTCTTGAAATTTTATTCACATATCTGTTCGAGATTTGATTCAGTTTTTCGGATCGATCGTGGTGGCTTATTGTTCAAGATCTCCGAGTTCAGTAATGAGGGTTTCTTGAAACCCTAAGTTTTGGGCGTTATCAATCCCGTTGCCGTCTCTGTGTCGCCCAAGTTCTCATGGCTCCAACAGGCGACCTTCCAGGCGATCGTGCCTCTTCAGGTACAACCAGGCGGCTGTGCGTCAACCCAGACATCGCAGCCCCTTCCTGCATCACCTTTCAGATCTAGAAGAAGCGAACTCCAGGAGCCCCATCTCGCGCGGCGACCTCCAGGAGTGGAGCCACCCAGCAGGCGATGCATCTCCAACGGCGGAGGCTTCCTCCCAGCCTGCCGCACCTCCGTCCTCGTCCCCAGATCCCCGCTCACACGCGCAGGCAACGCGCCATCGATCTTCAAGCCGCACAACAGGCGGCGGCTCCAGGCTACCATTCTCCATCATCCTGGTGCTCTCTCCCTGCATTGCGCCATCTCCAGGCTCCCAGGCGGGGCCATCTACAACGGAGGCGAAGGGCGAGCCGACCATACATCCTCCAGGCGAGAGCCTCCAGGCGACGCCGCTCCAGGGCGCGCACCCCCAGGCACGCATCCCGGCGCACAGGGCACGCATCCAGGCATCCACTCGCGAGCCCTCCCGCCCTAGCGGCACAACTCCAGCCGCACCCCTTCCTCCCTCTCTTGCGGAGGCGCGCGAGGAGAGATCTCCAGGAGAGGCGATGCCGATCCAGTCGCACCCCCTTCCTCCCTCGCTTGCGGCAACGCGCGAAGAGAGATCCCAGGCGAGCAACACGCGCGAAGCTCCTCTCCAGCATGGAAGGACATATCGATATCGATATCGTTTCGATATCGTGTCGATATCGATATATCGCCGATATATCGCCGATATATCGCTATATCTAGGAATCTTTCTGAAGAAAATGCCTGAAATCGGATATATGGATATATCGATTTCGATATCGGTCCCATATCGATATCGATATATCGCCGATATATCGAGATACGGCCTTCCATGCTCTCCAGGAGCACATCAACCAGGCGGTGAGGAACCCCAATAACGGGGGCGACGGATTTTGATGGGGGTTCCACCGTGGAACCCTAGGCTCGAAGGTTGAGTTTTTATATTTTTTTAAAAAATATTTCGAGCCCAAGTGGGCTGATTTAAAAAAAATGAGTAAAAAAAGGAAAGAGGCTGCGTACAAGAAAAAGTCGTACGCGAAATTTCAAAATTAAAAAAAAAGGCGCTTACAAGAAAAAGCCGTACGCAAATTGCAAAAAAAAGAGAGGAAAGGAAATGAAAAGCCGAAAAAAAAGAGTTGAAACAACTTAAAATAAAAAAAGAAAAAAAGGTGATTGATTTTTTTTAAATGACGGCTTAATTTTTTTTTGAAAAGCCGCAAGTTTCATTTTTTGTTTCCCCCTATTTATCTTGTGTTCTCCCAACTTGGTCGACGTCCATATTTTCCGACAAGTATGGGAGAATGGGGGAGTATATATGTAGAGTCACATGTCTTGTATTCCAGATCCAGATTTCAGATGCCAGTCTCCAGACCAGCCAGATGATCAGACTCTACAGTTTGGTTTCAGACTCGACGATTGATCCCGAGTCCTCAGTTTTCAGACACGCACAAGTTTGCTGTCATTTTCAGATGAGCTTATGTTGCCATCATCAGTTCGAGGTCCCCATCATTCTTGTTGTTGTTCGGCCAGAGTTTTCATGTGAGCCATAGAGACTCCAGAGCAGAGGACCATTCCCTTGAGGGCAAGAGTTTTCATGTGGTATCATAGGTACACCGGAGCAGCGCACCATTCTCTGAGCCAGATGGGAGAGACCCAGTTCTCCGACGAGGAGACTTCAGGCGCAGTTTCAGATTCGATGGTCAGATTCCGAGTCTTCAGTTGACTCACACTCCAGCCCGTTCATCCTCCTCACCTGCACGGCATGAGAAGCAACGTCCTCGACTGCAGCATGTGCGCGTTGGGTTGATATTGTCCGTAGTGTCCTGTAGTGTGAGTTGAGTTTCTTTCTGTTTGTTAGTCCAAGCTGAGCATTGCATGCTCCAGCTTGAGGGGGAGTGTTGGAGTATTTAGTAGTGCGCCTATTGAGTTGTAGATGGGTAAATGGATACCTCCAGGATCTATTTACCCCATCCAGTGGTTTAGTCCCACATCGTCCAGTAGTGGGACTTGGAGGCCCTGTGGAGGCTATATAAGGAGCCCCAGGCCTCCTGTAACAGATGAGAGAAAAGCAATAGAAATATCCGCCCCTTTGAGGGCTTCTCCCGTGGTTTCATCCGCTCCTTAGAGAGTAGGGTTCCACGTAAAATCATGGTGTTCCCATGTTTATCTTTCTTGTTCATTATGCTCTGTTTATCGTTTACACTTCCGCTTCCGATTTTCTAACAGTTTAGGGATGGGCATATGCATAATTATATTAATGCCACTGCACCGTTTTGGCAGGCATTTCTTGATCAAGCACCTCATAGATGAGTTGATTGGAATAGAGAGACTTGATTCATTAATGAGCCCAAATCCTTTTATATAGGAATATGCAATGGGTAAATTATATCCATCCTACTTGGCGAAGAAGGAACAAAGCGGATAGAAAAAGAAAAATGGGCCCAGATATTCTAGATGATTGACCCAACATCTTGTTTTCAACGCTCCCCCTCATGTTGGAGCATATATGTCAACCATGCTCTTGTCGAATGACTTTCTACGTAGTGATTTGTACCTTTGGTGAAGTTATCCGCGACTTTATTTTCTTAGCAAACATGAGTGGTGTAGATGAAATTTTTCTAAATCATGACCCATATATAATGGAAACCGGCTTCCTGATCTTCTCATGGGAGACTAAGTTGTGTACAATAAACTATTCCACCTTGTCATCACTTCTGATCTTAATAAGCTTATTAATAGCTATATGAACATCAATAGGAACATATTGTACACAGAGAAGCTCAGTTGTGGCATGCACCATCGCATGATATTTAGAATTGTAAGCTAGAGCATGTAACGACATTCTACTTTGTGCTTCACCAAGACAGAAGGTTACTTACCACATAGGTGCAGAAGCCAATAATGTACTTCTTGTCCTTAGGGCAACCAACATATTTTGCATTTCTGAGAGTCATTACATCTAGTTAAGCACTTTTAGTAAAGGATAATCCATATCTCGGATACGGTCTTAGGCATTTCAATACCATCATGATTGCATCCCATCAAGTTTGCATATCCTTTCCATGAATTGGCTTTTTTTTCTCTTCAAGGAAATTGTATGGTCTTGCAACGATCACATACAATAATTTTTCAACAGAGATATCGATATAGTGTAACATGAATATGCTAAGTGTCCATATCATGTCAACAGACCTTTGTATCGGTAAGTATGAGGGTAGGTTAAGTCCTAAGCATAACAATCTCCTTGAGATTTTTTTTAAAGAGAAAGGGTGCAACCTCGAGATGGAACCTGCCACAAATCCATATTAACTGGAGATCCGACCAAATGAAGGGCCTTTCTATGCTCAAATACATTCTCAGAATAAAAATGATGACCACAGAAGATGAGCTCATTTAAAGCACATCGGATTGCCCAGAACGGGGCGAATGGAATGGTGCAATCCTCCTTTGTATTGTCGCAAAGCAGTCGAACGGAACTCAGAACACAACTCCATCCTCCGTGCTAAGCCAAGAGACCCCAACTTGCTCCCGTATATTCGCCGAATGAACACATCTGAAAAAAAGATGATTCGAATTGCTTACCCTGTTGCAACATCATCGTCGGCACATCGTGTCTCCAATTTGAAGGAGTTGTCCTTACGGGCTTTCATAAGCAAACACCCATGCCTCATTAGCCATAGAAACACCTTTATTTGTTAAGGAATCGTGTTCTTTCAAACAAATCGCAATCACGTCGCATATCTTTGTGCACTAGATCTCGTGAGGTCGAGGCCTGATAGGAGTGATCCCTTTCAACAGTCAGGCAGTCTATATCCTCTACCTCACCAGTCAAGCTAAGGAAGTCCCTCAAACATTGCTCAGAAAATCAACCGCAAAAGGAGGGGGCCAAGATCCTGCGCACCAAGCTTGTGCCACCATAATATTGCGATCATTAGTCGGAGAAAAAAGTCTGGAAAACCGATCACCGAAGGAGTTCATGCCGACAAAATCATTCGTCCAAAAGTGGAAGAAGTCCCCACTACTGAGAACATGTATTAACAAATTCCTCATCTCAGGATGGAGGATAGAGATGCCTTGCCATAACAGAGAGGGCAACCGAACAATAGGAGCAGATAGAGCCTTGTTCAAGTCATAAATGCTCCGTATCATGACATACCAAATCGGATTCTTACCCCTACCCTAGATTTTGGACAATCCACATTGCCAATAGAGCCTTGTTCAAGCATTCAATCTTCAAAACATCGTACCCTCCCTCATTTTTTGGTCTAGTCATCGTATTCCAATCAAGTAAATGAATTCCTCATTTCTCCTGCCTAGCGTCGGTCCAAAAGAAACATCTCATCATCGATTCAATCTTCGTCTGCAAGCCAACCGGGAGCAATCCGTTGGAGCAAAAAAGAATAGGGATAGTCGAGAGGACATGTTTAGGCATGACCGATCTCCCACCCCCAGAGAGAACCACAACCTTCCACCTCATTGGTTTTTTTTCAAGTCTCTCCAAATAGGGTGCGTTGATTCTAGGAACGGAGTTTACCTCTCAATATTGGAAGGCTAAGTAAGTAACCGGGAATGGCATGGCCTGGCAGCCAAATGCCATGGTTAAATCTTGCTCCTCATTCTGTGAGAGCCCAAAAGGAAAGAAGGTTGACTTCTCTCTGTTGATTTGTAGGCTCGAGATGTCTGTAGAAATATCATGATCTGGGAAGCTCGTTTAGCTTGCTACACCCTCAGCCCAATAAACATGGTCATGTCGTCTGCATACTGCAAGATATGAATGGAGATGTATCCGCTTCTGAATCCCAAACAAAAGCCACCCTTATATGTTGTCTCATCATCACTGCTAAGGGATCATCAACAAGCACGAATAGGAGAGGGGGCAATGGGCACTCCTGTCGTACACATCTTTGCAGCTTGTTAGAGATGACTTTATTTTATTCTATTTAGTTGTACCCCCTATGTCCTTTTATGTAATTTCCCATTTATAAGTGCTCTAGTGTTTCAATCTATATAAGAACCATTAGACCTCTTGAATAAGATAATTCATTGTGTTCTCTCATCTTTCTCCACATGGTATCAGAGCAGCGGTGCTAGACGGCTATTCTGACCTAAATCCTACCGCCACCACCATCCTTCGTCTCTCGTCCTCTTCGTAGCCCTTGCGCAGACCCCCTTCCAGTGACTAGGGTCCCACGCAGGCTGTTGCACCACAACTGATGCCATCTCTGCTTTCGTACGACCTCGATCTGAGGTCCTTTGCCTATGTTGGGGTTTCAAGGCCTCCGCTAGGCCCCTATCAGTTCTGTTGGGCTGCACCACATGGCCCCTAAGCTACACCTTAGACCCCGTCAACATCGTTGGGTTGCACCACAATCTCCGCTAAGTCCAATTTGTGGCGTCACAACCACAGTTTGTTGCTTCTGAAGCCCGAAAGTGGACTTAAACGGTGATTTAGGTCAGACATATGCTTGTTTGAAACAACATATTCTCTTAGGTCACTTTTTCTTAACTTCATGACCACAATGACATCCTCTGAGATTAAACTCGTGCACTCGACTTCTGTGATAGTACAATGCACCTCTATCAAATTGAAGGGCACGGAAAACTATGTGTTTTAGTCTTGATCATTTAAGATGTTCGTCGGTGGTCAGCGCGAGAATCATATCCTCACCAAGGATCCTCTTACCGAGACGGAATCAGAGTATGACACCTTGAATGCTGATAATTGACAGGTTATCACTTGGATGACCAATAGCATCGATCCAAATATTGTAGCAAATCTTCTCTATAAATACTCTGCAAAGGTAATGTGGGAGACTCTGGAACGAACTTACTCCCAAAAGAGAACTAAGTGTCGACTCTCAGACATTTATAGTTGATATGTTCTGCTACTAAGGGGGATTTTAGTCTTGTCGAGTATTACAAGCTTCTAACTGACTTTTTTGAGGAGCTTCTAATTTTTCAGCCAGCCTGTTGTGATAAACAGGTGGGAGAGCAATATGAATGGTAGGTCTACAGATTCCTTTCTGGACTACATCCATGATAAAAGTTGTGAAGGATCGGTTTCTAATGGATGATGCCCTACTATCGATTGAGATCATCTTTGATTATCTATAGGAGCTCGAGACATATACTGAACTTCCTTTTGCCCTACTATCTATAGAGAATTCTGCTCACTATGCATCATTCTGGAACAAAGGACGATAGAGTTTCCAAGGACATCGAGGCCGTGACTTAAGACATTGGACGTGACTTTGATCGTGGCAGTTGCTATGATTTTAGCTCTCCTCAGTATCCGGCATACATCCATTGTGGGCACCGGAACCACCCATCAGAATGTTGTTGGGCAAAGTTTCGCATCCAGTCTAATGCCAACATTGCCTATGAGACAATATCCTATGATACATCTTATGATACTGCAAAGAACTCGCATGATCAACATTCTGGTGGAACGCCAACAACTCTTAGTACTTCAGAATACGCCCGCCTAAGGCAGCTTCTACTAAACTCCAACACCTCCACCGGTGACAATAAACTCCAACACCTCCACCGGTGACAATACTACCACTGTTCCTACTGCTAGTTTGGATACAACCTCATGTACATTAGCCAACGCCATGTCTGCTTCTAGCCCTACATGGATTATTGATTCAGGTACATTAGCCAACTCTGTATCTGCTTTTGGCCCATACATTTGATGGGAGAAGGTAGTCTACTTACCTTCTCTCAACCCTCTACTTCTGTAAAGATGGTTCGGTTGCTAATGGGGCCCATTCCCCATCACTGATGTTGGAGTTGTAGAGTTATCCTCCAAGCTCCGACTGACCGGAGCACATTGTACCCCTGCATTTCCTCTTAGCTTATTATTTGTTCAGAAGTTATGTGTTGAGTTTAATTGTCAGGTTATTTTTTATGAGTTCTGTTATCTTCAGGACATCCGAATGAAGCAGATTTTTGGCGGGGGACACGAGAAGAATGACTTCTACTATCTTGACATTCCTTCTGATTCCAGTTTTGTTGGCGCAACATCTATCTTCGATGATCCCTTACTTTGGCATCTTCGCCTTGGACATCCTTCTACCAAGGCAATCTCCATAATGTCCTCTGAACTTTCTACACTGAAGCCTTTGAGTACGAGGCGTGTCAGTTCAAAAAACATCATCGGGTCATCCTTTCCTACATGTGTTGAGCCTCGTCATGGAGTTCTTTTTTCTCTTGTCCATTGTGATATATGGGGACCAATGTTCAGGAAATCGGTCCGTGCAGCCTCATGGAACCGATTTCCTGAAGTAGGTCATTATGCGCTCAGACCGCTTAAGCAGGCCGCATATGCCGCATAATCGGTCTGCTTACGTTGTCTAAGCAGAGTTATCAGGTTTGGTATGGGACCAACTTGGAATCCAAATGTTATAATATTATCAAATGAGCTCTCCAGGCACCCTTCCACCTCACTACTGACTCGAGAAATCCTAAACGAGAAACCATATTCCCGTAAAACCTCCTACGTACGGTCTCCTCCTCTTCTTGGAGACGAAGCCTCCTTCACCGCACCTCCTCCGCCTGGAGACGAAGCCTGCTGCTTACTACTTATGCTTGCTCTTGCGCCTCCTTCGTCGGCATTCTTGCTCGCAGGCTCTAACCTCCTTTGCGTGGAGACAAGTTGCTGCTCACCACCTCCGTGTGGAGACTTGTATGAGTTCCTTTTTCTCCTCTTGCAAGCTAGGTACATAAGGAAACCCCTCCAGAGGGATTCATCACGATAGTTATTCCCGATGTTAAAAAGTATTCATCATTCTCTTACATATCAACATCAGAATCAAGGTCTCATCTTCGATTATAAAGGGGTCTACTCCTTTCACGTTACTCTATCCCAATGAGTCACCCTTCCCGCTACCTCTGAGAATTTTTGGGTGTATAGCATTTGTACATAATTTCCATGCCACTAATAAGTTGTCACCTAGGATGATAAAGTGTGTCTTTCTAGTCTATTACCGCACCCAAAAGGGTTACATGTGCTTTGACCCTGCTGGGCATCAATACTATATGTTTACGGATGTTACTTTTATTGAACAAACTAGTTTCTTTACACAGTTTGTCTCGGATATTCCAGTGGATCTTCCTCTACCACCAATTGTTTATAAGAGTAAACATACATATGCGCCTTTGCATGTGCATATGCTTGTTCCTCTTCTGCAGGTTGAGATGCCATCTTCAAGTGCTCCCACCATTGCTATCCCGGATGCTCCTCAGGAGCTTCCCATAGCTCTACGCAGAACAGATAGGCAATGTACTTTCCACCATATGTCTCATTTCACTTCTATTGATGGTTTATCATGCTCTGACAAGATATATGCATATGCTTTCACTATTTCTGTTCCTAGAGATCATCACAATACTTTACAAGATCATGGCTGGAGACAGGAAACAGATGCTCTTACATCCAGGGGAACATGGACCTTGTACAGTGTTCCATGGGAATTCGACATGTGGCTTGCAGATGGGTCTTCACGACCAAAAAAATCGCATGATAGGTCCATTGACATACTGAAAGCATGTCTGGTTGCCAATGAATTTACACGACTTGTGGGGTTGACTACTTCGAGACCTCCCCATGGCAAGGATGAGCTCTATTTGCACTATCCTTTTAGTTTCTGCCAATAACGGGTGGCTATATTTTAGCTTGATGTGAAGAATGCTTTCCTCTATGGAGATCTTGAGGAGCTTACATGATGCAACCTCCAGGTTATGAAGTCGAGGGGGAGTGTATGTGCCGATTTCGCAAGGCCATTTATGGCCTAAAGCAGAGTCCTCATTCATGGTTTGATAGACTCACTACTGAGATCAGCACGCTTGGTTTCCAGAGAACAACATATGATGCTTTATTTTGACAGATGACGGTCCACTAGTATTGTCATACTTGCAGTTTATGTGGATGATATGGTTTTCACACGTGATAATGATAAAGGTATATTAAAGACCAAGGCTTTCTTTTAGAAGGTCTTCGTCACGAAGGATCTTGGACAACGCTGCTACTTATTTGGCATAGAAACTCAGGCTACTTGTGATATTACTTGGTTACTCTCTTTCCTACAAGAACGTAGTATTGGTGTCACTACTCCTGATCCTATGTATTGTGATGACAAGTCCGCTACATACATTACTACGAACCTTGTTTTCCATGAGCGAACGAAGCACATTGAGATTGACTACCACTTTATTCGTGATGATGTACAAGGAGGGAAGATCACTACTCCACACGTCTCCACCGACTTTCAGCTTGCAGATGTCTACTAAAGAAACGCCTCTCATGAATAATCTGCAAGTTGGGCACGATCGACAGATATGCTCCAACTTGAGGGGGAGGGTTAGAGAAGGCTTTATTTTATTCCATTTAGTTGTAATCTCTCGGGATATTTTTATGTAATTTCTCGTTTATGAGTGCTCTAGGTTTTCGTTCTATATAAAAACCCCTAGACCTCGTGAATAAGATAATTCATTGTGTTCTCTCATATTTCTCCACACGTCTTGTTAGAAAATAGGAATGCGGAAGCATATCAGAATAATAAAGATAAAACAATATGAAAAACGAGATTTTAACGTGGAACCCTACTCTCTAAGGAGCGGGTGAAATCACGAGAGAACGCCTCAAAGGGTTGATAGTTTATTGCTTTTCTCACTGGATACAATGGGTGTGAGAGCCTATATATAGTCTCCACTGAGTCTCCACATCCCACAGACAGTAGATGTGGGAGTAAACTCTGGATGAGGTAAGTGGATATGAAGGGATCCATTTACCCATCTACAACTCAAGTGATGCATAACTCAAATACTCCAACACTCCCCCTCAAGCTAGAGCATGCAATGCTTAGCTATGACAAACAGAAAAAAATCTCAACTCACGCTACAAGACACTACAAACAATATCAACTAAATGTGCATAACTGTCGGTCGTTGTCAAGGACGTTGCTTCTCATGACGTGCATGTGAGGAGGACGAACGAGCTGGAGTGTGAGTCAAACTAAATCTCCTCGTCAGAGAGCATGTGCTCTGTACTGCGCCTGTTAAAGTCACTGCAACTGGAAATGAGTCTCTACACGGAGAACTCTGGCCCACCACAACATGTGGACAACTGCTCTGTCTCTGAAAGGGCCGAAAAGAGCATCGCTAATTATCCATACGTAGATCTCTAAAGATGGGTCTCTCTCATATGGACCTCGAAGTGGGTTCTCTCTCATAGGAACCTCGGAAGGATCTTGTACTGGAGTTCACGATCGCTTGAGAATGGAGTATGAAGAAGTCTCCTCGTCAGAGAACTGGGCCTCTCCCATCTGTCACAAAGAATGGTACTCTACTTTGGAGTCCCTATGGGCCCGCTCGTTTAGGTGTTATCCCCCACTTTGAGGGGGTTACCCTCCAAATCCCATTTCCCTACCCCTCTTGTGGGGTCCACTCTCTCTCCATAAAAAAATTATATTCTACCATCATATCATCTAAAAATTATAAAATACTCAACTTCTACTCACTATTCAAAACTTCAATACAATCACATCACAACAACTACCCACTTTTTCAAATTTCAATACAATCACATCACAATAACTACTCACTTTTTCATATTTCAATACAATCACATCACACAAACCCTCTCAACTCCAAACCCACCAACCAAACACCAAAACACAAAAAAGGGTTACCCTCCCCGAGGTAACCCACAAACCAAACACACACTATGAAACCACATGAAAGCCCTCGCCCACATGGCATAGGGAATGGGATCTCTACTCAGGAGTTCCTATGGAACACATGAAAACCTTGGCCGAAATATAAAAGATGTGGACCACACAAAGGATGTCAAGCATGTGCACATCTGAAAAGACCGCATACATTTGCGTGTTTGAAACTGAGGATTCGGAATCTGAACGTCGAGTCTGGATATCTAAACTGTAGAGTCTGGAAATCTAACAAAATTGGAGAATCTGAATCTGAAAAATCTGGAATCTAGATCTGACCTATGACTCTACATTATACTCCCCTTTCTCCCATACTTGTCGGAAAACAATGGCATCGACAAAGTTTGGGAGAAGACAAGAGAATTGGGGAGAACTAAAAGACGAATCATGCATTTTTTTGTAGCTGTTTCATTCATCTTTTTTTAATAGCTGTCAATTTTTTTAATAAGCCGTATCATTTTTTCTTGGCTTTTCTTCTCACACATAATTTTTTTTGAAACATTTTTAAGCCGTTTCACACATTTTTTTACGACTTCCCATTTCCTTCTCTCTCTTTTTTTAAAACTTGTAGCCTTCTCTCCTTTTTTAGAAAGCAGTTTTTTTTGAACTGCTCTTTTTTTCACGATCGTTCCTTTCAAAAAAATCTCTTTTCTTCGAGTCGAAATGCAGGCCTCCTTTTGGGTTTATTTAGAGTTCTCCGATGGGAACCCTTTTCCACTTGAACCCCGCCGCCCCCACGATGAGGGCATACTCATCGCGTGTCGCCAAGAGGAGGCCTCACCTGCGCGAGGGAGGAGAGGATGGCACCATATGCTGCCTTGAGTGCACGCCTCCTGCGCGCTTGGAGAAGACCCGCCTGCGCGAGAACTACTCCAACATCCACACACGCTTGGAGTAGGATTTGGCCTGGGAGGAGATGCTTCACCGCTGGAAGAGATCGAGGGAAGAGGGTGGGGCCGCTGTGCGCCGCCTGGGATAGGGGCGGAGGGGAGCTACATGGGAGGAGTCTGAGATCGGAGCCTCGAGATGAGGCGGTACGGTCCTGACTGTCGCCTTGATCAAGAGCCGTTATGTTTCCTGAATGCACGGCTTAGATTAGGGATCTTGTGCATTGGTGCCGCCCGATGATTCCGCACGACGAGCTCTGGTTGGTGGCTGTAGAGAGCACACTTGAAGATGGCGCATGGACTGAGATTTGTAGGGCTCCACCCTGCCTGAAAGACATATGAGGGGAACGTCGCCTGGGCTTACTTTGTAGCCATGTGTGGCCGTCGGGCATGTCTTCCCATTTCCCTGGAGAAGCGGCTGGAGATGTAGAGTTAGGGTTTCTATTGTCGCCAAGGTGCGGGATGCTGCTTGGGCGATGGAGAAGGATGGCCTGTGATGTCGTGGCCTGGGTGAGATCGTTGTTGGCGTATGGAATAGGAGAGTGCCGCATACATGAGAACAAGGTGGCGCAGCCTGGAGAACTAGGGTTCTATAGATTGAACCCTAGAACATGTACCCTTGATGATGAATCTCTAGGGAAATTGAATCCTAGCATAGA
This sequence comes from Ottelia alismoides, assembly GCA_037367405.1. Classification (NCBI taxonomy): domain Eukaryota; kingdom Viridiplantae; phylum Streptophyta; class Magnoliopsida; order Alismatales; family Hydrocharitaceae; genus Ottelia; species Ottelia alismoides. The sequence goes on from JAZKJV010006669.1 coordinate 39,362, forward strand.
ATTAGGGTTTTTCAAGAAACCCTTAGAATTGAATCTCTGGTCACGAACTTGAAGGATAAAGAATAATCTTCAAACCACAAAAAAATGAATCTCAAATAAATGAACATAAAAATCCTCGAGAATCGACCCGCTCTGATACCATGTTAGAAAATAGGAATGCGGAAGCGTATCAGAATAATAAAGATTAAACAATATGAAGAACGAGATTTTAATGTGGAACCCTACTCCATAAGGAGCGGGATGAAACCACAGGAGAACGCCTCAAAGGACTGATAGTCTATTTCTTTTCTCACTAGATACAATGGGTGTGGGAGTCTATATATAGCCCCCACTAAGTCTCCACATCCTACAGATGGTAGATGTGGGACTAAACTCTGGATGAGATAAATAGATCTTGGAGTGATCCATTTACCCATCTACAACTCAAGTGACGCATAACTCAAATACTCCAACACGTTTGAAAAATGCCCTCCTTCAAGTGTCCATTCACCAAGACCGTGTAAGACAACGTCGTGATGCACCTCTTCATCTAAGAAACCCGGGAGTCCGAGAAGCCTCTTCATTACAATGAAGCCCACAAAAATGCTAGTCTGTAAAGTCATAGGCCTTCGAAAAATTGTTTTTTCACAACTAACCCTTCCTATGATTCTGCTTCCAATCTGTCACCATCTCAGAGGCAAGAACTAGACTATCTCATCAACCTTCCTGAGATAAAAGTCATATGATCTTGAGAGATAATCGTCTGCCCAACACCATGGAGGTGGTTCGCAAATACATTTACGACAATAAGGTACAACGCATTAGAAAGAGCTAACAACCGAAAATCGTTGCCACCTCCAGCTCCGGAAGCAAAAAGAAAGGCCTTGTTGAGATGCTCAAAATTAAAATTGCCCAAACTGAAATTATGTAGCACCGCCATGAGACCCTCCTTCACAATCAACTCTTTATAAAATAGAACAGGGAAATCGTAGGAACCCAAGGCCCCGTCCACATTGAGCCGGAGAATTGCCTTCTTAATATCTTGCATCTCAAAACTTGTCACCAACCCATTGGCCTGGCTATGAAAGATATGAGAAATCCCCTCCTGCACAAGTCCCGGCCTTCACGAGCGAACCTTCTACTCGACGAGTGGAAGTGCGAGTTCGAAGCCCTTCCCACCTCCTTATCGCCCTGCACCTGGATCCCGGCAATAGTGATGGAGTGTATGAAGTTCCTGCAATGACTCTCACTAGCCATGGAGTAAAAAAACCCAGTGTTTGCATCACCCTCCTTGAGTCTTTGTTGCCTTGATCTCTATCTCTACTCTGTTGCCACCTTCCGATCCTCCTGAATGTTTTGGAGCTAGTTGACCCTTTTCATCCACCTCCTCAAATAACTAGTTACGATCATCTTCAAGCTTATCTAGTCGATTGACCTCTTGCGCGGTGTTTCTTCAGTGGCGACACTGCCCGCAAGTTGTTGTACTCCATCAGGTACGTTTAAGATCCCATAACTTACTTGCTAAACGAGATGTAGCTGATCCAACCGGATGACAACCCTTCCAAAGTTCTCTACCATAACCATGAAAGCCCTCCTTTAACAACCAGCAACACTCAAATAAAAAGAAATATCTCAGCCTAGCCCCCCCACCAAACTTCCAAAGCAGGGGTGTATGATCGGAGTGCGCACGAGGGAGCATCCTCGCTCCAGCCAACGGATACAACAATAATGTCTCCGTTGATACGAGGAAGCGGTTAATACGAGACTATGATATGGAGTTTCTCCACGTATAGTGACACCCTACAACGTCCACAATCTCCAACTGAAGCTTAGCAATCAGAGATATAAACCCTGTCGAACCAACATCACTACCACCCTTCATTCTTGGCCTATCCTCCGGATATAGAGTCAATTTGAAATCCCCTCCAATAATCTAGGCTTCTGATTGAAATTTCTCATGAACAACATCGAGGATCTTTAAAGGGCTCCAAGGTATCAGATGTATTGATCGGGTCGTATACATTTGTGAAGAGGAATGATGACCACACACCTTGATATCCTCCAGCAAAAATCGATCCCCATTCTAGCCCAACACCATACCACCTAACGCTCTGTCCGAGTCAATGGATTGGTAGTTAGAGAGAAGCATGCTACCAATCTCATGCCATAGGCCAATCTCTCTGTTGAATGCCTTTTTTTCTGGGGCATCATAATATCCACCCTAGACTCGATAATGACTTTACGCACCACCTTCCTCTTCTTGGGCCTCATCAACCCCTCACATTCCAAGAAAGAATCTTCATTTGGAAATTGAGCACTCCCTCCAAGGTTGGACTATTCCAGGCAGTCCGTCAATTCCTTGCAGTGTTGATCTTCCATAAGTTATTCATTCTTTAACCTTTCAGAAACCTCCTACTTTTGTGCCAAATCACCGGCGTTCCTCTATCGAGCCGCAACCTCCGAGTGGCAAATCGACCTTATGATATGCACCTTCTTACAGGTATAGTTCCGCATTTCTTCCCTACCTTTTAGCGAAGAGCCTCGTAATTAAAAGTTTGGATAGAATGTGGCTTCATGGCAAAAAAGCCTCGCCAAGTAACCATCTTTCCAATGGTATGAAGACCCGACAATGCCTCAAATTTCGATTCCGATCACCTTTTCGGTGACTGACCGAAACGAAATTTCGGTCATTTCGATCGGTTTTTGAACCGGCCCCCCAAATTTCAGTCGATATAGACCATTTTGACCGAATTTCGATCACATATCGAAATCCAAATTCGATCGAATTTCGGCCGAATTTCGACGAAATTTGATCCCATGAGACCTGGTCCCATCAAGAAAATCTCCCTTTTCGTTCCTTGAAATTTGTTCCCGCTAGCCGTAATCGAGCAAAGGGCGCATGTTTCTTCTTGTCTGGCCCGAGGCTCTCGTAGGCAACCCCCCCCAGCATGAGCAAGAAAATGACTTTTATTACATCTAAAGTTCAACTTAAAATCCTCTCTAACAAGCAAGAACAAAAAACGAACATTCTTCTTGTGGAGAGGTTGCAAGTTCATGTTTATTCCATAGGTCTAGGGGTCCTTATATAGAACAAAACCTTAGAAACCCTAGAGAGCCATACAGAGAAAAGTACAGAAGTGCCCTTAATGGGGATACAAAGAATAACTACGGTTACATTCTCAACACTCCCCCTCAAGTTGGAGCATACTTATCAAGCATGCCCAACTTGGAAATAATCCATGAAAGCCGCTTCTCCGGTAAGGCTTTTGTGAATACGTCAGCAAGTTGAAGATCAGTACCAATATGAGGAGTAATAATTCTTCCACTTTTAACAGCATCATGAACGAAGTGGCAGTCAACCTCGATATGCTTGGTTCGCTCATGAAACACTGGATTCGTGGCAATGTACGTAGCAGATTTGTTGTCACAATATAACGGAATAGGAGTGGTAATAGCAATTCCGAGTTCTTGCAGGAAGGTAAGTAACCAGGTGATCTCACATGTAGCTTGAGTCATTGCCCGGTATTCTGCTTCAGCACTGGATCTGGACACAACAGTTTGCTTCTTGCTCCTCCAAGTAACAAGATTTCCTCCAACGAACATTGCATACCCTGTGGTGGAGCGTCGATCCTCTGGAGAGCTCGCATAGTCGGCATCAGCATAGGCAATAACATCTGTGTATCCATGTGCCACGTAGAAGAGGCTACATCATGATGATTCCTTCAAGTATCTTAGAATCTGAAGAGCATCATCCAAGTAACTGTAACTAGGTTGCTCCATATGTTGGCTAGCCCTGCTCACTGCATAGAGATATCTGGTCTAGTGACAGTTAGATAAAGAAGTTTGCCAACTAAACTTCTGTATTGAGTAGCATCTTCAAAGATAGGATCATGTGACGTGACATGTTTCTTAGGATCTGCTGGAATACCAGCATATTTGCATCCAAGTAATCCTGCTTCAGTAAGAATATCTAGACAGTATTTCCTCTGTGAGATATGAAGACCCTGTGTAGTGCGTAGTACTTCTATGCCCAAGAAGTACCGAAGAGTACCAAGGTCTTTTGTAACAAACACCTTCTGTAGGAAGGCCTTGGTCTCTAGTATGACGTTGTCATCATCCCCTGTGACCACCATATCATCCACATAGACTGCAAGAATAACCGTACCAGTTGTTCGTCTTCTGACAAACACGGAATAGTCCGAGGCTGTTCTCTGGAAGCCAAGAGTGTTGATTTCAGTAGTAAGTCTCTCGGACCATGCCCTTGGGCTTTGTTTTAGGCCATAAATGGCCTTGTGAAGTTGGCATACACTCTCCCCCTCGACTTCATAACCTGGAGGCTGCATCATGTAGACTTCCTCATCAAGATCGCCATATAAAAAGGCATTTTTTCACATCAAGCTGAAAAATAGGCCAGTTTTTGTTAGTCGCCACAGAAAGTATGGTCCGTATAGTCCCCATACGAGCAACAGGTGAGAATGTCTCAAAGTAATCCACCTCATATGTTTGTGTGAAGCCTTTTGCCAGAAGGCGAGCCTTTAACATGTCAATTGACCCATCTGGTGACTGCTTGGTTGTGAAGACCCATTTACATGCCACAGGGCGAATCCCTTTGGGACATTGTACAAGATCCCCATGTCCCCCTGCAAAGGAGAGCATCCATCTCCTCATCCATGGCCTTTCGCCAACCTGAATCTTGTAAAGCACTGTGATGGTCTCGCGGAGTAGAAATAGTCATGAGAGCATCTGCATATCGTCTGTCAGTGCAAGATAAAGCAGCAATAAAAGTGAAATGAGACATAGGATAAGAAGTACATTTCCTCTTTGATTTTCGTAAGGCAATGGGAAGATCTCTTGGATCATCCGGGACAGCATTGGAAGGGACACTTGAAGAAGGCATATCATCCTACAAAAAGGGATGGGCAAAGGGACGTCTGGTGGTGAAGGTTGTTGGTGACGTTTATAAACAATTGGTGGAGAAGGAAGATCCGGAGGGATATCGGTGACAAGGCTGCGTGAAGAAGCTGGTCTGCTCAAAAAAGGCATGGCCTCAAATTTCAGCGAAATTCGATCGAATTTTTGGTCGAATATCGATATCCAGTCGAAATCGAAATTCGACCGAAATGACCGAAATATGGGGGTCTTAGTACAAAAGTGATCGAAACGACTGAAATTTCGGTCGAAATTCCATTGAAATTCTGTTTGGTCGATACCGAAATGGTGACCGAAACCGACATTTAGGGCCTTGAAAAAAGGTTACATATGAAGAGATATAATAACGATGTCCAACGGGGTCATAACATCTGTAACCCTTTTGAGTACGAGAATAACCAAGGAAGACACATTTGATGGCACGAGGGGAAAGTTTGTCCGGAGTGTGAAATTATGAACAAATGACACACACCAAAAATTCGTAGAGACAGGGAAAAAGGTGATTCATTCGGTGAAGTATAGAGAAGGGTGTTAACCCTTTAGATTGAGAGAAGTAACTCTGTTGATAAGATGAATTGCGGTTAAAACAGCGTCACCCCAGAATTCTTGGGAACCTTCATCTGAGTGAGAAGAGGGAGTTGGGCAATGTTTAGGAGAAGCGATTGCGTTCGGCTATTCCATTTTGTTGAGATGTATATGGACAGGAGGTCTGATGTATCTGGTCCCTTGGGAAGCAAAGAAATCTGCAAGGTCATGTTGAGTAAATTCCAAGGCATTATCAGAACGGGAAAGTCTGTATATTAGAGGAAAATTTATTTTTGACATAGTGGAAGAATTTTTTGACAATTTTATTGATCTCGGAACGGTTCTTTTAAAAGATAGACCCATGATGACCTGCTATAATCATCAACGAAAACAACAAAATACTTATGCCCACTTATGGTTCGAACCGGACAGGATCCCAAACGTCACAATGAACTAAAGAGAAAGAAACTTCACGACGAGGCTCAGTACAAGCAGGAAAGGAAGCTCGATGATGTTTCCCGAACTGACATGCCTCACACTCAAAGGACTTGAGCATAGATAGTTCGGGGAACATTAAGGAGAGAACTTTTGCAGACGGATGACCGAGACAAAGATGCCAGAGAAGAGGGTCAGCAGAGATGGAAGTCGCGCCAACGAAACCAGAGTCGGAAGAGATATCAAGATAATATAGGCCATTCTTCTCATGCCCCTCACCAAAATCTATCTCGTCCGGATGTACTGAAAGTAACAACAAAAGCCATCAAATATCACTCGACAGTTAAGTTCCGTGCATAGCTTATGAACAGACAGAAGACTGAGAGAAAGTCAGGAGCGCAATAGACATCAGTTAGCCAAAGTTTGGAGGAAAAATCCATGGTTCCCACACTGGTAGTAGGGGAATGAGCATCATTTGCCACACGAACAGTTTTTACAACAGGGGATGGCCGTGAGGAGGTGAGAAGACTACCTTCTCCTGTAAGATGAGTGGACGCTCCCGAGTCGATTATCCAGGCGGGAATAGAGGTAGAGGCAGAGCTGGCCAGCGTACATGTTGTGGCAGCCAGACTAGCAGTAGGGCCAGAAGCAGGAGTATCAGTGGCAGAGTTCTGTAGCAATTGGCGAAGGCGAGCATACTCTGCTGCAGTAAAGGAGTAGTGTTGTCTGTGGAAGACTGGGCATGAGAGGCGTCCATAGTATCATAGGTTCCATCGGAAGAAACAGTCTCATAGGCGTTGTTGGCATTAGGAGGCATGCCAAATTTCGCCCAGTATCATTCTGATGGATGATTCCAGCGTCCGCAATGGGAGCACGCTGGGTAGCGGGCGTAGTAGAATCACGTCCACAGCCGCGTCCTGAGTCATGTCCTCGTCCATGACCACGACCAAAAGCACGGCCACGTCCCCCCTGGTACGTCGAGCGTCCTCCTACAAAGTGTACGGTAGTCTCTGTAGATGGAGGGGCTGGAGTCTGCCAAAGATAGTCCTCAAGAGAGGGTAGAGCAACATCTGTCAGAAATTGATCTTTCACGGGCTTGTATCGTGGGTGTAGCCCTGAGAGAAACCGATATACCTGCCATTCTGCACGTTCTCCTATCTGTTTATCACAGCAACACAACAACAACAACAAAGCCTTTTCCTACAATTAAGTAGGGTCAGCTACATGGATTCTTCGCCTCCATTCAGATCTATCTTGAGTCAATCCCGGGCTTATATCTACAAAACTGAGATCCCTTCGTATGGTCTCTTTCCAACACTTCTTGGGCCGACCTCGCCCTCTCTTAGCCGGCTCAACATCCCAACACTCGTATCTCCTAACTACAACAAGCAGGTTGAAATATAAGGAGTTCTTCGAACAACCCTGTGAGGAGGCGATAGTATTCAATCAAGGATGTATCTCCTTGATTTGCAGACCAGATCCTAGTGTAGATATCGGAGAGCCTAGACTTGGTCGTCTTTTAGGAGTAAGTCTTCTCAAGATTGTCCCACATCTCCTTGGCAGTGGATTTGTAGAGCAGGTTAGAGGCTATATTTGGATCCACACTGTTAGTCATCCATGTAATTACTTGGCAGTTGTCGACATACCAAGTGTCGTAGTTGGTCTCCGTCTCCTTGGGCAGATCAGTAGTGAGAACATAGATCTTGCGCTGGCCACCAATAAAAACTCGGAAGGAACGGGACCATAGAACCATAGTTCTCCGAACCCTTAAGTTTGATAGAAGTGCCCTGTACCATCATAGAAGAGGTAGGGTACATGGACTTGGTGTCTGAAGATGCAGATGCGGATGCCATGGTGGCCGAACGGGTCAAGAAGAAGTGACTAGAAAGTGTCTGTAGCCTTAGGTAGCATGGGAACCTAGTAGTACATCATGAATAGACAGTGGAGACCACAGGAGGCTGTTAGGCCGTAGGCAGGGCGGCGCAGAGGAGACCGCTGGCGGTGCTAGGGCGTCCCGTGAAGCGCAGGGAGGCACAGGGGGGGAAAGGGCAGGCGGTGGCGGCGGGGATTAGGTCAGAACACCGGTCTAGGACCGCTGCTCTGATACCATGTGGAGAGGTTGCAAGTTCATGTTTATTCCATAGGTCTAGGGGTCCTTATGTAGGACAAAACCCTAGAAACCCTAGAGAACCATACAGAGAAAAGTACAGAAGTGCCCTTAATGGGGATACAAAAAATAACTACGGTTACATTCTCAACACTTCTTAAGATTCAACATGTACAACACTTTAGGCAATGTCTAGATTTGTTTAGTTTAGAAGCCCGACTCGATTCATATAAACTCCAACACCTTTCTATGGACCGGCCTCCTACCATTTCCTTACGATTCCCGGAATGAATCATGATAAAGTACTCCTTACGATTCATATAATCACGATTCCCCGGATGAATCTTGATAAAGCAAGAAGATATGCTTTGTCAGTACGAATGTGCAAATTTCCTTATGTATGAACAAGTCAGTCATTAGTCTTATTAATAGAATATAGCTCAGGGTTTATTGATACATATCCTTCAATGCGCATACCTTCCTTGGTGATACACATTCACTTGATGATTCACCTTTGGGGATTTCTGCTGAATATTTTGAACAATTCTTCTTCTAGTTACTCTGTGTAAAGTGTGAAATGAAAGATTGTATTCCTCGTAAACCCTGAGCTCTCTTATATAGGAGAAAAGCTCTATGGAGAAATTACATAAAGAAGACTGGAGAAATAGAAAAATATAGATAAAGACAAAGAGATATAATTATCTCAAAACTCCCCCTCAAGTTGGAGCATATATATCTATCATGCTCAGCTTGGAACAACACTGGTGAAAAGGACCCCTCGCAAGAGCCTTGGTAAACATGTATGCAATCTGATCGCTTGACGCAACACGGGAGCTGGAAATAAGCATGGAAGGAAATATCACGATATATGGGCGATATATCACCGATATATCGAATATCGAGATGAGATCGATATTGGTATCGATATGGCAATATATCCTCCTTTTCAGGCATTTCCTTCACAAAAGTGCATCGATATGGGCGATACGGCTATATATCGCCGATATATCGTCGAGATATTGTATCAACACGATATCAAAATGATATCGATATGGCCTTCTATGGAAATAAACCCCTTTTGGATCAAATCACGTGTATAATGACAATCTACTTCGATGTGCTTTGTTCTCTCATGGAAGGTTGGATTATTAGCTATGAACAGAACTGCTTGATTATCACATTTGAGGTGCATCGAAAGAGGCACCTCAATAGCTAGGTCAGTTAGGACTGACTTTACCCATATCATTTACGTGCTCCCTTGAGCCATAGCCCTATATTCTGATTCAGCGCTGGATCGAGCAACAATTGTCTATTTCTTAATCTTCCATGAAACCAGTAAGCTACCAACAAATACAGTGAAGCTTGAAGTGGACTTCCTGTCTCTGGGACACCCAGCATAATCCGCATCTGCACATCCAATAACTGATAGAGACGTATCTTTTCTGAAAAGAAGACATGCACCTGGGGAAGATTTTAGATATCTCAAGATCATGCAAACTGCATCCATATGAACCTGTCTGGGTTGCTCCATAAACTGGTTGACTTTGCTCACAGCAAATGATATGTCAGGCTTGGTAATAGTAGCATATAGCAACTTCCCTACAAGTTCTTTGTATCGTCCCTTATCCACCTCCTCAGAGTCATCATCATGGGTCTAGTATTGGGATCCATTGGTGTAGTGGCAGGTTTGCATCCTGTCATGCTTGTCTCAGCCAGAAAGTCAATAACATGCTTCCTTTGCGTTATGACCATACCCTGCTGATTGCGTGCAAACTCCAAGCCAAGAAAGTAACGTAGCTTGCCAAGGTCCTTGGTCACAAACTGTCGTCCAAGGAAATCCTTAGCTGCCTAAATACCCTGTTCATCGCTGCCAGTAACAACGATATCATCAACATAAACCAGAACAACAACATTACCTCACTGAGTTCTCTTAACAAAAAGAGAATGATCTGCAGTAGATCTGACAAAGCCATTTTGTTCAATCAACTCCAAGAACTTTTGAAACCAAGCCCTCGGACTCTGCTTAAGGCCATATATGGTCTTGTGAAGTCGGCACACCATACTGGACTCCCCCTCAGGTGCAAACTCCGGTGGCTTCTGCATGTAGACTTCCTCTTGCAGATCCCCATACAAGAATGCATTCTTGACATCTAACTGGAAAAACGACCAATCACGTACCACAACAACTGCAATAAGAGTCCGCAACGTGGAGTAACACACAACGGGAGAATAAGTATCCTGATAATATATCCCATAGGTTTGGGTGAACTCACGGGCAACCAGTATGGCCTTATATCTGTTCACAGTCCCATCAACTCGATGTTTTACAGTAAACACCCACTTGCTGCCATGACAGGCGCACCCGGAGGAGGTTGTACAATACCCAACGTATCACGAGACTGTAAAGTTGCCATCTCCTCTTCCATGGCCAGAAGCCCCAGACTACTCTGCAATGCGTCCTGATAGGACCATGGTATCTCCACGACAAACAGTCCCACAACGAACCTCTGAAAATCCTCGGACAGATGCTTCAAGGAAACATGAGAAGCTAGAGGATGCATAGTACATGCCTGCCTCTGCCTTCGTAGAGCAATAGGTACATCTAGATCCTCAGTACTCGTAGAAAGTATATCATCCAAGACATCCTGCACCTCAAGCTGCACATCCAAATCACCAGTGCCATTAGAAGAACTCATATGCTCAGAACATACCTTGGGTGTGCTGGATGATGGAGGAGGCACATGAGCACAGGGTCGATGCCGGTAAACCTGTGGAAAGAAAGTAGGCTACTGCGGAGGCGGTGGCGGCGACGGTGGTGGTGGACGTGGTGGTCGTGGTCGTGGTCGTGGTGACGATGATGGTGTAGTGGAGAATGGAGGTAGAGGCATATAGACCTCCTCTCCATATTATGAAGGAATGAGCTTGTCACCTGTAGGAGAAAAATACATAATGGACTCAAAGAAGGTGACATCAACACTAGCATAATACCTTCGTCGAACAGGGTCGAAGCAACGGTATCCCTTTTGGGTCTTGGAATATCCAACGAACACACATTTGACAGCTCTGGAAGAGAGCTTGACAGGACCAGGAGACATCTGATGAACAAAAGCCACAGAACCGAAAACACGAGATGTAAGAGAGAAAAGATCCATCTCGGGAAATACAATCAAGAACGAGATCTTCTCCCCCATAACAGAAGAGGGCATACGATTTACCAGATAACAAGCAGTTAGAACCGCATCCCCCCAGTACGAGTGATGAGCACGACTCTGAATCAAAAGAGTCCTGGTAACATCCAAAAGATGACGGTATTTTCGTTCAGCCACCCCCATTCTGTTGGGAAGTATACATACAAGATGTCCGATGTACAATACCAAGGGACTTAAGGAATTGGGAAAGCTGAGTGTTGCGGAATTCACAAGCATTATTTGAACGTATAAACTTGACTTTTGCAGAAAAAAATGTTCCTTATTTCATTAATAAAAGACTGAATAACAGGACCACATCAGACTTGTTCTTAAGAAGAAAAACCCAAGACAATCTTGGACACTCGTCAACTGCAACAAGATAAAACATGTGTCCCTAATGATCCGGGACACGACTTGGACCCCAAATATCAAAATGAATTAACTCAAACAGACTATGACTACTCTAACCCTGACGACTATGGTAAGTGGACCGATGATGCTTCCCAAGCTGGCAGGCCTTACACTGAAAGGTAGAGCGAGGAGAAATCTGTGGAAGAACGTGACACAACTTTTGCAAAGGAAGATGACCGAATCGAAGATGCCATACATAGGGAGAAGCAGACCCAGTGCGAAGAGAAGAGACACCAACATACGGAGATTGCACCAGTCTGTAGAGACCCCCTTGCTCACAACCAGAACCAATTACCCTGCCCATGAGAATATCCTGAAACACAAGAGCAGAAGGATCAAATATGGCACGACAATGCAAATCCTTGTTGATTTGACTAATTGATAGTAAATTCATAGAAAATTCAGGAGCGTAAAGAACATTTTGAAGTCGCATTGCAGGAGTCAACTGCACCTCCCCTGACCAGTGATGAGGGAGTGTGTCCCATCTGCTATCACAACAGATCGTCCAGGCTGAGTCAGACGAAATTCACTAAAATGACCTCTGTCACCACAGAGATGATGAGATGCTCCTGAATCCATGATCCATTTTGGCAATCTGCCTTGTAACAACTAGTAAAGGCACATGTTGTATTTGTTGTGGATGTTGATGCTGAGGCAACTACCTCTGAGGATCCTGAATGAGAGTTGGTTGACCTGGGAGAGGCATGATCTCCCTGAGTCGCGCCACAAGTTCGTCAAATCTCTGATCAACAACCGGTGATGGGCTCCCGACCTGTTGGGTTTGTTCAACAACCCTAGTTGAAACATGAAATCCATGCTTAGAATAACACGTTTTCTCAGAATGGCCTAGCCTGTCGTAGTAGGTGCACGGCTGACGGGTTCGACCACCCCCTCCTCTGCTACGACTAGGCCCCATTCTCCGATATGGTGTAGGACCCCCTACCACGAGATACAACCATAGTTGAAGATGTCTGGGACTGCAAGGTACCATCGGAGGATATGGATAGCTTATTGAATCTGCGATATGCCTCCTCTATTGGAGGTATGGTAGCATCAGTCAAAATCTGGGCTCGAGCAACGTCGTACTCAGGATCAAGAGCTGCTAGAAAGATCCCAGTCATCACAGAGTCTTTGTATGCCTTGAGTTGCTTTGGCGTAGCAGTCAAGGGATTGTAACCATGGAACTTCTCAAACATACCCCTCAAAGATGTGTAGAGGGTATAAAGGGGGCGACCGTTCTGCTTCGACGTGAAGATATCGTGCTGGAGCTGCAGTATCTTCGACTCATTCTTCGCTAGAGAGTACGTAGCAACGAGAATGTCTATACAGCCTTTGCAGTAGGTTGACTCATAATATCATTGGCTATCTCTCATGACACAGTCCCAGATAGCCACACACATGCATAAGCTTCATCTGCCTCCCATTAGGCAGTTATCTCGGTCTTGTCACTTGGCTCCTCCACTACGAGGATGTGCTTCTTGCCACTGCATTGCATCAAACTCATGAACTGCATAGCCCACAGTTCATAGTTTGTCCCATCCATCTTGACTATGGGTGTTGGACCTTTGAAGGCACCCATGGATGGAACGTCGGCTTTATTGTCGGACATAATGACAACTATCTCCAAGACTGGGTTATCAACAAGAAGAACTTGCGCCTACACTGACACACGGGAAGATGGTTGTGGGTGTAGGCTCATACCACAACCTCTTCCATTCTTTGGAGATGCCTTTGGGTAACTAGGGTGTTTTAGATAATCACGTCACACCCTAGAAATCCAAGAACGAGACCGCAGTGGCATTGCATGGAACATGAAGCACAACATGGGACGGCACACCGGGTCGCACGCCGCGGCTAGGCCGCACGAAGCAGGAAGTGCAGCTGCGCGGTTGGGCTAAGCCGCAAAGCTCGGCTACGCATGTGTGCGGGTGCGCGCTAGGGCTTTTGGTAGGGGCGGGACTCTAGGGCACATGCTCCGGTCTAGGACCGTCGCTCTGATACCATATGGAAGTTGTGAAATGAAAAATTGTATTCCTCGTAGCCCTAGAGCTCTCTTATATAGGAGAAAAGCTCTAGGGAGAAATTACATGAAGAAGACTAGAGAAATAGAAAAATGTAAAAAAAGACATAGAGATATAAGATCTCAACATACTCAATTGGAATCTTTTGTATTTTGCCCTTAAACTTTAGTTGCTTATTTTCTCCTTTGTTTTTCCTCGCCGGCCTTGAATACTTGAGACCGAAGCGACCCTTCACTCGTAGGTCCTGGGAGTCCACGCCCCACCAAGGAGCCCCAGCAGAGGCGGACCCACCAATTGCACCAGCCATGCGTGCAACACCGAACAGTCGATCAGGAGCAGAATCCAAGCCAACCAAGCCTCCCAATCCAAAGCGGCCCGGGTCAAACAGCCTGAGAACACCCCTTGGTCGTTGGAGGGAGTCGCCGCCCTCCACACAGCACGAAGCAGCACCATCGACCGACCTAGACCGCCCTCCCTTCGCCTGCGACCCCTCCCTACAAGAGGCGGCAAGCCCTACCATAGATGCCATCGAGTTCGCAACCCCTGACACGAGCTCCCCCATCGAATCCACCACTGAAAGATCGAGAACCTTCTTCAGCTCTGCATGCGTCTGTGCACCCGAGAACCCCTGTTTCGAGTCCACCCGACCCGGTTTGCGAGACTGTCAGCCGGATGTGGATCTCGCCCTCCAAACCAAATCGGATCCTGCCCTCCACCAGCATTCGGATCCGGAGCCTGAACCCGCACTGCCTCGAACCATAACCGAGAAAAGCGGGGACTCCCCGAGGCGACCGGCTCCGCCCTTCACGCATCTCGAGTGAGCAACACCCAAGGACCCCGGTTGGCTTGCTTCCATGGCATCCCATAATCGAAAAAGGAAACGGATTTTGAATCCCACTAAAAGCGCGCCTTTCCCCTTCCACACAAACTTCCCCCTATTGGAAGGGCCTCGGTTCGTTCACTCTCGCCGCCGACCGCCCCGCAACGTCAACCTCCATGCGAAAAGGCACGCCACCGATCTGAACCACCAACTTGCAGGGGAAATCCGCAACCAACCCAACACCCCGCACCACCAGCCATGGGGGTTGCCCCTGCAGGAGACCGGAGGAGGTAACCTCCGCCACCTACAGAACCGACGCCAACGCTTTCCGCACCACCTCCAACTCACGAGCCACCAGCGGCACTCCCCGAACGGCAAAGACTCTGACTCCCTTTTCTACCACTGACACCGCACACCCATCACGTTGCAACGGAGTCCTCCAGTGCATCTGACCTAAAGGCGTCCGAGAAAACTCAACCAGCCTCCGGCTCTCCTCCGTCGTCAGTCCCCACGCACACACCTTCGGCCCCTCGAGCAGCACAACGTCCCCTGTGAATCCCACGCCAAGCGCCGCTCCAACGTCCGACATCGCCTCCGCTAGCACCTGAGTTCCCCGACGGCACACCCTACCAACAAGCAGCCCGCAACTTCCACACGACCACTCGCATCGATGTGAGGAAGTTCCGCAGCGCCCTGAACCGACGCCTCTGGCCGCCTTTGTTCGCACCTGAAACTGCGATGACCGCTCCCGCCACACGCAAAGCACCTAACATGGTCCCTACACACCACAACACGATGCCCCCATCCGCTGCACCGTAAGCAACGACCGTGGAAACTTCCCTCCGACGCTTGGCCAAAGCCGCCCCAATGCAACAACGTCGCAGCCGAGCCTCGCACCCCACGCTGGCGACTAGTCACTCTCGTCCATCCCCCGCCACTCATTTGGGTAGGAGGAATTCCAAAATTATTCAACTGGTTATGACAAGAGAAACTACATCCACAAAGCAGACCCAATGCACATTGAAGCTAATCTAAATGCACACGAACAATCCCAGCCAAGGTTTAAAAAACAAAAAGCAAAATGTTATACCTTTTTACTAAATTTCCATCTAATCAAAGTAGGAGTCATTAGCTATAATTGTCATTAGAGTATCAGAAATTACATAGTTGTCACTAAATTATTTATAATACGTAAAAATTTTAATTAAGTATACTTCGATGAAATTTGTGTTATGATATTAACATAAAATATATGATAATACTGAGATAGATACCCTGAATTCTATCTTGTTTGTTCTGCTCTGTACATTACATAGCTCATTATGTGACCTCTCCTTAATTTAATTTTACGAGTAATATTGGCTCTGAGATTTGCGGATTCGTATGTTTAAGGATGTAATGTTAAGAGTTCACTTGAATAATTGGGCATGTTTAATGTTAGATATGAACACGAAAGAGGCCAAATTTAAGCATTGATCTTGTATAAATATATCCTAAACAACTTAACCTTTATAAGCATCTGGAACTACCAATAGGACAAATGATTTTTCTTAAGAAAATGCTCCGAAATCCTTAAAGCTTCGTGGAACATCTCATCTCACGCCTCGTCCGCCTAGGACCGCCTCGACTGAACGAGGCTTATGCCTTGCCAAATGAGCCTGAGGCGTGCACCTCGAGGCTAAAATGGGCCCCTCACCACCTTTTCGACCTCGAGGCATGCTTTTTTAAATCATGATCCTGTGCATACGCGTGTTTGGAAAGCCATATATATCATTCAAAAGTTTTGGTATTTTCAATGTGAGACTAAACAAAGTTCCTACATTCAACATTTAGTTGAGAAATTAAATTCCCGTTCAAAATGTTAGGCACTCAGCAAAATAAGTTTCGTATCTTTAGCATCATAGTCTGAATTGAACACAATCACCACGTGCCACTGATAAGCACTTCCAGTTTAGCCAAGTTAAACTCGAAATATATGTATATTTCTCTGGACGCAAGTAAATGCTTAACTCTTGTGGGTATCTTTAAAATGCTTGCAAACCTCTTGACTCCATCCATCCAACTCCATTACCTAACGAGGAGGTATGCTTCCCAACAAAGCGTCATGCACGAACGAACTGATTCATCTGGCTCTCTCCTGCGGTGGCTGTGGACTTTGGGAGACTAACAAAAAAAGTATATGTTAGTCTTAGCGAACTCTCTATCCTTCCTCGACAAACAGAGGACCTGGGATTTGTTGTGGGGTTTTTTGTATGCTTGGGTATTTTGTTTGGGATAACAGCTTACATTGGTTGTCTATCCCTGGGCCAAGGCTGTCTGCTGTCATAGCCGTTTTTTGTTAAGTCTCAAAATGTAGGCACGAAATCATGTCATTTTGGTTTTTACTTTGATGAATGAAATTATGATCTTTTCGAAAAATTTTAGCCAAGTTATATTCCTGAAATGCCTCCACGATTCAACTAGGCATGGCTATTGCTAGGTCATTGAATCTTAGCTGCACTCGTAGATCAGCCAGTAAAGTGCAATTATCTCCTTCCGTGTCTGCTTCTTTTTCTTTCTTTCTTCCCTCCACTTGAGATGAATACACTACCTTCTGATTTCGTACATGATATATCTACTGATTGCCCATCAGACTGCTGATGTTAGTAGGGTATACATGTTCGAGTCTGACAAACTATATTATCCAAGATTCTAGTATCACCCAGATAAAATTTCAGGGGTCGGAGATGGGCATGAGCCCTAAGATGCACATCCAGTGGGTTATGGCATACCTTAAATTACAAGCGCAATATGAAAGCCAGACAGAATACTCTTTGCGGCCTTTGTTTGATATGATGGCTCGGTATCATGTCACTACACCAGAAACCCTCATTTACTTGGAACTGGATGGGTGATAACTCTTAAGAAGAATTGTTCAGTAATGTTCTTATTCTCAGGGAATTAATACTTATCCTACACAAATTTGGATTTTTGTGGACATGATAGTCATACCTGTGATGTAAATTCAAATTTTCAGTGCATCCTCAAACTATAATAAATCGGCTCTAAACAATCTCATGTAGACTCTGGAGTCATTCCTGAAGGAGACATTGCCTGCTATTCCCGACTCTGTACTGGATTCAACACTGGATGCAGAGCCGTTCAGATGCGAAGGCATATTTGCAGACACGGATGGGCTGCTTCCTCCTCCTTACGAGAAACAAGAACGCCGGCATGTGCTAGCAGAAACTCCATCTCTTTGCTAATGACGTTCCTGGGCTCTCCTCTTCTGTCTATTTATTCTTGTTCTTTTAATCTTACATTAAGTCTTCTACATCTCAAGAAAATGTAATTTTATGTTGTTATCTACAAATTTAATTAGGTAGAACCTTTACCAGAATCATGATGTTCCGAATAGATTCCGGATAGAATAGCTTGAGCTATTTCAGAGTAGCTGACTGTTCCAAGATCTACTGAGCAGAGGTATAATTTTTTTACAGTGAACTTAAATACTTCCATCATTTGATCCATGTTGAACCTTTTTTTGAATACCTAAGAACTGGAAACACACGAAGGTGCATTCCCCACGTATGCTGAAATATTGGAAAAATGCAAATGCTACCTCACAAAAGTCAAGATTCAAGGAGACTCTTGGCATGGAAGATTACATTTTCAAAATAGAAGCTATCAGATGAGAAAACAACTCCATTTCTAGATAGCCATAACACCTAGATAATAACGATGGGCCAGAGTATATTGGAGTCATCTCAAGATCTATAAAGGTAGATAGAGACCCAGAAGTTTACGCGTGCATTATTGTCTAGCCAATCAATCTCCAGGTTCTGCCAGATAGCTTTTGTCCTATCACGATCGAAGAAAAGGTAGTCAATGGCTTTTGTTGCCTCTTCACAAAGAAAGCATAAATCATTTTCACTGCCACTGAATTTGGATCAATGATCCCTCGTAACTATTCTCCCTCTATGCATTAGCCACATGAATACTCTGATACGGGTTGGCACCTTCAAGTGACAATTAAGTCTGCAATCTCCAACCCCTTCAAGTGACAATTAAGTCTGCAATCTCTAACCAAAATGTCAGAATATGTAACCGGCAGCCTATCAACTCTTCTATAGGCCTTCTTAACAGAGAAATATTGGTCACTCTAGGTCCAATGATCTCTCCCAAACCTTGGCACAGATTGGGAGTGAAGTGCCCCTTGGAAGTCGACATACTCCAAAACGTGTTGATCCGAGAAACCACCGGTAAAAGTAGGCAACCATGTATTGTTAGTCCAAACATCCCCAACTCGCGCTTCTTGAGAACCAGAGAGCGACTAGATGAGGGAATCTTGCTGGCAGAGTGTCGTCACTAGTCCAATCATCCGTCCAAAAGGCAAAGGAGTTATTACCATCATCCAAAACATGTTTGAAAAGTGTGCTTGTCTACGGGATTAGGGAGCAGATACCCTTCCAAAAGACCGAAGTGGGAAAAGAGGGACGATGGGAGATAGCAAGTCGTGTATATACATCATAAATGTGTCTAAGGAGCTTACAGCAAAGGTCTTCATTGTTTCCTCAAATTCTTGCTGCACATTTCATTAACAAAGCTTTGTTCATGATCTCCAATCACAGTATGCATAGACTACCCTTCTGCAAAAGCAAAGTCATTGTCTCTCAATCCACCAAGTGCAAGTCAGGTGTGTCTTGGCCCAATTTACCCCAAAAGAATCTTTTCATAATTCTCTCTAGTCGTTTTCGAATTCTTACAGATAGAAGTCTGGAAGATATAAAAAAACATTGGGATTGCAGCGAGAGCAACCTTAACAAGAACAAATCTCCCTCCACAAGAGAGAATCGATGTCTTTCAATTCTCCATCTTCTTTATAATTGGTAGCCAATTAGATATCCACAACTAAGTGGAAAACATAATAATTGAATAGGCAAACTCCCACGCTTCGTTCCCACCTCTAAGCAACAATCTCCTTCCTCCATGACCGAGAGATTAAAAGGTATTACATATGACTTCTGCTTGTTAAGCATGAGTCTTGATAGTTCCCCAAAGACCTCCACCACTGCAGACAAGTTGGTCGCCTCTTGCATGCCCCCTTTAACAAACAAGATGGTGTCGTCTGCATATTGCAAAAGTGGGATGGAAATGTCCCCACACGTGTATCCATATGTAGCGCCATGATTGACCACGTTAGAGACCATGCAAGCAAGCACGTATGTTGTAATTTCAAAGATAAGTGTTGTGAACGAACGCCTCTGATGTATCCCTCTTTGTGACTGAAAAAACCCACCTTCTGGTCTTCCATTGACAAGAACAGAGTAAGACGTCGTAGTTATGTACCTTTTCATCTAGGAGATCCATGTGACGTCGTAGTTATGTACCTTTTCATCTAGGAGATCCATGTATCTGGGAACTCTCCTTTTGCAAGAACATATCACATGAATAACCAATTAATCGTATCATTTAAAATTTCTACATTCCAAAGGATGGCACTAACATGTCATCTCTTCCAATCTACAATAATTTCCGTCGTCATTGCCATGCTATCTCCAGTATATCTTCCCGAGATGAAAATAGATTGCGCTGGTGAAACAATAGTACCAAGGACTAGACCTGATCTGTTTGCAAGAACCTTTGCCACAATAAGGTAAATTGCATTAGACAATGCAATAGATCTCAAATCCTCAATTCTTTCAGAGCCTTCCTCCTTTGAAACGAGGAAAAGTGGTGCAATATTCAACCTGTCAAAACCAAGTTAACCAACATTTTCCACAGCAAACTCATCAAGCGCTACTATCGCATCGGGTCCAACAACATTCCAGAACTCATTGTAAAAACACACCAAGAACCCATCAGGACCAGGTGCACCCTCTGTGTTCAAAGTCCACACCGCCGCTTTTACTTCTACAGGGGAAAAAGTGTGAGTAAGCATGTTGGCATGCTCCAAATTGATTGTTGGAGAGCCACTTCCCAACCATCTCCAACGATGACTCTCTCAGATCTTCGAGAGAGTCCATGAAAGAAAGAAGCCAGTTCTCAGTCATTGCCCTGTCTCCCTCAATTTGTTTGTCATCCACAACCACTGCCTGCAACAGGTTATGTCTACGTCTTCCACTAGCCATCCTGTGAAAAAACTTTAAGTTAGTGTCACCCTTCTTAAGCCACTTCATCCTGGATCTTTGTCTCCATTCAGCCACAGCTTTCTTGTTTTCCTCTGCATTTATTTTAACGATTTCGCTCTCTACTTCAGCCCCCCCCCCCCAAATCCCTAGCATCCTCTTCATTATCATGTCTCAATACCTCCATCTCCGCTGACGTGTGACAGTTCCTCCATGACTCCCTGATATCTTTCTTCAATTGACATAATCTCTTTCGCAGTGAGTTCAGCTTCTGAGTCAATCTGACAGTGGCAGATCCTGATGCAATAATGTGTAGTCCAATGTTCGGCCACCTTGTCCCTGAATCCATCTTCTAAGAGCCAAGCGCTCTCAGATCTGAAAAACGAGCAAGAGGTGTTCTCTCAACCTCGGTCTAGATCCATGTTCAATTTTGTCGGCGATTAAAATACAAAGTAGGAATGATGCATCCATTTGAAATGCTCTGAATGAAGGATCTTGAGCACAATAAGACGTGTGATCACTGGACGACAAGCGACTGAATTAATCATGCGACCTGGAGAATTGATAGTGAAAAATAACTGTAACAACAGCATTAATATGCTGCCTTTTGAAAATTATCTTGAGAAGCTTATATGAATGGTGATTGATCAATCATCAGAGATATACGTATGCTTCTTGTAACATAAACACCTGCAGATACCGACTTGACTTCAGTTCAACAAGATCATGAATTAATCTTCTTGAAACTAGGTCTGCACATCCTTAAAAATACATAATGGATTAGATTGCTCGTTCCGCTCACCATAAAGCTCGCAACGAAATTCTGTTAGGGAAATCATGTAAAGCGACCTGATCCCAAGTAGAGTAAAACAGCAAGGGATGCAAATAATTATGTAAAGTATATGGAAAAATTACTCGATGATAGTGATCATCCAAGATTTATTAACATTTGAGTATAGCTTAATCCAACTAAATGTCACGCACAGATTCCTTGTACACAATGTCGACACCATCCCTCGAACGCAACCACAACGAGTACACAATGTCGACACCATCCCTCGAACGCAACCACAACGAGAGCGATATTTGCTTGTGGTTCCTATATCGCCGTCTTTTCTGGTCCTTTTCACTTCGCGCTTCAACCCATTAAAAGTGGAAAAGATGGGCGGGGGCGTTGACAAATGTGATGGTAGAGATCCACCGATAAGCTTGCCCTAATCGTGGACACAGCACAATGGAATCCTGAAGAGACACCATGAACACTACTGCAGACACACTTGCAGCATGGTAAGGCACCACCCATAGCCAACTCTATTATCTCATTGGTAGTCATCAAGCCACGAGGCCCACAACCATGTCTAGCACCCAACAAGGGTTCCTAATGAGATGCATCAACCTTGGGATGCTTGAATCCTGCTCACTGGTTCTAAGATGAAGTTCAACATGGGTTTTGATCGAGAACGGTGATAATCTACACTTCAAAATTTGGCGGACCTAGGATTATAAATTAGGAGGGGCACAACAATTGCACATGTCAATACATTGGAAACTTCATAGTAGGAGATGTAAACAAATACTAACATATCCATATCTATTTGTATCCGTATTCAATAAATGGAGGATACAAATACAACTTTTTAAATTTGACAAATAAGAATGCACATACGTGTAGAAATTCAACACCTGCGAATACAAATACAAATTGGATCTTTAATTTTTACGAATATGAAATACAAATGATAACATTTTGGAAGATCTGAATATAGATATATCCGAATATACGCTTATCGTATTCAAAAAAATACGGAACACGAATATCTGTATGCATATATTAATCGAATACGGATATGGGTTGTAAAAATTTCTAGATATGGATAGTAATGGCTTGAATATCTAAATCCGGATATATATATATATATATATATCTAAATACAATATTTAATATTATTTTATATATTAGTTAATGTAATATAAGGAACAACGTGTGTTATGATGTTAGCACTGTGTATTATATAATATAATATATTAATGATATTAATAAACTTCTGCTTGTTTGAAGATGGACACGAACAAAAGTTATGAAACCATATGCATCTTCTTACTTCCAATAAAGAACGCATGTCACCTCGACGCTCCCTTTTATTATGGTGCAACCTATTTATAGTCCATTGTCATTTTTTTAAAATTATTATGAACATCGATAACAATTCAATTCGTATTCGTATGTAGTCTTTATTTGATCTGTTACTATAAAAAATTATGAGCTATAGTGACGTTTTTTTTCAAAATCCGTCACTAAATTAGCAGTTGTTAAATATATAACGACGATATTATTCGTTGCAAAATGATTTTTTGTACTCAAAATTAACGATGAATATCATATACGCCGCTTATTCGTTGCTATTTTTCAAACTTCTAATTAATCATCACTAAATTTTGAGTACGAAAAATCATTTCGCAACGAATAATATCGTCGTTATATATTTAACAACTGCTAATTTAGTGACGGATTTTGAAAAAAAACGTCACTATAGCTCTATTTTATTGTAGTGCATATTTGGACTTTCTATTTATTGGATCCATATTTATATGCACTTTTATTTGATTCATATTTGGATTGGCTCTTTATACAATCCGTATTTGATCTGCTTTTTAATCTATTCGTATTGGATTGGATAAATATCTAATTCGAATTCATACTCATATTTTCAAGGATAGGGTTTCCTTAATGCATATCCGAATTATATATGTATGTGTATCCATATTTGATAGAGATGAAGCAAATATGGATATAGGTGTATCCGAGATGAGTATTCTATCCGTTTTTATCCCTAGATAGGGTACGGCGGTTTAAATTGGGAGGGTAAGGGCACAAATGAACATGACGAGGGATGTGAGGGGCACAATTAGAGATAGATAATAGGTTATTAACAATGGGAGGGGGGGCACGTGCCCCCCTTACCCATAACTTAGGTCCGCCCATGTTCAAATGATGCACGATTCCATGGGTAGTTTTGTCCAAGATCGTGATGGAGAGGATAGCTTACAATTAAGCGACATTTGCCCATATAAATCAATATGATATATTAGTTACATCAATGTAAACCCTAACAACAAATATAAATTAAAACTATAAAATGGGAAGCAGTTGCGATGCCCTTCAAATCAGAGTTTTATGTGCATGAATGGCATCACTTCGCTATAAATAAGTTAGGATAAGGAATGGTTGAGGTGCATCCCTCCTTCCTGTTCAGTTGACTTCCACGACGAGGAAGGGACAAATACTGTCTACATAGACATAATGAATGATGTGATCATAATGTGACCGATAAATGGAAGCTGTTAACATCCAAATATGGATGAAACCGTGACCAACAAGTTGAAATTGGCTCTTGATGCAAAAAAGGCATTCGCATCCCCAGAATTGACTCCTTAACACAAGTAATCTGACTACATCTATCGGTAAAACAAAGATTCTTACTCGCGAGTTAATAGACGGTGCAGATTTCGGCATTTCTTTTTCTTCCAGAGGACACACACACACTAGCACTTGCTCTCATTATACAAACGATACCCGGAGATTGCCTGTTAATATAACTCGTGCAACACAGCAAGAGGAGAAATATCACGGTCGTCCGCAGCACCAGTATGCAAGATGTTCATCCCTTCTCTGGTTGCCAACAAGACCTCCACACTGCAAGCAGATGAAGCTGCTTCCATCCATATAGAAATCCAGCACAATCTGGTTCCTTCCACTCTCGGCGAGTATAGATTTATTATCGAAATCAACATTCGAGGCGGGTGGCACCAAGGATGCGTCTTCGGACATGACCGTCTCATCAGGCTGGGTTTCGACAATTGCACACTCAGCAAAGAGACGTGCCAGCTCATCTGCTGCAGAGGTTGCTGCCAACTTGCTCTGGTATAGCATTCGGGCACGGTTTAACGTATGTAAGACTGCATCATCGCCGCCTTTAACCTTCACAGCCATCACAACCTGCGTTAAACACAATAGATAGGTGACTAACAAAGCTAATAACTGCCGAGCAATATCCATAAAGTTGAGGTCCAAGCGCATATGGTTACAGTATACACATTTAACAGATCACATATTTGCAGATCAATATACAAGAAGGAGCCTTTTCAAAAAAATATACAAGAAGTGGTGAGTTCTCTTCGGTTGTTCATAGGACAGGTACTGTGGAGCTTGATGTGCACAGAATATCAACTATTGTCTTTGCAGTTTTTTTACGCCGGATATCAACTATCGGGATTCTGAATCACGTCAGGATTTTACCTTGCACATTTTGGAAAAAAAACAGCCAAAAAAACTCATGCGGTGAACGGTAAAAGATGGGCCGGAAAACCAGAAAGGAGGCTACGGTATCTACATTGTTGAGGAATAGTGGAATAATAATAGACTAGTAAGCAATAGAATCTGTTTCCACCATAGCCAAAGATGAATGGCGCGTCAGGGACAGCACATGTAACATATGCAACAGTGAGGATAGACACAGCATATTGACAGCTAAAAAAATTAGCTATCTAAACGACTTCCGGCCTAACGAAGATTTTCAATAGCCTTCGCAATTTCTTTTGTTCATTCCAAGCAATTTAATACTAAAAAGAATTAACAGCAGCCCAAGGTAGGATTTAAGTGCAAGTATGAATAACTATCGGCGTATTATCTAAAAGGTCAGAGGCCTCATCGATTTCGCCCTTTGCTGTATGAAGCAGGGCGTCAGTGTTAGAGATGCCTACTGGTCCAGAGGAGTTAGTTCCGAACAGATGCATCTGTAGTATGGCCAGGTGAAAAGGTAGAACGCAACATCAGAGAGGTTTTTAAAAGCTGGAGGGTAGTTACTCAAGGTAAGTAGAAGTAGACATCCATAAATCTTATTACAATCATAAGAATGGATGTGTACTTACTTCAATGGCTTGGTGATAGTGCAGTATGCCTACCACTCAAAAGACTAGGGTTCGAATTCCCCATTACGGGGGATGCGTTAGGTAGCCGACAGCTATCGTAAAAAATAGTCGGATTTTTCACCATGGATTTGAGCAAGAATCCATGTAATCGACCCTATTTAAAGTGAGAGAAGGCTTGTCCTTTTATAAGAATGGATGTAAAAAGAAGCTCAAATGTTGTTTCTATATTGCAGCACGGTCCTTCAAACATCAGTTTTCAACACAACCCAATATCAACACCAAAGGACGCAACCTTTCTTAATTTGCCCTGCATGTATCGGTCCTGTTGGATCCTGAGGAAGCCCCACATTAACTAAAAATTTTCCAGGCATACACAATCAGTCTCAAAGTAGGATGACCTCTTCCAATGCCATATATTATCTTTTGAAAAAGATGGGCAATACCATATATTATCTTCAATTGTAATAACTGACTAACAACTGACAAACACTACTCTCCACAAAAAACGAGGTCAAAATGAAATGGTTGCAAAGATCTAATGCATGTAACCTAACTGAATGTTGTTCAGCGTTAGCAAGAAGAGGTGATTAAAGCATGTATCCTAACTGAATGTTGTTCCTGGTATGTTTTTCTGTTTACCAGAAAACCATGTGCTTCCCCATAGTTCTTTCTAACAATTGTTCATTGCGATGACTGTAGAGTCAAAAATGCACATAAGAACAGCTCATTGGGAAGGACTAGTTACCTTAACCAAAACATCATAGAATCCTCGATAAATAATCCAACGGATTCCAACGTTTACAAGAATATAAAGATTGCCTTTCAATAAAAATGACTCACAAATGGCTTATGCATCTCAATGTGAGTGCATGCATCTCGATCCTGGTGAATAGCAAACCAGAAGGAGGTTTCTTCCAACCGCAACGAGATGTGAGGCAGGGTTGCCCGTTTGCTCCTATGTTGTTCGTCCTGGTGGCGGATGATTTGGGAGTTCTTTTCAGACAGGCCATCGAGGCGGGCTGGGGTGAGGGATTTCGCATGGATGACATCTCCATCCCTCTGTTACAGTATGCAGATGATACGGTCCTCCTTTTGGGTGGCACAGTAGGTCAGAACTCTAATGCAGCGCAACTGGTGGACATTTTTGGGCAGCTTTCAGGCTTAGAGGTTAACAGGAGTAAGTCGGCGATCATTACCTTTGGGATGGACGAGGCAGAGCATCTCAACATTGCGGCGATATGTGATTGCGCCCTGGGGGAGCTTCCCATCACTTACTTGGGACTTCCCCTGGCGGCAGGGAAACTAAGGAATGCTGATTGTGAAGAAGTGGTGCAGCGAATAGAGCAGAGACTGGCAGGGTGGAAACGATCACTTTATTTAGAGGGGGAAACTTGGTCCTCCTGAAGCACGTCTTCTCGTCTATTCCTATCTTCTTCTACTCTACTAGAATTATGCCGGTTGGAGTTAGGAAGAAAATTGAGTCCTTGATGAAGAGATTCTTCTGGTCCGATGGGAGACAGCTTGGTCATGGGATGCATCTGGTTAAGTGGGATGAAATCACGAGGGGGCACAAGGAAGGCGTTCTGGGCATTAGGATATTGATTGTATGAACAGGGCGCTCATCGCCAAATGGGTCATCCGCGTATGGGGTCCCTCAACATCGCTGGCTGCTAGATTGTTGAGGAGGGTTGGCGGGACGACTGGAGTGGAGAGGACACGCTGGAAGCTAGATTCCCGCGTCTCTTTTCCTTGACGGGGATGAAGGATGCAATGATTTCGCAGGTGGTGGGACTGGGAACATGGTCACCAACATTTCTAGCGGATCTCTTCGATCAACGATTGGATGATTTCATAAGGATGCAAATTGATCTCCCAACCCTGGGGAGTTTTAGGGGGACAGGGATCATTTTCAGTGGATGGACAACAAATTCTCAGTGAAGAAAGTATACAAGGAGCTGAGATCGAGGGAGGAGGAGCTTGACAAAGAGTTGTTCCAGGACATGAACGTTCTATGGGTGCGAAGATCCCGAGTAGAGTAAAAGTTTTCCTCTGGTGCTTGAGAAGGAGAAACTTATGCGATAAAGCTCGGAGAGGGAGATTGTTGGGCCTGAAAAATACGATGTGCGATAGATGCGGTGAGGCGGATGAGGATTCGGACCATTTGTTTTTCAAATGCCCGACGTCGGCACGAGTATGGAGAGAGGTTGGACTAACATGGGTGGTGAGTACGGGCACTTCGGAATTTTGGAGATCAATTAGAATGGTCGGCGGCAACTCTAAATTTCTAATGATGACTGCTCGAAACCATTTGCTGTGCTCTGGGCCATTTGGGCCGGAAGAAATGAAGTGATCTTCAACAACCATTATGCTGAGAATATTTTGTCACACTGTAATGCACTTTTTAATTTCTGGATCTCACGGTAATGTAATCTAAATCTTTTTTAATGAAATCTTTTCGGCGGTGACCCTCACAACGGGGGATCACCCTACTTAGTCTCAAAAAAATGTGAGTGCATGCATGAGTGGGAAATTGCTAGTACATGAGCATGCATATTTTGATGATAATAAAACTTGTGTTAATCAAAACTTGTGCAGTTAGCATGTAGCTAGGTTAAGAACAAGAAAGCTACTGGACCAAGAACAATCTCAAGTCTGAGGAGCCCGAGCTTAAGTGAAGAAGAAGAAGAAGAAGCTCCAAGGAGTTAACAACTAAGGAACTCCAGCTCAAGCTCAAAGGAAGAATCTCAGGCTCAAGATGAAGACAAAATCTTTTCTTTTATTAAGTCTTGCATTTTGTAATTGTCATAGAATGTAAAAGACCTCAAATCATGCATATTGCGTTTCAGCCTTTTGATTTTGACTTTCAAGTCAAAGAGTCAAGCCGATCGATCAACCATTCTGACCTGATCGATCACACCCTATTCGATCAACCTTGTTCTTGATCGATCATTATTTGGATTACAATAGCTATATTTCTGCTCAATCAATTTTGATCATTGATCAATCATCTTTTGATTATGATCGATCATTTAAATCCACATGATCGATCATTTGATTTTGATCGATCACCTTTCTATCCTAATCAATCATATTCCATTTCAGGAACTTTTTTGAAGGCGATCTCATTCTTGATTTGTTTACAATAGCTACTTTTTCAAAGCCAACATCTATAAGGACTCTAGACCTATAAATAGGACCTCATTCTACAATACACAATAAAGAGCAACAAGCTCGTATCTCTCTATTTTCCACTCTATACTTTGAGAGATGTATAAAACGATAGTGAGGAAACATATCGGAAAGATTAAAGAACGGAAGAATACCCAGATTTAACTTGGAACCCTACTCCCTGAGGATCGAGATAAAATCACAGGAGAATGCTAATAAGGGATGATTCTTCTATACTGGGATTTAACGTGGAACCCTATTCCCTAAGGATCGAGATAAAACCACGGGAGAACGCCACTAAAATAGGGTATGGGTCTTGTTATAGAGCCCCACCGACATAGCGGAGCCTCACTAATAGTAGATGAGTGACTAAACATTTGGATGTGGTAATTGAACCATATGCGGATCCAATTACTCATTTATATATGTTACACATACTCTAAAATTCCTCCTCAAGCTGGAGCAAGCAATGCTCAGCTTGGACAAATAGAAAATGTGGAAAATGATAAGCGAAGCGATAATAAGAACGAGACGATAAACATATGTAGAACACAGAGATTTTACGTGGACCGTAAACCACGAGAGAACGGCTCAAATAGCATATGCTTCTATATTAAATGTCTCAATGAGTACAGCGGTGTAGGGCTCTTTATATAGACCCATTGACTCTTCAAAGTCTCATCATTAGTAGATGCGAGACTATCTGTAGGTCATTCTCCAACACTGCACTATATATATAGACCCATTGACTCTTCAAAGTCCCATCATTAGTAGATGCGGGACTATCTGTAGGTCATTCTCCAACACTCCCCCTCAAGCTAGAGCATGCAATGCTCAACTTGGACAAGCAGCAGAAGACACGAACTCACTCTTATGAATACATGACACTACGGACCATAATGACTCAATGCAGGCTCTATCGGTTGCTGCTGAGAATGGTGCTTCACATACCATGCTGATGAGGATGAACTTGAAGTCTGTCCTCTGTAATGAGTCTCTTCTGTTGTTGAAAAAATCCATAGGGGTCAACTCATCACCTATGGAAGATCTGTTGTCAAATGTCTTTTTCATCATGTCATGGGAATATCCATATGAAGGTCTCTAAATGTGGGCTCTCTCTTGTGACCTCGAAGTGTGTTTGCTCTCTTAGGAACCTTGGAAGGATCTCGTGCTGGATTCACGATCATTGGATGCTATTTTTGACTGCATTGAGTTGATCTCTGAGTAGAATATCTGGAAATCAATGGATGAGCATCCCATGTACTCTTTCACCCACCCTTTCTCTCATACTAGTCGGAATTCAGAGGGGTACTCGACAAAGTTGGGAGAACAAATGAATGTTGTGCTTCATGAATTTTTTTTCTTTTTTATGCTCTTTCCTTTTTTGCATAAATTTCTTTTTTCGTAACCATCCATTTCTTGTATGGCTATTTTATCCTTTTTTTTGGATTTTTTTACTATTTTGTCAAGCCTTCTTTTTTTGAATAAAGGAAAGAAAAGAAAAAGAAAAGAAGTGCCAAATACGTTGAATGACCCTAGACCCCAAGACCAGGTCAATATTAGCTTGGTCGATAAGGAATAAAGTAGGGGGAGATAGGGCACTCAAACTGTAAAGAAGATACCTCAAAAATCCTACTTTTATCATCAATAAACAGCCTTTTGGACCCTATTTTATTTTCCAATTTTTATACATCAAATAATAAAATCCTCAACATGAAAGTTGTACATAAAAATATAAAGAAAAATACAAAATGTAAAGGTGCATACAATACTGGCCCAATTGGGCCCGAAACCCTCGGCCTTTTTTCATTTGAATTACCTTTTTTGTGAAAGCAATCCAATGGGCCAAAATCCTCCTCCCCTTTGTTCTTTAAGCCCAAATACTCTCGCCTTTTTTTGGATGGTGGAACCATGTTCTCTCACCTTTTCCTATTTTAAATGGAAGGAGGGGGTATCCATTCTCTCTTCAACCCACGACTAGTGTTCCTTGTAGGAACCCATAGCCATGCCAACAAAAGCATGCTGGCGAGAAGGGGCTCGAGGGGAGCATCACCGCAGGGAAGGTGCCTTCGAAGGAGGTGCTATCTAGGGCTGGTGCCATGTGATCTGGAGGAAGCAACCATGTGCCATGGAAAGGCGACGAGCGCCTGCTCAATCTTGGAGTTGAGGGTCCGCACGGCGGGCAGAGCCGCCTGTGGACAGAGTTGAGGACCCCCCTGATGGGGCCTCTTGTACACCTCCTCGGCACCATCTGTTCAAGGTTGCACCATGGGTGTGTGCGGCATGTAGGTGGTGAGCCTTGGCCAGATCGCAACCGCATGGGCATCAATGAATATCTTCACATAGGGCCTTCACGGGCAGCGGTCCCTAGGGGTCTGTTTGGTTGCAGGGTTGGACAGGGTTGGGTTGGGCAGGGGTACCCCTGTGAATAGTAAACTGTGAGGAGGAGAACCCTGTTTGGTTGCAGGGCCAACCCGGGTTGGGCCAAGCCAACCCTGCCCAACCCTGCAACCAAACGAGCCCTAGATGTGTGGGGTAGGACCTCTACAATTGTGTGGGTCCTTCATGCTTGGGGCTGGCGATGCAAGATGATTTCTTCACACGATTGTTCTTCTTGCCCGTTATAGAGACACACCGCATGGGTGTTGGCTAGGGACTGCATGCATAGATTGTCGCCTGGAGTTGCACACACATGCTGCCTGGAGATACGTGCGCATGCCACCTGGAGATGGGTGCATCATTGCTTGAGATCTTACATATGTTGGTTGTTGTGCCACAAGTATTAAGATTTTGGTAGGGAACCCTCGAAGATGGCTTGCGGAAACCACGTGAAAATGGTTATGCATACTGCCTTTTTCATCGAACAGATCTAGGGTTAACAATATTCTTCACAGAATTTTAAAAATTGGATGGATCCTTGAATAACACGAACACAATCTTTGATTCAAAAGAACATGAATAATGGTCGAATCTTGAAAGTAAAATCGTACCCCTCAAAAACTGACTTGCTCTGATACCATGTGGAAAACGATAAACAGAAGCGATAATAAGAACAATATGATAAATATATGTAGAACACAAAGATTTTATGTAGAACCCTACTCCGTAAGGAGTGGGATGAAACCATGGGAGTACACCTCAAAGGACAGATTCTCCTATATTGAATTTCCCGATGAGTATAGGGGTGTGGGGATCTTTATATAGCCCCAATGATTCTCCAAAGTCCCATCATTAATAGATGTGGGACTATCATTCTCCAACAAAAAGAAGAACAAGCTCAAGCTTGAGGAGCTCGAGCTTAAGTGAAGAAGAAGAAGCTAAGCTCAAAGGAGTTGAAAACCAAGGAACTCCATCTCAAAGCTCAAAGGAAGAATCTCAAGCTGAAAATGAAGACAAAGTCTTTTTTCTATTGAGTCATACATTCATTAATTGTCTTAGAATGTAAAAAATCTCAAATCATGCATATTGTGTTTCAACGCTTTTACTTTAACTTCGACTTTCAGGTCAAAGAGTCAACCTGATCGATCAACCATTCTAACATGATAGATCACACATGATAGATCAATCCTTGTTTCTTGATCGATCATTATTTGAATTACAACAGTGATATTTCCGATCGATCATCTTTTGATTATGATCGATCACCTTTCTATCATGATCGATCATATTCCATTCGGGAATATTTTTGAAGGCACTTTCATTCCTGATTTGATTACAACGAATACTTTTTCAAAGCCAACGTCTATGTGGACTCTAGACCTATATACATGACCACATATTTCAATCTACAATACACAACAAAGAGCACCAACTCTTATCTCTCTGCTTTCTATTCTATACTTTGGAGAAAGATCAAATGGCTATTTTCTATTGCATTCTTCATTCCAACAGCTCTGGTTCTCTATGTTCAATTCTTACGAGCATGCTCTTCTCTCTGTAAGATCGTTTTAGTTTTGCTCTATTCTTTATTGTATATTTACTTTAATATTGAGGTTATTATGTTTGTATAAATTGTAAATGGTTGTATTGATCGCGTAAGCAACTCATGTTGTAATACGGTTGGGTTGCCCGCGTAAGCAACTCTGATTAGTGGAAGACCCATGTAGGTCGGGTTGAAATCCCGAGTCCGGAGACTCAAGTAGTGGTTTTTACCAACAAGGGTTTTTATGTTAAATACATGTGCACTTGTGGTTTGTTTGTTTATCTGAGATTAAAAATGTTACATAATGATGTGCCTATTTCAGAATATTGTGATTGTAAAGATCCAAGTCATTTAATCTGATCCACTCGCACCCATCAATCGGTGTCAGTGGGATATAGCAAACCAACACTCAAGACCAGATGCATCTGTGCCGATTTCGTGATTTAAGATGATCATTCATTGAAATCTGGCTAAAAGATCAGATGTGATGGTGCATACTAACTTTTTTGTCATTTTCTTATAACAATTCCTTTAATTTGTCCTCACAAGTTCCCAAGTTATGGACTAACTCTATGTCTGATAAAGTAATTAAGGACCAGCACTTCCCATATACATGTACCAATACTATATGCCTCTTCTTTCTTCAACTCCAAAAGGTTGATTTTGCCTATCTAGTAAAAACTTGCAACTTCAATGAATTTGAACAATGCAATGCAGGAATCTGAATTTAAAATGCACCATATTCTTCCAACAGCTTCCAGAAAACACCACTAGCTATCGTTTCGACCTTTAACCCATTTACTCAACATACTTCTTGTTGACCATTGTTCAGGCTGATTTTTTTAATAAAAGCCACGCAATATATTCCAGCTTACAAAATCCAAGACTCAAGGAGAGTCGTGGCATGTTGTTGGGCCACAAATTATATATTAAAGGAAGAGCATTATGTCTATAATCTAGTTAAGGGAGGGGGCGATGCTTCTTCCTTTCACGTCCGTCCTGACCATCAAGGTCTCCACAACTTCCCCCACCTGAGCTATATGCAGCAGAAATTCGTCCCACATGCAGTCTGGACAGTCGAACCCCACCCCAGTAGTACTATAGTAATGGTATGGCTTAGATTGACTAATACGAATAAGATACAATTCACTCAACGATATCCTTTGGATTCCAAACTTTATATGAGAAGGAGCATCTTGTTGTTTACATGGTCTGGATCATTTACATGGACCCACTTCTCATTCCATTTGTGAGAATTTGATTAATTATAAACCTTCCCAGAAAACAATTGGAAGTGAAATTAGTAAGGTCTTCATTTCTTTCTTCTTTATAGCATGACAAATCACTCTGTGCCAACTTGTTGCCCATACACCTCTGGCCTCGTATGAGAATGGAAAAGTTTCATATTTTATTAATTATATATAAAATGGATGAAAAATCAACAAATACTTTTTTTCCTTTAAACCTCCTACTGTGAAAAATAATACCATTGCAAGCAACTAAATGGCCCACACAAATTAGAGAGGTTTCAGTTGTCACCCAAACGGTCTAAATCGAGCAGTATCCAAAATTTCTTCAAAGATGAGAAATCAACGCTCCAAATTCGTAAGCCCTATCACAAGTAAAGATCATATGTCCAATATCTTCTAGATTATCATCATGTAATCATGGGAAATTTTAGACTTGTAAATCTAACCCACCCGTCCCTTAATAGCTTCAGTCTTAGATATGCTTTAGGACCTGTTTGATAACTGGGTTAGGTTGAGTTGGAATAACCTCGTATCAATAGTAGTTGGATTGGAGATGGTTGGAATGATAAAAATGTGATGTGATGTGACATTGATTATGTGTTATATTAACATTTCAATGATTATAATATATTTTTATGTTAATTTTCTTATTTGAACATGGTTAAAAAAATATTATAACAACGAAATTGTACAGTCCATACCACTAGTTCCAACCTAGGAATGCAGTTATAGAACAGGAGGTATGCCAGGTTACCCCGAGGTAACCTGGTAACTAGGGATGAAAACAAATGTGAATATATTCGTATTCGATCCACTATCGTATTCGTTTTGTACATATTTTAACATTCTTATTCGTATTCTTTTTAAAATGGATGCGGATATGGATCACTTTGACATTCACTGATATTCGCATTCGTATTCGTATATTCATTTTCGTACATAATTATAGTAATAGATTTATTTATAATTGTGTGTAACAATATTTTATAATTGCATTCACTATTGTTGGTATAATTGTTATGAAATTACTATATCCGGTATAATTATTTTATATATAAATTATCCTAAACATGTATGTTTTAGTTAATCTATTAAAAATTCCTGTTATTATTCGTATCCGATTCGTATTCGTTTACATTCGTATTCGTTTTTAAAGATATGGTAACACATTTTTCACATCTGTCAATATTCTTATCCGCATTCGTATTCGTATTTTAAAATGGATAAGGATATGATTATCCCTATATTCGTATCTGTATCTGATCATTTTCATCCCTACTGGCAATCAAACGAGCCCTTAGGGCATGTTTGGTAACTGGGTTGGGTTGGGTTGGAGTAGCCTCGTATGAATAGTAGGTGTTTGGATGGTCAGGAGGATTGGAGATGGTTGGAGTGATAAATGTGATGTGATGTGACATTGTGTTATATTAACTTTTTAATGATTATAATATATTTTTATGTTAATTTCTTATTTGAACATGGTTAAAAAATATTATAACAATGAAATTATGCGGTCCATACAACTAATTCCAACCCTGGAATGCAGGGATAGAGTAGGAGGTATGCCAAGTTACCCGGGGTAACCTGACAACCAAACGAGCCCTGAGGGCTTGTTTGGTAACTGGGTTGGGTTGGGTTGGGTTGGAGTAACCTCTTGTGAATAATAGTTGTTTGGTTGATCAGGAGGGTTGGAATGAGGAATGTGATGTGATGTCACATTGGTTTGTGGTGGATTTCCAACACAGGGATGTAGGGAGGTACATCAGGTCACCCCAAGGTAATTTCGTAACCAAACGAGCCCTTAGAGCTCTAAATCAACTTGTAATCCCATTGTAAGTCACAAAGATCAAATACTATAGGAACAATCAATGCCAATGCCATGAACTTCCAACCCAGGAATGCGGGGATAGAGCAAGAGGTATGCTGGGTTACCGAGGGTAACATGGCAACCAAACGAGCCCTTATGGCTTGTTTGGTAACTGGGTTGGGTTGGGTTGTGTTGGAGTAACCTCCTGTGAATAGTAGCTGCTTGGATGGTTAGGAAGGTTGGAACAAGGAATGTGATGTAATGTCACATTGGTTTGTAATGGATTTCCAAGCCAGGGATGTAGGGGGTAAACCGAGTTACTCTGGGGTAACCTGGTAACCAAACGAGCCCTTAGAGCTCCAAATCAACATGTAATCCCATTGTAGGTCACGAAGATCAAATACTATCGTAACAATCAATGCCAACGCCCCGTTGGACTTCTTAATTGAGAAATCACCATCCTTTCAGCACAAATGGGCCGTGTAAATGGATGGTCGCATCAGTCATATTCGGAAATTGTGATGCCTTTACTCAGAAAAATCTGAACGAAAAGTGGGTCACCATGCAGCATCCGTCCACGCCAACACTAAGAATTCATAACTAAATCGCTATTTTTATCAAGTTTAATTAGTGTAACGGGTGGTCATCAAGAGTTATGTTTTCAATTTTTATTCTTACAAGATCATGCTCACAAGGCTCACATCTACCACATACTTTAGATACAGCATGTCCCTGTGGTGGATTTGGAGTATGTCATGCAATCTATGGGTGATGGGAGTCTTGAAGTTTTGATGAGATGAACATGGTTCTCTCGATAAAGTGGGCAGTTAGACTTTGGGAGAGGGGGATGAGAATTTACTCTGCAGATTAGTGAGAGGTATATATGACATCTCTTGCAACGTTCGATTCCGCCTCACTCAAACCTTTACCGACATCCTTCTGGAAAGGTATGTGTTTGGTTCTCCTTGATATACCTAATAGGACATGGCTTGTATTTGGGGGATAAGAGATTTTTCAGGGTTTGGATTGATGATCGAATTGGGGATGGATCTCTTTCTTATTGATTCTCGAAGCTTTTTGCACTGGCATCTGATAGGGACATGTGTGTTGAAAGGTGTGAGCAGATGGGGCGTGGTGGCACACTTTCCGTTCAGATTCTTCTGATCAAATACAACATGATTTTCTGAAGATGAAGTGGCATCTGAGATAGATATGAGTGTTAAACATCACACCCATAAGCATGAAACAACTTCTTTATTGCCAAAAAATACAACCCTACTTGAGAAGAGCAGGATGAAACCGCAGGAGTACACCTCAAAGGACGGATTCTCCTATATTGAATCCCCCAATGAGTACAGGGGTGTGGGGCTCTTTATATAGCTCCAATGATTCTCCAAAGTCCCATCATTAGTAGATATGAAACTATCCATAGGTCATTCTCCAACAGAGAGAAGAACAAGCTCAAGCCTGAGGAGCGCAAGCTTAAGTGAAGAAGAAGAAGCTAAGAAGCTCAAAGGAGTTGACAACTAAGGAACTCCAGCTCAAGCTCAAAAGAATGATCCCAAGCTCAAGATGAAGACAAAGTCTTTTCTTTTATTGAGTCATGCATCCTGTAATTATCTTAGAATGTAAAAAACCTCAAATCATGCATATTGTGTTTCAATCCCTTGACGTTAACTTCGACTTTCAAGTCAAAGAGTGACGGATCCGCTAGATACGATGTATAATTTGTACTCGTTGTAGTACGTGTACTTAGCAAATCGTTCAGAACCGAGAGAAGATCTCCGTGAAGAGTGTCTCGGCTTTAATTTATATCCCGGACAAGTCCAGGGTCGAACACAGGGAGGCAAAGGAACAACTTCGGGTCGATTCGAAAACTTAGGTCTAGATTTCCAATGCGGATTTTTTTACATTTTTTATGCAAAAAGAATGCGAAATGCAATATGCGGATGAATTAAGACAATAAGAAAATACACAACTATGCCAAATTAATTTTAATACGAAATTAATCAAATTTAGCCTAATTGTATTTTTCTTAGAATCCTAGTCCAGTGATGAATGTAGAACACATTTTTTTGGAATTTTAGGGGTTAAAAAGCAATCAATGAAAATGCACACTTTTATGGGTTTTTCCGCAAATTTTCAAACAAACAGAATACAAAAATTATGAAAATTTCACGGGAATTAAAACATGATGCAAGGGAGCTACAGTAATTTTTTTGGAATTTTTCGAGATAATATGAATTTTTTGTGGATTTTTTTACTGAAAACAGAGTGTCTGCAAGTAATTAATTTTTAATAAATCCACATTAACGAATTAACCATAATGTGAATTATCTCACATATGTATTTCTATAAGGAATCCAAGAGATTTGAAATTTTGCAAAATAGATATGTATGGATTTAATTAAAAATCATTTACTAAAGTTACTCTACAATTTATTTAAGGGACAAGACAACTCCAAATTACCTGAAATTTGGACAGTAATTAGAACATACTTCAGGGCATCAGTTTTGATTTTTTTGAAATTTTTCGAATAATTGTGAGTGGGATATGAATTTAAGAGTGTCAATTGGGTAAAATATGCAGAATTTTACTTGAATAATTTTAACTAAATTAATCATAACTCACAAAAACACAAATAAATATCCAGATGGTAGAGACTTAGTTGCTCAACATAATAACATTTTTCATTAAACAAAATGATGCTCAATTGAGGTCCAAATTAATATATAAACAGAGGATTATCAATGCAAAACAGAATTAAAACTGACAAAAGAAAACATGCAAAGGGACTAAACTGTAATTACAAAAACGTAACTAGAAACATATGCAATTTCTACATAAAATAATAAAAAAATAGAAAACGACCTTCGTCTTCTTCGTAGGGCGCCATGGCGGATGAAGGGGGCGACGGCGGCGCGGCGGAGGCTGGTGGCTCACGCGCGACTACGGGCGGAGGTGGCGGTGAGGCGGACGACCGCATGTGGCGCGGCTAGGCGGTGAGGACAGAGGAGGTGGCGAAGGAGCTGTACGCGTGGAGGCGCAGAGATGGAGAGCTGGGCGGAGAGGCCGCGCGTGGCCGCGTTGGGCGGAGACTGCGCGTGGCCGCGCGTGGCTGGGAGTGGGTCGTCGCGGTGGCACGGGCAGCTGTAGCAGGAGAGGGGCGGCGGGCGGCGCCGCCTGCCCGTGGAAGAAGGGGGAGGGGGTCGCCGCCTGCTTTTTTTTGAATTTTTTTTACTGTTGTGGTGCAATTTTTTGTTAATTTTGTTTTTTTAGTTTTTTTTGTTTTGTTAAATAGAGAATAAAAAATAAAAATGAGGATGAAGGGGAGATGATGGTGGTAATATGATGAAGATGGACAAATGGAGATGTAATGGTGGTGTGATAAAAAAATTGCAAAAATAACAACAATGACAAAATGAGAAGAAAAATACCTACGGTGGAGGCGGTCGCCTATGGTGTGCTCTCGAGAAGCACGGTCTTCGCTCGAATCGTCGGCGAGCGATGAGCTCGAGCAGCGCGTGGATGCGGCTGCGATGTTGGCCAAGAAGCCAACGGATTTCATCGGAGAGAGGGTTGTC
The DNA here is from genome assembly GCA_037367405.1 of Ottelia alismoides. NCBI lineage: Eukaryota > Viridiplantae > Streptophyta > Magnoliopsida > Alismatales > Hydrocharitaceae > Ottelia > Ottelia alismoides. The sequence continues at coordinate 78,545 of JAZKJV010006669.1, forward strand.
GTCGTTTGACCGTGGTTGTGTTGTTGTCACCGATTCAACTCTGAGAATTAGGCTCTCCTCACATAAAGATAGATCAAAGGCAAAATGAGGAGAATGGGATGTATATAAAGAGAAAAGATGAGAAGTTATTAAAGTAGTGGAGGGGAGGTTAATAAAATGGTGGAGTTGAATTAGAAGTTAGAAAAATGGTGGAATAATGGAGTTGAATGGGTGGTTATTGTAGAGAATGGGAAGTAAAAATAAAATAAATAACATACATAGAAGTAGCATGCTTTAAATAAAAGAATAAAATAAAGAAGAAAAGTAGAATGGAAGATTTACAAAAGTAGGTCCATAAAAACACTATGTACATGGATTTTTGTACTTTTCTAATTTTAATTTTTTTGTATTTTTAATAAACGATATTTACAAAATAAAAATGACATAAAATACTAGAAATAAAATGAAACATGGTAGAGATTTTTTTGGATTTTTCAGTAATTAAGAAGAGAAAATAAAAAATGAAGAAAGAAAGATATATACATTATATACAAAGTACACCTAGGTCCCAAAACCCAAATTTTGCAAACAAGCTTCGATTTTAATGAAACCACTTTCATTGGATAGATAATTTTCTAACTTAAACTTTAAAAGTAAGTTTGGTGAATTTGGAGTTCATACGGAGCGGGAATATGGTCGGGAAGTTGGACTTTACGGCTTTTTCTCTTTGGGATCTAGGAGCATTTATTTGAGGTGGAATTTATTTTGTATTTTTAAATTTTTATATACATTTTATGAACAAGTCAGAAAAAGAATTAGTCAAAAAGGAGTTGAAATGAAATTACTAAAAATACATGAACTTTTGGGCTATTTACAGGTGAAAAACTCCTTTAATTTGCGGCTTTTATTGTTAATTTATTTTGTACAGTCTAATATGCAATAATTAGTGTATTTTATTTACAAGAGTAATTTTGTTAATTTATTGATTTTATGAGCATTTATTTGGGATTTTACTCGGAGATTTTGCTAAGATCAAGATATTGAGATGATGAATTGTGGATTCATCAAAGAGTCAAGTTGTTCGATCAACTATTCAGACATGATAGATCACACTTGATCGATCAACCTTGTTTCTTGATCGATCATTATTTAAATTACAATAGCTATATTTCTGATCGATCATCTTTTAGATTCTGATCGACCATCTAAATCCACATGATCGATCATTTGATTCTGATCGATCACCTTTCTACCATGATCGATCATATTCCATTCAAGAATATTTTTGAAGGCACTTTCATTCCTGATTTGTTTACAACGGATACTTTTTCAAAGCCAACACCTATGTGAACTCTAGACCTATATATAGGACCACATACCTCAATCTACAATACACAACAAAGAGAAACAAGCTCTTATCTCTCTGCTTTCTATTTTATACTCTAAGAAAAAGATCGAAAGGTTATTTTCTATTGCATTCTTCATTCCAACAGCTCTGGATCTCTGTGTTCAATTCTTACGAGCATGCTCCTCGCTCTGTAAGATCGTTTTAGTTTTGCTCTATTCCTTATTGTATAATTACATTGATATTGATGTCATTAGGTTTGTATAAACTGTAAATGGTTGCATTGACTGCGTAATTAACTCATGTTGTGATATGGTTGGGTTGTCCGCGTAAGCAACTCTGATTAGTGGAAGACCCGTGTAGGTCAGGTTGAAAGCCCGAGTCGAGAGACTAAGTCATAAATTTTACCCATAAGGGTTTCCATGTTAAATACATGTGCACTTGTGGTTTGTTTGTTTTCAGAGATTAAAAGTGTTACATAACGATGTGTCTGTTTTACAATATTGCGATTGCAGCGATTCAAGTCATTTAATCTGATCCACTTGCACTCTTCAACCGGTGTCCGCGGGATATAGCAAATCAACACTAAAGACCAGATGCATCTGTGCTGATTTCATGATTTAAGATGGTCATTCATTGAAATCTCACTAGAAGATCAGATGCAATGGTGCATACTAACTTTTTTGTCATATTCTTATAACAATTCCTTTAATCTGTCCTCACAAGTTCCCAAGTTATGGATTAAACTCTATGTCTGACAAAGTAATTAAGGACCAGGACTCCCCATATACATGTACCAATACTATATGCCTCTTCTTTCTTCAACTCCAAAAGGTTGATTTTGCCTATCTAGTAAAAACTTGCAACTGCAATGAATTTTTTTTTTTTGAAAGTCTAACTGCAATGAATTAAAATGCACCATATTCTTCCAACAGCTTCCAGAAAACACCACTAGCTATCGTTTCAACCTCCGAAACCCATTTACTCAACATCCTTCTTGTTGACCATTTCTCAGGCTGATTTTTTTATAAAAGCCACCCAATATATTCCAGCTTACAAAATCCAAGACTCGAGGAGAGTCAGGGGCATGCGGTAGGACATTGTCGTGGGCCACAGATTATATATGAAAGAAAGAGCATTATGCCTATAATCTAGTTAGGGGAGGGGGTGATGCTTCTTCCTTTCATGTCCGTCCTGACTATCAAGGTCTCCCCAACTTCCCCCACCCGAGCTATATGCGGCAGAAACTCGTCCCACATGCGGTCCGGACAATCGAACCCCACCCCAGTAGTACTGTGGTAATGGTGTGGCTTAGGTCAACTAATACGAATATAATTCACTCAATGATTTCCTTTGGGTTCCAAACTTCATATGAGAAGGAGCATATTGTTGTTTACAAGGTCTGGATCATTTACATGGACCCACTTCTCATTTCATTTATGAGAATTTGATGAATTATAAACCTTCCCAGAAAACAATTGGAAGTGAGATTAGTAAGGTCTTCCTTTCTTTCTTCTTTATAGCATGGCAAATCAGTCTGTGCCAACCTGCTGCCAATACACCTCTGGCCTTGTATGAGAAGGAAAAGATTCATATTTTATTAATTATATATAAAATGAATGAAAATCACGAAATCATTTTTTTCCTTAAAACCTCCCACTGTGAAAAATAATACCATTACAAGCAACTAAATGGCCCACGCAAATTAGAGAGGTTTCAGTTGTCCCCCAAACGGTCTAAATCGAGCAGTATACAAAAGTTCTTCAAATATGAGAAATCAAGCCATTCAATAGAAGTCTCCCTCCAAATTCGTAAGCCCTATCACAAGTAAAGATCATATGTCCAATATCTTCTAGATTATCATGTAACGAGCAGGCCACCATTAGTATCATGGGAAATTTTTGACTTGTAAATCTAACCCACCCATGCCTTAATAGCTTCAGTCTTAGATATGCTTTAGGGCATGTTTGGAAACTGGGTTGGGTTGGGTTGGGTTGGGGTAACCTCGTATGAATAGTAATTGTTTGGATGGTTAGGAGGATTGGAGATGGTTGAAGTGATAAATGTGATGTGATGTGATATTGATTATGTGTTATATTAACTTTTTAATGATTATAATATATTTTTTATGTTAGTTTTCTTTATTTGAACATGGTAAAAAATATTACAACAACGAAATTGTGCGGTCCATACAATTAATTCCAACCCAGGAATGCAGGGATAGAACAGGAGGTATGCCAAGTTACCTCGGGGTAACCTGGCAACCAAATGAGCCCTTAGGGCCTGTTTGGTAATTGGGTTGGGTGGTTGGAGTAACCTCGTATGAATAGTAGTTGTTTGGATGGTTATGAGGATTGGAGATGGTTGGAGTGATAAATGTGATGTGATGTGACATTTATTATGAGTTATATTAACTTTTTAATGATTATAATATATTTTTTATGTTAATTTTCTTATTTGGACGTGGTTAAAAAATATTATAACAACAAAATTGTGTGGTCCATACAACTAATTCCAACCTGGGAATGCAGGGATAGAGCAAGAGGTATGACAGATTACCCCTGGGTAACTTGACAACCAAACGAGCCCTTAGGGCATGTTTGATAATTGGGTTGCGTTCGGTTGGGTTGGGTTGGAGTAACCTCTTGTGAATAGTAGTTGTTTAGATGGTTAGGAGGGTTGGAATGAGGAATGTGATGTAATGTCACATTGGTTTGTGGTGGATTTCCAACCCAGGGATGCATGGAAGTACATCAGGTCACCCCTGGGTAACTTTGTAACCAAATGAGCCCTTATAGCTCTCAATCAACTTGTAATCCCATTGTAAGTCGCAAAAATCAAATATTATAGGAACAATCAATGCCAATGCCCTGTTGGACTTCCAACCCAGGAATGTGGGGATAGAGCAGGAGGTATGACAGGTTACATGGGGTAACCTGGCAACCAAACGAGTCCTAATGTTTGGTAATTGGGTTGGTTGGGTTGGAGTAACCTCCTGTGAATAGTAGTTGCTTGGATGGTAAGGAGAGTTGGAATGAGGAATGTGATGTGATGTCACATTTGTTTGTAAAGGATTTCCAACCCAGGGATGTAGGGGGGTAAATCGAGTTACCCCGAGGTAACCTGGTAACCAAACGAGCCCTTAGAACTCCAAATCAACTTGTAATCCCTATTGTAAGTCACAAAGATCAAATACTATAGGAGCAATCAATGTCAATGCCATGTTGGGCTTCTTGATTGAGAAATCACCATCCTTTCAGCACTAATGGTCCATGCAAATGGATGGTCGCATCAGTCATATTCAGAAACTGTGATGTCTTTGCTCAGAAAAATCTAACGAAAAGTGGGGCACCATGCCCCATCCGTCCACGCCAACACTCAGAATTCATAACTAAAGCATTATTTTTTATCAATTTAAATCAAACTTGTAAAAGTCGGACGACTAGGCCGACTAGTCAGCCTGACTAGTCGAGTCAGGGGGATAGCCGACTCGACTAAGCCTAGTCGTCCATTAGTCGGTCAGCCCGACTAGTCGACCGACTTTTACATCAATGTTTCTTTTGCTTTTTTTAAAAGCAAACTTATTCTATATGCTTCATGTTATATTTAAAGTTAATTATTTCTTTTGTTTCATTATGAATGTATAGAAAATGTACAAATCTATGTTAATATATAAGAAAACTTATTCTAATATGCAATAATGTTATATTTAAAGTCAATTACTTCTTTTGTAAAATAATTAAAAAATTCAAAACCGACTAATGACCGACTAAATCTGATTAGTCGCCTGACTGCCGATAATCCTTAGTCCGTGACCCCGCCGACCGAATACCGACTACCGCTTTCTGCAACCTTGGTTTAAATTAGTGTAACGGGTGGTCATCGAGAGCTCTGTTTTCAATTTTTATTCTTAGAAGATCATGCTCACAAGGCTCACATCTACCGTATACTTTAGATACAACATGTCCCTGTGGTGGATTTGGAGTATGTCATGCAATCTATGGGTGATGGGAGTCTTGGAGTTTTGATGAGATGAACATGGTTCTCTCGACGAAGTGGGTGGTTAGACTTTGGGAGAGGGGGTGAGAATTTACTCTGCAGATTGGTGAGAGGTATATATGACATCTCTTGTAACTTTCTATTCCGCCTCACTCAAACCTTTACCTACATCCTTCTGGAAAGGTATGTAGAGGAAGCATTTTCATGTTTCTCTAATTGTATGATAAATTTAAATGAGAGGAAGCTTTCAATTTTTATCTTCCATCAATGGTTTAAAAATAATCACATGATTCTGGTTTTTATCATTCCCTTTTGCACTTTGAAGAGTCATATGTTTGTTGTTTTGTTACCCCCTTTTCATCCAAACTGGCGATACACAAACGCAGACATGTAGTCATTGACACCCTCCAGAAGGTGCACATCTAGCATTCTTTCATGTGAACAACAATATATCTCAAATAATACTTTCCTCATTTTCAAGTTTGCTTCATGCAATACTTGTCAGGAATTTCAGTAGAATGCACCACAACAGAAACCAAGAAAAATGAAGATAACACAATGTCAGTATATATCAAAACTATGTCCAAACACATCTTTCCATCGAAGCAATGAAATACTATACCAAATTATTTTTAAAAATCATCCAAGTTGATCCAAATTATCACTGCATACCAAAAAACTATGCATTAATAAATATGCTAGAAAGGCAATATAAGCGATTGGACATGAAAACCGTTCGCATTTTCATTGCAAACAGAAAAGTCAAGAAGAATTGAAAAATACCAGGAAAATGTCTTCACTTATAATTTAAAAAAATAAGTGAATGAAGCAACTAGGATGCAGAAATGTTAAATCCATGAAATAAAGTTGAAATTTTACAGTTCTTTTCCAGTGGTAAATTAAATTGAAACGGAAAATAGTTATTGAACCAAGCTCCCTAGAACATCCCAAATAATTATAAAATTTATAAGGTAAAACAGGATCTTAATGGTTTTGATAAGATACACCATAGCAAGTTTCCTGACAATGATTCCTTGTTTTCTTTGACGTGAAAAGCATTCAAGTTGCCCACATTTGGTCTTGCTCCATTAACCCCACAAGGCAGTTCTACTATTTCTTGCATTCAGATTAAACCAATAAATAGCAGTTGTCAAGTCAACCGGCTTTCATCTTATAAAATCATGTTCCAGTAGGCATTACATCATGATTGTTTTCTTGCACTCTATTCTCAATTAAAAGCATGGCCATGTGGAATTCTCAGATTTATGGATTTTCCATATAAATCTGGTATTGGTTAGGATAAAGAAATCACTAGGTAATATAGAATTGTAATATTAATACCTGATGGGAATTAAAACTTAGTTGACAGAGAATATGTGCCAACTAGAATATCAACCAGAGCAGTCTTATTTTACACAAAAACAAAGATTAGAATAAACATATGTGCGTGCTTATTAGAATATACTAGATATTTTTAGGTCCCTTCCTTTGTCTAAGAGATTGATGATCAAAATCAAAGCTGATACCTTCCATACACTAATGAAACAAAGACACTCCTCAGGTACAACCACTAAAGCTTATGATGAACTATGCCATCTAACATCCCAAATCCAGACCCGGACCATTATCTGAGATGATTGGCCTTGACAACTTATTGAGCCCGACTCAATTGAACCTATTGACGGCCACTCAGAATGCTCAAGTCCAGGTTGTCAAGTACTAATCCCCAACTCTTATAACCTACCTACTCTCACACTTTGTGACTACTAGATGCCAGACTGCCCGAAGAGTTACATACTATCTATTAGGATACACCCAACATTTTTAGCTCACTTCTTCATCTAATAGATAAATCATGGAGTTCAAGATTGATACATATCAAACACTATCGAAGCAAACACACTCAAAAAGATGCTTAACCGACATCTCTAACAAACTTTCTGTTTAGGAACCAAGAAATTCCAACTTCAACCGTTCTCGTGTTTCCGCTTAGCCGCGATGAACTGCGATCCAATCTAAATACCCATCTTCACATGGCAATTCACATGATCCCAAACCAATAACATTACAACACAACCTGGAACTTCCAGGCACCCGGACAGCTCGTCCCGCTGCCCATAAGATACAAGAAGCCCATAAGATACAAGAACGATTTTTACTAAAATCCCCCAAACAACTACAGTATACGTTGATCTATAACCCCGTGAATCCGCTGCATTACTTGACGCAACATTCTATCAGAGTGTGCAGCTGAAACGAACAAACTATTAATCCAAAGGAGAAGAAAATCGAAGACATTCAACAGAAAGCAACAAATTCGCTCTAATTGACAACAACCCCCTTCTTGGTGGGTTAACGTTAAAGACGAGGAGTGAGGTTACCGCCTGGAGGGCGAGAGAGGGCCTTCCCTCGCCGACGAGCTGCCGGGCCGTGGTTAGGAGCTGAGCCACGTGCTGCGCGGGTGACTGCTGCTGGTGGTCGTGGTAGCGGTGATCCGGTGCTCCGCCACCTGAGACGGTGGTCTCACCGCCGGCGATGCCGCTGCAGTCAATGGGGACGTCCATGGGGGGCGGAGGAGGGTAAGCGGGGGAGCATCTTTTTTAAAAGAATAAAAGGGTGTCGCCCAAAATCTGCCCAGATGTTTTTTTTTTTGAGAAATTGTGATCTATTTCCCAAATTGCTGCTCTAATCCGCTTGTGAAACTTCTCCTCAAATATCTAATCCAGATAATACGATTTACTATTGCATAATATATTTTTGAGGGTATTATATAAGAGGAAAGGGAGCCTGCATCATGATGTAGGTAACTTACATACATCATGCTTATTTTTTCTAATTTTTTTATTTTTTTTGAAAAGTACTTCCGTTGATTTTCATAAATGTATCCCTCTATTATATCATTCAAATTTCGTCATAGGAGTTTCAGAACATGTAATTTACAGCAAATCTAAGACTGTTAAAATTACTTGTTCTGGATGGAGGGCATAAGAGTCTCTGTTTCTGACGAAATTTGAACGACATATTAGAGGAGTATAGTTATAAAAATTCACGGAAGCATTTTTCAAAAAAAAATAAAAAAAATAGGTTTAACACAAGCATGATGTAGGTAAGTTACCTACATCATGATATAGGCTCCATTTCCTTATTATATAAATACTTTTAATTTCGTATACAATAATTAGACGCCTATACCGTTTTTTCATATACCGATAGAAAAACAAGGAGAATTTCATAACGGAGATAAAAATAAATAGAGATTTATATATATTCTCATTGATCCATAAAATACAACTTATATAGACAATTGAGATTTGATCTATATCTTTTCGTATGCAGAAAAATCAATAGAGATACAATAATCAAAATTACTCGATGTCTTTCTCGAAACAAGTAAAAGAAGAATATGAAAAAGAAACACCTACTATGAATCTATCAAATATTAGAAACGTGTATGCTAATAATGATCCATCTATGAAGCTCGAATTAATGGGATCGGTGTCTTTTTTTAGCATGCTGAATGTGTTAACATAAAAGTGAGTTTAGTTTAGTCAATGGATCAACCTAACCGAATTAACATGACTACTTATAACGTCTTGGTCTTAGTACCATAGACCATTCTTGATGAAAATCGAAACTGACAACTAATTGGGCATGTATCCTATGTATACGTTGATAACTGATAAATTTCTAAATTCGCTACTCTAAAGTGATCAAATTATAGTACGAGCAAATAGTGAGTTATTTAGAACCACGCTTAGAATGTCTTGGTGAAGAGAGTGTGGCTTAATTTATCTTGGGCAAGTCCAAAGTTGAACTCAGGGACACGATTAAGTTGTCTAATTTAGGTTAAATGTCTACTTTATTGAATTTAATGTGATTTAAGTCAAGTCAATGCAATACGTCTTTTTATATACAGATAATAATGATACAAAATGAATGTTAAACAATGCAAAACAAACACAAACAATCACGAGCAAATTATTGGATTAAAATTTTAAATTAAATAAAAATTAATCCCAAATAATGTTCAATTAAAGCTCTATTTCTCATTTTTAATCTATTGGCCTAAATAAAAAGGGACCTAAATCACTTAATGTGCATGTAGAAATCAAACAAGAAATTAATTATTTAACATGAAAGCTTAAATCACTTCATTAAATCTATATGTAATAAGACTCCATAGCCTATTTTATTTCTCAATTTTAGGGCTTCCTATCGAGCCTAACAACCCGAGCCAGGCCTTGGCTCGAGCTCAGGCTCGATAAGCTCAACTAGGCTGAGGCTCGGGCTCGTTCAAACCCAAATGAACTAGAAAAATGTGTGTTGCATAGGATTATCGAGCTCAGCTCGGTTCGGGCTTGTTCTATCTCCTTATCGAGTCTGGTCTGGGCTCGAGCCAAAGTCAGGCTCGTTAAAGAAAATAATTATTTTTGGTGGATAAGTGTTTTGCATAGGCTTAAAGCCACAACCTCTTCTATGAATTCTATATTCCTTACCAGTAGGTCGCTATCCAAGTTGTATATAAAAGCTTAATTATAATATATAATGTAGCAATCTATCTGCTTATAAAAAATAAAAAAATACTAATTTTCTAAGTATAACCTAGAAAAATATAGATAAGTGTAGGAAGGTCGAGTCTTTAACATAATCCACCAATATTTTGTCATTCCACAAACCACATTGCCATTCCATAAACCACATAGATACATACATAGTCCATCATTCACAATATTGAAAAACCAAAACAAATACAAATAAACATCATTATACTTTCACAAATGAAAATTTTAAGAACAAAACAAAAGTATTAGATTCATTAAATCGCCTCAACATCTAGTCAAAATGATAGTCTCTCAAAATAGTTGATATGTCTGGTTGTAGTCGTTGAACTCTTCCAAAATGAAATTCTCTAGATAGGCCTTTCAAGATTTGTATCTTTATATGTATTAAAATAATTATTTATGAAAAGATCATTACTAAGCTATATGTAAATGAAGTAACAAAACATACATGATACATTGATACATTACATTATTACATACCAATGGTTAGTCATTAGTTTTTTGTGGAAATGACGTCAATTATATTTTCCTCTCCAATAGCATCAGTCTACCAACAAAAAATCGACGTACTAAGTATGGTGACATATATATGCAAGAACATATCAACATGTTACATTGTAAGAAAAGAAAACATTGTGAACATACCACCAAAATGTGTCCATCTTTGAATTCTTGTTTCAACCAGTCTCCATAACAAAACAAACTTTCAGTTGTGGGGATACACAAAGAGCTCCTATTATCAGAAATAATACGACATCTAGTACTAAATGCTTATTCTGGAGCAACTGTAGGAACTGGAATTATATCATTTGCCATCTTTAAAAGAATGAGATATTTTCCAGAATGTGCCTTCCACCAATCTAAGATATCAATTGCATCAATATCCTCGCAACATCCTTCTTTTAAGTTAATGTCATGTTATGACATTCTATCTTCTTATGTACCTCGATTCTTATTGTGGGAATAAAGGAATTGACGATGTTTATCTCTTGCACTAAGAGTTGAACTCTTTTCTTTTTCCTTTGATTGATCTTAACAGGAATCCTTCGAATTATGATGCATATGTGTCTTCTCATAAAACTTCAAAACATCACGACATGTATCACAAACCTTATGAAGTTGTAACTCTATATCCATATCATTATACAAGAGACCAAAAATATATTCTAACTGCATTGTTTTCCCTCGTGGATCAAGGATTGCAGCAATGCACATCAAATTCGGAGCATCACAATCTTCTCAATAATTACGGAATTTGGCATGCATGTCCTCTGACATGGATGGAAGAGGAAATAGCTCAGCTTCTGCATTCATCAATGTTTTATTTACATTAGCAATGTGAAACAAAAAATTGTTAGAGATGGGATACTGAACACTAGAAAATACATGTGTTGCATCATAAAAGACCTCTAACAAATCACAAATAGCTTCTGCATTCAACCACTCAATCGGCTCTAGTAGATCAATATAAGAAGGTTCCCAAACTTTCAATTCAATGAATGTTTTTTGAATAAAAGTGCGTATTTCAACATATCATATGTTGAATTCCAAAGAGTAGGACAATCCAAAACCAACCCTTTTGCTTTGGTGCATAATTGTTGATCATCAACAGTGTGCCGAAATTTTAGAAGCCTAGCTGATGAATATTTAAGAAACTTGACACTCTCTCGTATCTTTTCAAGAGTTGATTTCATATTTCCCAATCCATCTTGGATAACTAGATTCAAGATACAAGCAGCACTCGTGCATGGAATAATGAACCATTGCAAATCAAACCACCACTCTCCCATAGAAGATATTTTAGTTTTCTTACCAAGACATTATTTGAACTACAATTGTTCAATGTAATACACATAACCTTCGTCTCAAGAGACCACTCTTTCAAAATGTTATGTATAAAATCAGCTAGTTTGTCCCCATTGTGAGGTGGAGGTATTTCTGTAAATGTAATGACCTTCTTTTGAAGTTTCCAAGAATCATCGATGTAATGAGCTGTCAAAGTCAGATAACTCTTGTTTTGGTTTGATGTTTACAAAGATGTAAAACTAAGTCTACTATTAATGGTCAAAACTGTTTTTATGCCAATTTTTCGCTCTTCATAATCATTCATAGCATCCAACCTAGCAGTTTGACGAGAATATGACAGATATTGAGGGCATACGTAAGACATAAGCCTTCTGAAACTATGTCTTTCCACAATAGAAAATGGTAATTCTGCATCTATGACTATTTCAATTACCAATCTTCTAAAATGCATTCGGTCAAACTTTTGAAAAGTTAGGGAGGATTCTCCTAGAGCTTTTGTCCCTTTGTTGGTAACTTGATGGGGCATTTATATTTCAAGTGCCTACCAAGTGTACTGGTAGGACCTCCTTTAGTAACATAAAATATTTTACCACAACGAATACATTTGGATTTGAGAACTCCATTTCTATGGTCTCTACCATTTCACTCCAAACTTAAGATCTTTTTTTCTCTTTTTTTGTTTCAATTGTAACATCAATAACATCACTGTCACTATTGCTGACTGACTGATTTTTAGTGATATCCTTTACAAGAGGACCATTTGATTCTTGATTCTATATATTTCCAGAGTATTTGTCATTATTCATCATTTTTAAAGAGTCATAAAAAATGGTTGATAATTATTAGAACACATACATACCACAAGAGCAACCAATGAGAATTGAGTTTTAGAAATTTATAAAATAACATGCATTTTGGTCAATTGGTTGACATTATTGTATTGCTTTTCCTTTATCAGTGTCAAGTGATTGATTAGAGGTTCAGGATATGTGGCATCTGGAAAATTTGGATTATATCCTTTATACTCCAGCATCCTTCACGATCAAAACTAAATAACCCAAAACTTGTATAACAGTAAAGATAACTTATCTAACAATCACCAACATAAAAATGCAATAGCCATTAACCGTAATTAACCATTATTACTAACTACCTAGGTTCGCTATTCTTAACATGTTGGATTTATCAGTCACTGGAACAGAAAAATGATTGAATGGTGGTACATAGATGATTGAAACCTAATAATGGCAACAAGAAGCAAACTAATTAATGCGGAAAAAAGATGGAAATACCCTTATTATTAACTGAATCGACTAAATATAGAATAACAGTCAGGTCAATTACTACGGTAAGATGCACATTGGATGGCCATCGGAAGATCTGTAAACATTCTAAAATTCATAACAACATGTTATTGTTCACCTATATAATTACTTGGACGATTATACACCCATCGACTATCTATATATAAAGCTATAATGAATCCTTCTCATGATCTTCTTCAAATATACAAAGTAATAAATGTCCATATATGATATAACTTTATTTTTGCATGACTCCATTGATTGCATCTTACTGTACTGCAATGACTGCATACAGAATCAATCTTTAGGTTTGATTAGGGAAAAATAGCCTATTCCATAAGAAAATAACCTATTTCAATGAAATAACACTTAGCAATTACTACAACGAGGAGGTGCATTGCAACCCTTGAGATCGGCTCGCGAGCAGCGCACTGCATGGACTGGCAGGGAAAAAGGATTAGGCCTGGCGGAGGGTGGCAACAATGACGATGTCGAAGAGGGGAGGGGAGTTGGCGGCGGCAGAAAGGAGAAGGGGGAGCACTAGAGATGTCGGTGGTGCGAAAGAGGTTGATGAGGTGGGGATGGCGGCGCGATTGGGAGAGAGGGGAGGGCGGTGGCATCAGGGAGGAGAGAAGGAGGGGATGGTGTTGGGGGAAGGGGAAGATGAAGGTGGTGGCGTCAGCATGTCGAGAATAAGAGGGAGAGGGGGAAGGGATGGTGGCGCAGGGAAGGGGAAGAGGAGGGCGGTGGCATCGGGATCGAGAGGGAGATGGGGAGTAGGCATTGTCGAGGGTAGGGAGAGGGAGATGGGGATGGCGGTGTTGGGTGGGACAGTAGGGGTTAGGGTTCGAAAATCGGGAGAGAAAAGGGGATGTGGGAAACGAGAGAGAGAGAATTAAGGGAGGAAGAAAAAAAGTATTGCCATTCAATTGTTTTGTTTGTATTGCATATAAATATATAGATATCATATATATATATATATATTCCTTATCAAGCCCCTTGTTGAGTTATCGAGCCAAGCAGGTCTCCGTTCGGGCTAGACTTGTTAAGCTATCGAGCCTTCGGGCTCGGGCTCGACTCAATAGCTTAATGAGCCAGGCTCACGAGCCATTATCAAGCCGAGCCCGAGCCTGTCTCATCGAGCTGTGACTCAATAATCAGACCTAACATTTAAAATGATATTCAATAGTCACGAAGATTAATTAGTAAATATATACAAGTTGCAACAAAGAATAGATCATGCCATTAGAAAGAGAATAATTGGGTCTTCAAAACAAGACCAAATTCATTTAATTTGACTTAAGATGCAAAAGTTATTCAATAATTAATCCATGAGTCTTTTGCAATAAAAACATACATAAAATAAGTAAAAATACATTAAATACATGTGCAAAAGGGCTTATCTATAATTAAAATAAGCCAAGCAGGCTTATGTTTAGGCTCGAGCAATGTAGATCACTGCAACGCCTCAGGCAGGGGCCTTGTCCACCGAGGCTCGAAGAGTCAGAACAAGCCTCAGACTCGATCAAGGTCGTAGGATCAAAGACGGTGAGGCTTGATCCAACAGTGCTTGTATGTATGCTTGGTGGGACTCCTTGGGAGGTGACGCTTCAGTGGAGGTCTGGCAAGGGCTCTATTCCTCCTCCTTCGTCCTCCGATCTTGTGACAATCGGAGAAGGTTGTTGAAACTCTGAAGAAGGCAAGGAATGGTCGGAGAAGGCGTTGGAGTGGATGGAAGGTCTAGACCACGTCTGTTTGCTGAAGGCAGGGCTTGAAATCAATGAGAAGTCCAAACCTCCAATCAATGAATCTTTCAAAATACTTACATGGTTTAGGTCGATAGCCGAAGCTATTGGGGGTATATTGGAGGTGGAAATGGATGGTTGGGAAGGGTTGTAGCATAGTAAAGAAGATGGAGCCTTATTGGGTACTTCTTCCATGTGGGAAGAAGAATAGACCAATGTGGGGAGAGGTCTGGAAGAAGGGATAGGATGATCTAAATGATGTGTGAGGGTGAGTGATGTGTAAGGAGTGTGTATATATGATCAGATAGGAATGAGATTGTGTGTATGTACGCGCGTGGTGGAATTAAATCTGAAAAAACAAGGAAGGGCGGTGATCAGAGTTTAACGGGAAGATGAAGACGATGTCAAAGATGGATTTGAGGGCATGGGTGGATCTTTTGAAGCTCCTGGTCATCAATCAGACATGCACAAAAAGTGTAGAGCTCGAGCAACATCGGAATGAGGGCTACGACATGGTGCAATCACTGTGGATCTCGCTAGAGATGAAGCTTTATCTTTGCTCAACTTTACCACCTCTCTCTGTCACCAAGAGGAAGCAAGGGGCTTTGAGATGTCTCATGTGAAGGTGGATACCCTGCAACTGACGTCGCCATCTCGATTTCAATTGAAGCATCATTGGTGAAGGCGGTGGTTTCAACTGGCAGGAGGTGGTTGTGCTAAGGTGGACGTCCATGAAGAGGGGGTTGGCAGAGAAGAGGGTGGACCAGGCTACCTAAATCTCCCGACTGAGGAGAATAGGACATGTGGGGAGGAAGGGGTTATTCGACGAAGAACTATCGATGAGGAAGCCATCGCACGTGAAGGGGAGCAGACGAAGGTTAACAAAACAGGAGGGCCATTAGATCGAGTGATCAATCGGCCATGATTGGGGCACAATGGGGAATAGATGGGTCTCCTTATGGATTAAATCAGACGGCCTATCTTGAGGCGAGTTTGGATGAAAGGGAGTCGTCTGATCAAATGATCAGACGAATAAGGTGGAAGGTGGGCTAGACAAAGGGGTCGGGTCACGTGGCGCGCCCAGAGGCAACCACGTGTCCCACTAAGAAATTTTAAAACTAAAAATATAAGTAAAATCAACATAAAATAGAAAATGATGTTAAAATAAAAAAATATTCAACATGAAAGTTGGGTATCTTTTTGAGGTCAACAACTTTCATGTAGAACTCAAAATCAAAATACATTATATATACATAGTAGAATTTTATAGTTATTTTTAAATTGTTTTGATTTTTTTGATATTTTTAATAGGATTGTATTTATACTAAATCGAGTACATCATTATTTTATTTTTAATGGATTTTATAGATAAGTAGAAAATACACAGAATAAAAGAGGAGCACACGGTTAAATAGGTACAATATTTACAAGATGACTCGGTCCTTTATTTATTTACATTAATTAGCATTGATTATATACAAAATGTATATTGTTAATGATCTTTAATTAAGGGTTTTATTTAGGGCTTTGATTTATATAGAGAGCTAAAATCTCAATAATAAGATGATGAATCTAGGATTCATCATCCCCTTATACGTAAACCTTTCTCGTCCTCGAGCACTAAATTGATTAGAAAAAGTGAACAAATAAGTTAACTCACTGATTGTGCTTGTGATATACAAGACTTGAAATCCATGCTACGAGTTTTATGTGAGTCTTAAATTGTAAGACTAACCAAGTCTCTTTCGAAAGGAACTCAACTTCTCTAGTTATCAGACTCTCTATGAGTGTAAATATACATAGAAGTATGACAAATTAGTACTTATCACATATACAAGTGTAGAGTCTCAACTTCGCCCGAGGTCCTAGTCTAAGAAGTCATCCTCAAGACCTAGCCCTCAACTCTAAAGTTTCACTTCATTCCACCATCTCTTTAGTTGCCAGATTTCAAAGTGTAAGATGGAATGGTCAAGTATGAAGGAAGTAGGACAGTGTCATTTATTTTCACTTCCCATTAGAACAAGGATCACTCGAGTGCACTTTTATTTTTTGTGTCAATCAATATGTATGTCAAGAAGTTTGAGCTATCTACTGATGAATCGCTGATTTATTACTTTAATAGCTGAAAATAGAGCTTTGTTACCAAGTAATCAAGTTCATTTAGGCCTTTATATTGTATTATAATCATTCATGCATATGTAAATAAGATGCATATTTATCATTTCTAATTGCATTAATAGATGCCACAAATTATATGTATATAATCACCTGCAAATTGACCTAACATCACATAATTTTAATTATTTTATACTAAATCTAAATCAATAAAACAACTTCATTCTGTAAATATCACTAACATTAACAAATGAAAAATATCAGAAAAATACTAACTTGTATATATGTCGAATAAAACCAAACCCTAGCTTGAGATTAAAACACCACAAAGTCAAATATCTCTCACATACAATCTTTTATGAACTCGTACTCACTTTTGAATTAATTTACTATTAATTATCTATAATTAAGATTAAATTAAAAAGAATCGAAGTTCATATGTGAAACTTGATTTTTTTCGGTCCACATTGTACAATGTACATATTTACTAACTTTGACTTATTATTTTATGTACATAATTAAATATCTTTAATTTATTTCTTTTTCATTTATTTTCTTTGATTTGTGTGAAAAATACAATTCTAAAACCATATAAAAATGAAAGAAATCAATATGTTTTGAGTATATATATAGAGTATGTATATAAGTCTCGTTTGTTTATTTAAGATGTTATCTCTATTGTTAAAAATCCCAAAAAATAGATTAATATGTACATATTTATCTTATTTTTTTAGATTTTGAATTTTTATTTAAAAATTATAAAAAAAATTGCAAAACATGAAAATACATTATTTTATATACATATAATACTCCCCAAAATTTCACTCTGTACATATGATGTTATTTGGTCTTGGTCTCTTCATTGAAATTGAGGATCTCATTGATATGAATAACATCCGTGAAGACTTTTTGATTTGATGTCATTTAGTATTTTATTTTTATTTTTATTTCATTTTCTGATTTTTTTAAGAGCGACATGTAACGGTTCCTGGAGCCGGCACGTGTTGCGCCCCCACTTATTCACTTAGTCGCCCCCCTTGTTTTGACTGTTGGATGAAGCACCCTTCATCCAATGGCTCTGATTTACCCACTTTTCCGTTTATTTTACTTTATTTTTATTCCTTTATTATCTCCATGTTATGAGTCGTTGTCATGGCACTTCGATCATGGGCCAATCCAATGGCCCATGACCCTTTCTCCTACATCTGATTCCTCCGCTCCTCCTCTCGACCACAGTGAGCCCTTGTCGTGCCTCCACACCAATCGCCCTTGTCTGGACTGAGACCTCCACTTCCCACATCGCCCACACCTACTCTCCCCTCATGTAACCCTAGCTGAACCTCCTCAAAACCCATTGTTTTCCCTTCGATCAGGGCTATCTGCCATTTTCGTGAGGAACTCGAGCTCCCCTTCCACTTCGGTGACAACGAGTGCCCAACAAGGTTGAGCAACGACAACAACACTTCCAGGTGAGATCCGAAGGAGGCGTCTCCTTCGTTGCAGTTGCTCCAACGTAGCTGCTTTAGCTCAGGTTAGCCGTACCTTCGAACAAAGATTGGAGAGGTGTGAGCTTCTCCATCCTCATGCATTTTCATCCACCCTTCTCAGTATCAGGTTTCATGTTCTTCTTTGTTAATCCTCTTTTTTTTCTTCTTGTTTTATTTTGCTTTTAATTTCTCATCTTAGTCCTATGCTATCCCCCCTCAAATCTTCTTCTTTTGTTCTGCAAACCAAAACAGTATTGGAACCTACGACCTCCCGCAAGATCACTCCATCTCTGTCATTCTCCTCATGTTCGCTCTACCTCATCGGAATCCCCCTCATCTTTGATCAAATAAGATCAGAGCAACTGCTCCTTTCCCACTCATGCACGAAACTACACCCACCTTCCAACCTCTGTTGCATCGCCAACCTTCGAGACATTTGATCCAGGAACCCTAGGATCCATATGAGCATCACTGAAGTCGACAACAACAAGAGGGTCCTTTGGATTCGCCCCCATTTTCCTTGTTTCAGCCAACACCTACATGAGACGTCTGGAAACCCCCATCCATTCAACACATCAATAGAACCTCAATCGTGCTCCTTTGTAGCCAAAGAAGAAGGCCTTCCAATGCTCCATCATTCAACCTAAAGTAGAGGAACACGAGTCCTCCACCACACACATAGAGCTCCACAGAAGGTCATATGTCAACCCGTCATTTCCATCTGAACCTCCCTCCTCGTTCACATCCTCAACAAATCCTTAGCCGAAGCCTATCTGCATCAGAAATGTTGGAGCCCTACCTTTGGTCCACTGGAACCCCTCCACATCGACAACACCCCACTTCTTCTCCGATCAGCCATTGCCTGAACCTCCCCCTCTTGCTTCATCGGAGATGACCCTTTCAAAAGGGGGTGAAGTCCAAGCTACATGCTCTATCAATAGGCCACTCCCTTCACCATCCAACGATAAGTATATCATAGAATTACATACATCAGATCACGAACAATGTTGATCAAATGACCCAAAGCACCTCTTGCTTGTCCAGTCTGAATCTCCAGCCATGGGTGACCATATGATCGAACCGTTGAGCACGTGGTTTAATCTGCACTCGTTGTAATAGGGGCACTTAACGAATCAGTCAGAGCCGAGAGAAGATCTTCTTGAAGAGTGTCTCGGCTTTAATTTATATCCCGAGCAAGTCCGGGGTCAAACACAGGGAGGCAAAGGAACAACTTCGGGTTAATTTCAAACTTAGGTCTAAGTTTCCACTGCAGATTTTTTTGTATTTTTTAATGCAAAATGAATGTGAAATGCAATATGCGGGTGAATTAAGAAACTAAGAAAGCACACAACTTAGCCAAATTAATTTTAATATGAAATTAATCAGATTTAGCCAAATTATAATTTTCCTAGAATCCAAATCCAGAGATGAATGCAAGACACTTTTTTTAGAATTTTATAGGTTAAAATGCAACAATGAAAAATACACACTTTTTATGGGTTTTTACACAATTTTTCATACAAACAGTATGCAAAAATCATAAAATTTTTACTGGAATTAAAACATGACGCAAGGATGCTACAATATTTTTTTGGATTTTTTTTTGACAAAATATGAATTTTTATAGATTTTTAATGAAAACAGAGTGGTAGTGAGTAATTAATTCCTATTAAATCCATATTATCGAATTAGACAGAATGCGAATTATCTCAAAAAGATTTTTCTATGAGCAATACAGGATAGTTGAAATTTTGCAGATCAGAGGTGTGTAGATTTAATTAAAAATCAATCAATCAAATCACTCTACAGTTTATTTAAGGCATAGAACAACTCCAATTAAGATGAAATTTGGACATTAGTTCAATCACAATTCAAGACATCATTTTTAGTTTTTGTGCAATTTATGGAGCAACCTGAATGAGATATGAATTTAATACCTCAGATTAGGTAAAATATGCAGAATTTCACTTGAATAATTTTAAGTAATTGACCAAAAGATCAGAAAAATATAAATAAATATCCAGATGATAGATAATTAGTTGCTCAACACAATGACATATTTCATTGAAATAAATGATGCTAAACTGAGGTCCAAATTGATATGCAAATACAAGGTAGTTTGTGGAAACTTGAAATAAATGAAATGCATTTTTTACACAAATTAATAAATAAAACAACGAGTGGACCTTCTCCTTCGCAAGTGGGCGGGGAGGAGCAGTGGCGCACGGTGGACTGCGGAGGTGCTGCCTGGGGAGGGGAGGGTGATAGTTGGGCGCTCGGGCCCTGCGATTGGGACCGCGGGTGATGGAGGGTTGGTGGTGGCCTAGGGCGTCTCTGGCGAGTGCGGCTGGTGGCGCGTGACTGTTGCTGGTAGCCTGGAGCTACTGGAGGGTCGAGGCGTGGCTGGCCGTCGTGGGGCTGATGAGGTGGCAGCCTGGATGTGGCAGAGCCTCGCGAGGGTCGCAGTGGTTGCAGTCGCCTGGAGGAGGCGGGACAACGTACGGCTGCGCGAGGAGCGCTCGCAGATGATCGGGGCGGAGCGCTGGCAGTGCTGGCGATGCAGGCAGGAGAAAGGGGAGTCACGCCGGTGGTGTGTGCCGGGGCAGAGCGATGGTCGGCAGTGGGTGCTAGGGTCGGCCACCTGCTTCAATCATTTTTTAATTTATTTTTATGTTTTAATTTTTTTGTTACTGTTGTTATGTAATTTTTTTATTTAACTTTTTATTTTTTTTGGTTTGTTAAACATGGAATGCAAATAAATAGAAAAAAATGGTGTGGTGATGGTGCGAGTATGATAACTAAGACAAATGGAGGAGGGTGGTTGGTGATATGATGTGATAAAGAGATGATGAAAATAAAGACGATGACTAATGATAGGAAGGGAAATTATCTACAATCGAAGGGGTCGCCTATGATGTGCTCTCGAGAAGTACGGTCTTCACTCGAATCATCGGCGAGCGATGAGCTCGAGCAGCGTGTGGGTGCGGCTGCGATGTTGGCCAAGAAGCCAACAGATCTCACCAGAGAGAGGGTTGTCGTTGCTCGACTGCAGTTGTGTCACTGTCACCAACTCAACTCTGGGAACTAGGCTCTCCTCACATAAAGATGGTTCAAGTACAAATTGAGGAGGTTGACATGCATATAAAGAGGAAATGTGTGAAGTTATGAAAGTAGTGGAGGGAGGTTAATAAAATAATGGAGTTGAATTAGAAGTTAGAAAAAATGGTGGAATAATGGAGTTGAATGGTGGCTATTGTAGAGAATGGAAATTAAAAAAATAAATAAAATACATAAAAGTAAGCTACTTTAAATAAAAGAATAAAATAAAGAAGAAAAGTAGAATGGAAGATTTACAAAAGTAGGTCCATAAAAACACTATGTACATGGAATTTTTTACTTTTCTAATTTTAATTTTTTGTATAAATGATATTTACAAAATAAAAATAAAATTCTAGAAATAAAATGAAACATAAAAGAGATTTTTTTGGATTTTTTAGTAATTAAGAAGAGTAAATAAAAAAAGAAGAAAGATAGATGTCTACAATATATACAAAGTACATCTAGGTCCCAAAACCCAAATTTTGCAAACGAGCTCCGATTTAATGAAACCACTTTCATTGGATAGATAAATTTCTTACTTAAACTTTAAAAGTGAGTTTGGTGTATTTGGAATTCAAACGGAGTAGGAATTTGGCCGGAAAGTTGACTTTAAGGCTTTTTCTCTTTGATATCTAGGAGTATTTATTTGAGGTGAAATTTATTTTATATTTTTGTATTTATATATATATATATTTATATATTTATGAACAAGTCAGAGAGAGAATTATCCAAAAAAGAGTTGAAATGAAATTATTAAAAATATATGAAGTTTTGGGCTATTTATAGGTGAAAAACTCCCTTAATTTTGCGGCTTTTTATTGCTCATTATTTTGTATAATATAATATACAATAATTAGTGTATTTTATTTACAAGAGTCATTTTGTTAATTTATTGCTTTTATAGACATTTATTAGATATTTTACTCGGGAATTTTGCTAAGATCAGTAGATTGAGATGATGAATCGTGGATTCATCACCCCCTATACTTAAACTTTGCTAGTCCTCGAGCAAATAAAGAATGAATAAGTTAGATTAACCCCTGACTGTGCATGTAAATACAAGACTTGATATGTTCAAGAACTCTCGATTTTTAGAGATCCTAAAATTCTAAGTTGAACCAAACTCTAGTCAAAAGGTATCCAATTTCCCCAATCATCAGACTCTCTTTGTATACATATATAGTAAGGATATGACTTTAAGTATGGACTGCAGTTACAAGAGTAGAATCGCAACGTCACCCAAAGTTACAGTCCAAGAGACTCTCCTAAGAACCCAATCTTCAACACTGGGGAATAAACCATTTCTTGCATCCAATCCACTGTCTCTTTAGTCGTCAGACTTGAAAGTGTAGATGATGGCCAACTGATGGAGGGCATAGGATTGTGTCATCTCTTCTCTCCCTCTCATTAGAAGAAGGATTCTCTCAAGTGCCTTATTACTCGAAGCATATTTTTGGTGTTGATCAGTGTGTCCGTCAAGAGAAGTTGGAGTCGTCTGCACTTGTTTTCCTGGGAGTACACCGGGGTGTGCCTTTTTTGAGTACATATCGTACCTTATACACCAGACTTGTAGCATTTACGATGTAGAGCCCTTTTTTGGTGCAAGCCCGACTCCTGGTCCTAATAGCGGTGGTCCAAGTGGACACTTTGAAATGGTTGGGAGTGCTCGCCTTTGGTAGAAGCTCTTTTGATAATTGACTTTGTGAAAAGAGAGCTTATTCAACATTGATATTTCTTTGCTTTATTTTTGGCTAGCCCCACTACTTTTACCAAGAGTTGGCGCACGCTGATCAATAATTTTTTTTATTTTTTCACACCTTGGCACTTAGGTTTAAGAGATAGTACAAGAACCATGTTCTTATACTGGCTAAGGGTGCTGACACTCGGGTTTCATTAAGCCTTCATTGATTTTATCCCATCCTCGATCTTGCTCGACAAGGATGACAAAGGAGGAGGCCAGAGGCTGCGGGCGGTGGAGGAGAATGGCTAAAACTGGAGGGCTTTCAGTTTTTATTAAGTTAAGATAAATTTTTGACTAATTGATTCATAAAAATTCACCAAAAAACAATAAAATTCACCGTTTGATTCGTAATGAGTGATATATCCGTGAAAATGCAAAAAATTTAGAGATTCGATGGATGCCTGAAGGTGTAACTAAGAGAGAGAAATTATGAAGAGAAAGGAAGAAGAACAAATGGAGGAGGAAGAAGATGAAGAAGAAGTCTGGACGATTATACCCCTCTTAACTAACCATGGTTTGAAAAAAACATGGTTAAGTCAACTCATTGACGGTTAAACTAACGGAGGGGCACAACTGATAGAATGGCAAGAAGTCAGGGGCACAACTGATATTCCCAAAAAGATAGGGACATAATTGATATTGCAATATCTCGAAGGGGTACAACTAATAAAAACCCTTTTTGTTTTTACCAATTTTACCCACCCCGTAATTATTGTATAATATATACAAAAATACGTGAAAGTCCAAGCTATGAGTAAAGTATATATGTAATATATACATGCCCTATATTTAGCATGTGATATGTCCTCAGAGCACAAGAAGCGAGAAAAAAAGGCATAGCTCGTGCTAAGCGTAGGAAAGATAAAATAAAAAAGTATAGAAGTCGAGTTATCCCCTATAATTAGGCTTTAGTCAGCATAAGTATAGAAGAAGAGCAAAAATGGGGTGGACAAGGTCAAGAGGAGAAATGGGTGAGTATATACACAAGACGGGCATCGGTCTCCCTTATACTTAGGCTTTGGTCAGCCTAAGTATAAGACAGGAGTAAGTGTGAGAACCGGTGTGATCTGGAGAATATACACAGAAGGGAGAATGTACAAGAGGAATGAAACTTCTAAGTTGTTGAATCTTGAAGCTGCATCTTCATGAAGAGTAATATGATGTATCTATTATGGGCTCACTCTGCACGAAGTTGATGACCTCAACTTGGAGTAACAACTCTTTCGAATCTACAAAATGCTTCAACAGTTGTCCATTCACCACATGAGATTGTGCGCCATCTGTGAGGTCAGCTATCTATACACTTCCATTCCCGTGTACTTTCTTAACAACAAAGGTACCCGTCCACTTAGATTTGAGCTTCCTATGGAACATCTTTAACATGGCATTAAACAACCATACCTTCTGCCCAGGGACAAAGTCTTTGCACCTAATGTGTTGATCATGCCATCTCTTTACTTTGTCCTTATAAATCAAATTATTGTCATATGCTCTGTTTCGGATTTCCACGAGCTCATTCAAGTTCAAGTCTCGACAAAGCTTCCCTAGGTGACAACTCCAATTAATCTGCTTAATTGCCCATTCAGATTTATGAATCAATTATGCGAGAAAATGGCATGGCTTGCTGTAGATCATTCTGAATGGTGAAGTACCCAATGGTGTCTTACAGGTTGTCCTATAGGCCCACAGAACTTGGTCCAAGAGCTAAGACCAGTTCTTCCTATCGGTAACTTCTATAAAATACTCTTCACTCTCTATTCGAAACCTCTGCCATGCCATTGGACTGTGGATGGTAAGGACTAGTAACTCTATGCTCAAATCCATTCCTTAGCTAAAGATCTCACATCTCGATTCACAAAGTGGCTTACCCCATCAGATATCAAAACTTTTGGCCCCCCGAACCTAGTAATAATATGGTCTCTCACAAACTTACAGACAGTCTTGCTATCTGCAATTCGGGTTGGGATAGCCTCCACCCACCTAGATAAATAGTCAACCGCCAACAAGATGTACTCATGTCCTTGGCTGTTGGGAAAGGGACCCATAAAGTCTATGCCCCATGCATCAAAAACATCACAAATAATCACCGGTTGCATGGGCATCTCATCTCTCTATCCAACTGTCCCTCCCATCCTTTAACAGATCGAGCACGACCGTACAAATCAATAGTATCTCGAAACGAGGTCGGCCAATATAATCCACATTGAAGTACCTTGTGAGCGGTTCTCTTTCCCAAATGGTGTCCTCCAACCTCAAGTGAATGACAATATGTGAGGACACTCTGGTACTCCTCCTGAGGATTACACCTTCTCCAAACACAATCCGGTAGTTTGAAGAAAAGGAAAGGATCGTCCCAGTGGTATCTCCTCGAATCCGACTTCAGTCGATCAATGCTTCTCCTAGTCCAACCATGGGGAACCTGCTTGGAGACAAGATCGTTCACCATGTTGGCATAACAGGGAAGTGAGTCAATAACACAAATTGACTCGTCTGGGAAGGTCTCTCTAATCTGTTCATAATTAGGAGAATCCTTAAGTTCAATCCGAGAAATATGATCAGCCATAACATTCTTCACTCCAGGTTTATCTTTTATCTCAAAATCAAATTCCTAGAGGAGTAAAATCCACCTAAGAAGACGCGCCTTCGCGTCCTTATTTTCCGTTAAATATCGAATGGTTGTGTGATCAGTGCAGATTGTCACCTTAGAACCCAAAATATAAAACATGAACTTCTCGAGGGTCCATACTACAGCGAGCATTTCCTTTTCAGTCACTGTATAATTCTTCTGTGTAGGGTCTAATACTTTGCTCGCGTAATGGATCGCAAATGGGATCCCCTCTCGCTGTTGTCCTAACACAACTCCTATAGCGAAATCTGAAGCGTTAGTCATGATCTCAAAGGGGAGAGACCAGTCAGGATTTTGTAGAATAGGCGAGATACAAATATTCCTCTTCAGGAGCTCAAAGGCCTCCAGACACTTGTGATCTACAATGAACTCTATGTCTTTCCCTAAGAGCTCAGTCAGTGGGCGGGCGATCTTTGAAAAATCCTGAATAAATCTCCTATAGAATCCAACATGCCCTAGAAAAGACCTCACTGACTTCACGTTGGTAGGTGGATCGAGTTTCTTGATCACCTCCACCTTGGCAGGGTCAACCCCCATTCCCTTTTGGAGATGACATTCCCCAACACGACACCCTCTGTCAACATGTATCAAAGGAATCACCATAGATCGAGAAGTCATCCACGAACACTTCTAGGAAATCTCCCAACATCTCAGCAAATATGGTGATCATGCACCGCTGAAAAGCGCCCGAGGCATTACAGAGTCCGAATGGCATATGCCTGAAAGCATAAGTGCTGAATGGACATGTGAATGTGGTCTTTTCCTGGTCCTCAGGGGCTATGGCCACCTGGTTGTAGCCTGAGTACCCGTCAAGAAAATAGAAGAATTCTTTCCCTGCGAGTCTCTCCAAAATCTGATCAATAAAAGGTAAGGGAAAGTGATCTTTCTTGGTCACGGCATTCAAGCGCCTGTAGTCGACACATACATGCCAAGACGTGGGTACTCGTGTCGCGATCTCTACCCCCTCCTCGTTGGTTGCCATCTGAATTCCCGACTTCTTCGGGACAGCATGAAGCGGGGCCACCCACTTGAAGTCAGAAATAGGGTATATAAACCCTGTCTTGCACCATTTCTCAATCTCTTTCTTCACCACTTCCCGTAGATTGGGGTTAGGTCTCCTATGGAACTCACAGGTAGGTCTCACAATATCTTTAGTAAAAATGTAGTACGAACAGAGAGTGGGGTTGATCCCCACGAGATCTGACACTGTCCAGCCTATTGCTTTGTGGTTCCTCTCTAAGACCTTTAACAACCTAGACTCTTGTTCTAAAGTCAAGTCGGAGCTAATGATAACAGGATATCTCTCTTTGGGTCCCGCAAGAAAGGCATACTTGAGTGTAGGAGGTAGTGATTTCAGTTCTGGCAATGTGGTGTCATCAAGAAAATCTGGTTGAACTGAATCTGAATCTGGTTCTGTGTTGCATGAAGGTGGGCTCAACTGTGTAGTACTCACCACCAACTCAGAAGTATCGGGAGTCGGATCGCTAAAGAAATATGGTAATTCGACCAAAGCCGCATCCAACTCATCATCTATGTCCCATGATCATTCCAAAGGGGATGGAACTGACAAATCCAGATGGATATCTACGTCATCACAGGAATAGGTAGATGCATCTCTAACAATATCAGGCAACACCTGGCAAACTGCATCATCTGCTATTTCCTTTCCATATGAAAGGGTCTCGCTCTGTCTTAAAGGAATATGTCCCCAAATCCCAATGGTGCTAATCATTCTACAAGCTGCCTCTGAAGATGAGTACTCTGTGCTACTCTCTAAATCAGGTCGTTGACACTTGGTTTGCTTCATCTCAAGGTTCACTTCTTCGCCTGAAGAACGGAACTTCATCATTCCCGTACCATAATCGAAAGTTGCGCATGCGATCCTAAGGAAGGGTCGTCCGAGAATGATCTGAGATTCTCCCCCAATGATTGGGGGTCTCCGTGTCCAAGACTGTGAAGTCAACTTGATAGGTCTGCCCCTCAATCACGATAACATCATTCTTCACTTCTCCCTTAGGTCTCTTCACGGAATGATCTACGAATTGGAGTAAAGATCTAGATATGCGAAGTGGTCCCAACTCCAATTTCTGATGTAATGCCGAGGGAAGTAAGTTGATTGAAGAACCGTTATCCAAGAGTGTTCGTGCAAACGCAATGTTGCCAATACAACTCTCCACATAGTGAGCACCCATGTCTCGCTTTTTCCTTGGCAAATATCTGATTCTTGAGACAATATGTTGTGGCTACTGACAAGACATGTGTCTTCACCTTTTGGTTCTCTTTCTTCCTGCTAACCCTAGTAGGTGTGCATCTCACCTTAAGGTATTTCTGGAATGCAGGATGGTTAGTCACATACTCATCAAATGGCACCTTTACAATGATACTCTCTTTACAAAACCTTGCCATAGCGGGGTCATCTTTCTGAATCTTTTTGGTGCATTTTCCTGCCGTAAGAGCACGGGGGATAGGGATTGAAGCTAGGGAAACATAAGTGAAGAATATAAATCATGAACTGAAAGATCATTCTTGGTATTAACAGAAACAGAGTTCTTCATACATGAATCTTTTTTGTGCAACATGGAATCGAAATCAAAACTAGAACTATAGGTTGTGGAATAGAAGCTGAAGTGGTATCTGCCACAACCGGAGATGCAAGGTCCTCCATAGACTCGGAAGTATATCCATGATGTTGATGTTGCATGCGCGCTCTCTTTCTCCTCTCGGCTCCCTGAGTAGATATCCTCGAATGGTGCTGATGGAGCTCAGGAAGATGCTGCCTCTCCTTCTCGTCCTCTGAAGATTCCTCAGGTAGAGCTCCAGAGATGCCCCTCCTTGTGTCCCTCGCCCGATCAGGTACGGTCACGATCCTTCCGCTCCTGAGTGACATGTGATTAGCATCGTCACACGAAAGAATCTCATGTCCAGATCTAGGGGATGTTGAATAGTATACATGACCAAAGTGCTGATGAGAACTAGATCTGTTCAGGCTATTGGGGTTAGCCTGAACTTGGGATAGGATCGAGGTAGAAGGTGCAGTCTGCTCGTCTCGCCATCTGGACATGCAGTTGACATCCACCCGTAAGTCGTGAGTTTCGTTCTTGTAGGAACGGAACTTGTCGAGTATCTGTTGTTGTATGTCCATGGGACTAGATGAAGAAGGAAGGGGATAAGACTGAGAAGAAGAACGGGAAGACTGGCCCTGCTGGCTAGGGTACTGCCTATGCTGCCGTTGCTGGGGAATCTGCTGAGATTGCGGGCCCTGCTGGCCCGCCTGGTAATGGCCATGTCGGCCATACTGTTGGTACCGTTGATGTTGATGCTAGGATGGTTGGAATCCGGGGCTTTGCTGTGAAGGAGGTGGTGCATAGGTGAATGCGGTGTTGTGAAGGTCGGAGGACGCTGGTAGGTCTGTCGGTCCCCCGTACTTCCCTTCCTGGCAGGTTCCTGAGTATACCATACTCCATTCACGTCCCAAACCGGTGGAGGCTCCTCCTGAACTATCGCCGTTGATGGAGGGGGCTGCTGGAAAGAGTGGGCGTAGGACTGGTCATGCTCCCACGGTTGGGGTTGCCCGGATACCAACTACTCCTGAATATGGTGAACTCGATATACGGGAGCAGAGGGTGCAGTCATGGCATGTATCTTTATCTTAGATATCCTATCAGTCAAATCCTCAATTTGTTTTGGAATTTTGGAGACGCTCGATCCAATTCATTAATTCTCCTGTCAATCCTTTCGACTACAGTAAGCTTGTTCGCAAGGAGTCCCATGCTAGGGATCACGCCATGAGAGAGATCGACTACAACTGACTATCCCCCTCTTGATGAGAGTGAACTGGGAGACGATGTATAGGCTCTACTGACCATTTGTGAGCGGCTAGTTTCATCCATCTGCTCGAATACCTTCGAGACGGTATCCGATCCTCGTGATGTATAGCTGCCTCCATAGGCAATGCTCACTAAACCCTGCATCTCATGGTTGAGACCAGTGAAGAACGATTGGACCAAGATGTTATCATCTAGATTATGACAGGGACACTTCTACAGGATGTCCTTGAATCTTTCCCAAGCATCACAGGGCTTCATGGGGTAATTGGGAAAAACTTGTAATGCACGTCCTCATCATGTTAGTCCTACTCAACGGGTAGAACTTCTTCAGAAACAAGTCCTGGAACCGGGAATAATTGGTGAATGTAATTCCCAAGTTCTTTACCCAGTAGTAGGCTTTTCCACCCAAGGAAAATGGAAGGGTTGTGAGCCTAATAATCCTGGCTATCATTAGGATGTATAAGGTTAGCGTAGACGAGCTCGAAGTCCCTTAGGAATGCATATGGTTCCTCAGAAGCATTCCCATCAAAGTGTGACAGTAGGTTCATAAAATGTGGCTTCAACTCAAAATTGACTGTGGGTTCAGCAGGACTCAAGTAGTTTTTGAATTCGGTATTGTCCGAGGTTATACGTCGCATCCATTGGTGGTTCGACCCCAACATTGAGCTGTCCTAACTAAGCTTTGGGTAGTGCTTGTTGCTACTCAGATGCAGCTAATATGGCTAGTACCATTCTCATCAGGTCCTCGGGGTGCCTCTTCGTTCTTCTTTTGAGGCATTTTACTTGAATCTTCTTTAGGTCCTGAATCAGCAATGTGGTCTTGATTAGAAGAGGATTTAGGCATGAAGATATTCTCACCGAGGCGAAGGTCTTCCTCGGTGAGGTGGGAAGAGAGAAAGGGAATGGTTTGAGAGTAACCATCCCGAGAGTGAGTGATCCTGGGCTCAAGAGGGTCATGAGTCCATGTTGGCCCAAGTTACGCTTGGACCTTTGAAGGCATACTTCTTGGAGGGTTCAACGAGAGATCCGTAAAGTTCGAATAAATATCCCCCCAATAAGTCGTCTTCGATGTCAAAAGAACCAATTAGAACACGATATTCAATGAGGCGTTAGTTCTACGGTGCACGTAAATGTGCTGAGTAAACTCACACAATACAAACGCAATTCAGACCCTCAATTTCACCAACTCAACTCGTGATGGCTGCAAGGGTTCGGCCAAATTATCTGGTCAATTTTAATTGGTGATAACTCCAATCTCGGAAAGATTAACGAGCTGTTAGGTGCCCGTATTTTCCTCCAGACTGGCCCGATTCTTACGATTAGTTGGACCTACTTTCAGCCAGTTAAGGAGTAAGTACATACCGTATAAATACGGCTACCCGTTCCTTAAGGACCAATGCGTCCTCTAAACCTCTCACTCTGCTAATGAAATCCGGACCATTTACCAGCTACCTGTATTCCTCACTGAAAAGTAGCTAATTGCCTAAAAAGAAAGAACCAGTAGTATGTAAGAAATCTTGGCTTGGCTCTATCCTAGGGTTGTCTCTCTCTCTCACTTGCAAGTAAATTCAAACAATAAGGGCTTTTATGAACCCGTGAACAAGGTTCTTTTTATTCCAATTTTTCTAATCGACCTGCTCGATTCAATCCCAATTTTAGAGTTAGGTTATCACTTGAAAATTAATCTGAACACAACAAGATGCGTTTACCGTTCAATCCCAATTTCCTTTTTGACCTTAAGTTGTAAAACAAGAGGGGAATTGGAAATCAGAATGCAAACATGAAACGATGATGCATGCTCAGAAGAAGTTATACTTACAGTGACTCCCAGCACTCTCCATGCGCTATGCAAAACTGAATTTTTAAATTTACATTAAATGCATGTAGATCGAGAAAACCACACCTAAACAATATACTATCAATGGGGAAGAATTGAGTTAATTTGAGCTAAGTAGTACGTGTTTATGTGTGTCTCATTATGAATCTTATCAGATAAGTGAATCTTCTAAGATATGTGTGGCCTAAATTGCGATGGGCACAAACAAATTTGATGTTATACTACCGTGTGCCTAACCTTAATTTCGCCACTCAAGTCGAGCCCCACTCTCACCGGAGAGTGAATCAGGTCTCGATACACCACAAAATAATGTTTAAGTCTCTTTACACACGCAAGCTCTCAAACAAGAGCCGCTGTAAATAAGTAAACTACCTAAAATAATTACAAAAATTTACAAAAAGTGCTCTCAAAAAATTTTTTCTTGCTCTTCAGTAGTCGACACGCTTCACGTCCATCGACCTCTGATGCACTCTAGGTCTACCGGGCCCTCGAAAGGGAAATAAAATTTATGTTAGAGAGATTAAAAACAAA
Organism: Ottelia alismoides; assembly: GCA_037367405.1. Taxonomy (NCBI): domain Eukaryota; kingdom Viridiplantae; phylum Streptophyta; class Magnoliopsida; order Alismatales; family Hydrocharitaceae; genus Ottelia; species Ottelia alismoides. The sequence continues at coordinate 110,548 of JAZKJV010006669.1, forward strand.
ATATATACAAAAAATGAGCAAAAAAATAATTGAGAGAAAAAATGAATTAATTACAAGGTGGCTCGGTGATCAGACTACCTGAGTATGTGAAAATCTAAATCTAATTTTTCAAATTAATCCCTAAGTCGTTTGCCTCCCCGGCAACGACGCCATCTGATCGATCACTAGGTACGTTGTCTAATCTGCACTCGTTGTAATAGGGGTACTTAGCGAATCAGTCAGAACCAAGAGAAGATCTCCGTGAAGAGTGCCTCGATTTAATTTATATCCCTAGCAAGTCCGGGGTCGAACACAGAGAGGCAAAGGAACAACATTGGGTTAATTTGAAAACTCATGTCTAAGTTTTCACTACGGATTTTTTTGTATATTTTTTAATGCAAAATGAATGTGAAATGCAATATGCGGGTGAATTAAGAAACTAAGAAAGCACACAACTTAGCTAAATTAATTTTAATATGAAATTAATCAGATTTAGCCAAATTATAATTTTCCTAGAATCCTAATCCTGAGATGAATGCAAGACACTTTTTTTAGAATTTTATGGGTTAAAATGCAACAATGAAAAATGTACACTTTTATGGGTTTTTACACAATTTTTTATACAAATAATATGCAAAAATCATAATTTTTTACTGGAATTAAAACATGATGGAAGGATGCTATAGTAATTTTTTGGACTTTTTGATAAAATATGAATTTTATGTATTTCTAAATGAAAATAGAGTGACAATGAGTAATTAATTCCTAATAAATCCACAATTATCGAATTAGACAGAATGTGAATTATCTCAAAAAGGTATTTCTATTAGCAATACATGAGAGTTGAAATTTTGCAAAATAGAGGTGTGCGGATTTAATTAAAAATCAATCAATCAAATCACTCTAAAAATTATTAAAGGCACAGGACAACACCGATTAAGATGAAATTTGGGCATTAGTTCAATCACAATTCAAGACATCATTTTAATTTTTATGCAATTTATGGAGCATATGTGAATGAGATATGAATTTAATACCTCAGATTAGGTAAAATATACAGAATTTCACTTGAAAAATTAAAATTAATTCACCAAAGATCAGAAAAATACAAATAAATATCTAGATGATAGATAATTAGTTGCTAAACATAATGACATATTTCATTGAAATAAATGATGTGATACCGAGGTCCAAATTGATATGCAAAATAAAAAATTTACAAACAACTATATACAGGGGTCACTTCGCAAATAACGGAAACTTGAAATAAACGAATTGCAATTTTTACACAAATTAATAAATAAAAAATGAGTGGACCTTCTCCTTCGCAAATGGGCGGGGAGGAGCAGCGGTGCGCGGGCTGCGCAGTTGGGAGCGACGCCGTCGCACGCAATGGATGGCGGAGGCGTGACCTGGGGAGGGGAGGGTGATAGCTGGGCGCTCGGCCGCTGCGGTTGGGACCGTAGGTGGCGAAGGGTTGTTGGCGGCCTAGGGCATCACTGGCGAGTGCGGCTAGGGGCGCGTGGCCGCCGCTGATGGCCTGGAGCTTCTGGAGGCTGAGGCGTGGCTGGCTGCTGTGGGGTTGAGGAGGTGGCTGCTTGGATGTGGCGGAGCCTCGCAAGGGCCGCGGTGGTTGCAACTTCCTGGAGGAGGCGGGATGACGTACGGATGCATGAGGAGCTCTCATAGATGGTCAGGGCAGAGCGCCGGCGGTGCTGATGATGCGGGAAAGAGAAAGGGAAGTCGCGCTGGCGGTGTGTGATGGGGCAAAGCGGTGGTCGGCGGTGGGTGTTGGGGCCGGCCACCTGCTTCAATTGTTTATTATTATTTTTTATTATTTTTAATTTTTTGTTACTGTTGTAATGTATTTTTTATTTAATTTTTTTTATATTTTTTGTTATGTTAAACAGGGAATGCAAATGAATAGAAAAAAGTGGTGTGGTGATGGTGCGAGTATGATAAAGTAAGACAAATGGAGGAGGTTGGGTGGTGATATGATGTGATAAAGAGATGATGAAAATAAAGACGATGACTAATGATAGGAAGGGAAATTATTTACAATCGAATCGGTCCCCTATGTTGTGCTCTCGAGAGGCACGATCTTCGCTCGAATCCCCAGCGAGCGATGAGCTCGAGCAGTGTGCGGGTGTGGCTGCGATGTTGGCCAAGAAGCTAACGGATCTCACCGGAGAGAGGGTTGTCGTCGCTCGACTAGGGTTGCATCGTTGTCACCGACTCAACTCTAGGAAGTATGCTCTCCTCACATAAAGATGGATCAAGTGCAAATTGAGGAGGATGAGAAGTATATAAAGAGGAAAAGTGAGAAGTTATGAAAGTGGTGGAGGGAAGTTAATAAAATAATGGAGTTGAGTTAAAAGTTAGAAAATTGGTGGAATAATGGAGTTAAATGGTGGTTATTGTATAGAATAGAAACTAAAATAAAATAAATAAAATACATAAAAGTAGGCTACTTTAAATAAAAGAATAAAACAAAGAAGAAAAGTAGAATGGTAGATTTACAAAAGTAGGTCCATAAAAATACTATGTACATGGAATTTTTTTACTTTTCTAATTTTAATTTTTTGTATTTTTAATAAATGATATTTAAAAAATAAAAATAAAATAAAATACTAGAAATAAAATAAAACATAAAAGATATTTTTTTGGAATTTTGTAGTAATTAAGAAGAGTACATAAAGAAGAAGAAAGAAAGAAATGTACAATATATACAAAGTACACTTAGGTCCCAAAACTCAAATTTTGCAAATGAGCTCCGATTTTAATGAAACCACTCGATTGGATTAAAATTTTCTAACTTAAACTTTAAAAGTGAGCTTGGTGAATTTGGAGTTCAAACGGAGCGTGAATTTGGTCGGGAAGTTGGACTTTAGGGCTTTTTCTCTTTAGGATATAGGAGTATTTATTTGAGGTATGATTTTTTTATATTTTTATATTTTTATATACATTTTTATGATCAAGTCATAATAGAATTAGCCAAAAAAAGAGTTGAAATGAAATTATTAAAAATATATGAAGTTTTGGGCTATTTACAGGTTAAAAACTCCTTTAATTTTGCAGTTTTTTATTGCTAATTTTTTGTACAATATAATATACAATAATTAGTGTATTTTATTTACAAGAGTCATTTTGTTAATTTATTGCTTTTATAGACATTTATTAGAGTTTTTACTCGGGGTTTTTGCTAAGATCAGTAGATTGAGATGATGAATCGTGGATTCATCACCATAGCAACCATGATCCACCATGTGGAGCCAAGGCATCCAAAGCTCCACCCGAACTAGTCCACTGCACGTGTCTGGCACACGATGCGGGTGACTTTTGCATGCCAGTAGGGATGAGCACGGGTCGGGCCTGGGCCGAGCCCTACAGGGCCCAAGCCCAGGCCCATTTATGTTTGTGGGCTTTGGGTCGGGCCTATGCCCACTAAAATTTTTTTTGAAGGACCAGGCCCAAGCCCAACCCAATTATAATGGGTCGGGTCTGGGCCGGGCCAGCCCATAATGTCTCAAAAATCAATTGGGCCTTGACCGGCCCAAAACTTATGAGTCTAGACATGGTAGGGCCGTAAACTTGGCGAACCCTCATTTGGTTATTTCGATTGTAATCTTTGTTATGAAGTATTTATTATTTATTTAGGTTTTTATTATTTAGTTATCCTGTTATTTTGCACGGATTTGGTCATATCTATGATTCTACAATATCTAATGGAAAGAGTTTCATAGAGATATTATATAAACATGTGCAAATAGTAGTAAACAAACAGATTGAAAATGTACCTCAAGTGGATTACTTTGTCGACGTCGTCAACTCCCTCATTAAATACAGATGAATATATCAAAGTGAGAGATCAAAATCTAGACACATATGGGCTATATGTGGGCCAGTCTATCGGGCCTAATTTTGGGCTTCTATGCGGGTCGGGCTATCGAGCCTAACGGGCTGGGTCGGGCTAGGCCCGAGCCCGACCCAATTATTAAATGGGCCTACATCTTTGGCCCAAGTCCGACCCATAAATAATTCGGGTTTGGGCTGGGTCGGGCTATGCGGGCCGGGCTTCGGACCGGGCTGGGTCGGCCCAGCCCAATGCTCATCCCTACATGCCACTAATAAGATGCACTATAGAATGTTCTACTTAGTCAAATATTTAATTCATTTCTTCCCGACTAATAGAATTTCTACTAGGGGCGGTTTTCTCCTTTTTTGCATTCATATAGATAAAATTTTTCAATTCTGAATTGTATCACGCATATAGCTGGGAAGCACTGTAAATCTCCTTTCTCGACATTCATCATTATTTCTCAATGTTGCATCAGCTTTTTCGATCTTCTTACTTTATTTTTACAACTTAGGACTAAACAGGAACCGGAATAGTTGATAGGTGTGCCTTGTGATGGACTTAATACATGTGATAACCAACTTTAAAATTAAGTCTGCAAATATAATTTTGATAAAAAAATCATAAATAAACTCAAAATTATTTTCAGGAGAGCAACATCGTCCTAGTATACATGTACTTACCCTCAAAGAAGTGGGTGAGGATGCAACCACTGAGGTTAGAGCCCAAATCCGTAGACTTGCCCATTAAGTCCCCATTTCTGACTCTTCGGATTTGGGAGCTACAAGGGCTTGCCTTTCGACCATATAAATATATTTTGATTGGTGTAATCCCGGTAATCTCCTCAATGGTGTAACTTTGAAACCCGACATCTCGGAAAGATCACCTCTTTGATTATGAGTTATCAGGAGCACCATTGAGCGTAAGGCGACTCACACTATCTGTAATGGACACACAATATTGTATTATCATCTATTAAAATTGAATAGATAATTTGTTGAACCTTTGTGGCCTTCACTATGTGAAGTTGGTGAATATGGGGTTTGCTTTGCGTTTGTATTTAGATGTGTGTATTCAAAGATTGTGCTCTTAGTGCCTTTCCTATCACTCCTTGTTTGATACCATGCTCATAAATCGTATCTTTTGAAATTGAGATGGATAATTGGAGTGATATTTGTTCATATTTTGCGAGCCTCTAATTGAACACTCCAGATCTGTCGTCTCTCGAGATCCAGGGTACGTCCCACCCTAGACCTCCTTAGGCTCAAGATTACTCTTGTCTTGAGTCTAACTTCAACAAATTCCAATCAAAGGGTTGGTCCATTCCAAACCAATCCCTTCCTCTCTTCTTTTCTCACCGAGGAAGACTTTCACCTCGGCAAGTACAACCTTCTTCACAATCTAATTCCAATCCCTTTTCTGATGAAGGTGAAGAAGAATTGGTGAGAGAGATGTCTCCCAAGAAGAACTATGATGATGAGGGAGACAATGACACACTGAAGGATATTCTAGCTAGTTTGGTAAAACTAAGCAAAGGAATGAAGCATTCAAACAAGAGCTTGGTCAGTTGAGGAATGGGGGAGAAAACGAGTCTGAGGGGGAATCCATGAGAGATTCTTATAACCCCAGCATCACGTAAAATGAGACCACCCAACACAGGGGAGCTAAAGCATCATTTTTTGACACTCCTGCCAAAATTCTATGGCAATGTAGTCGAGGAACTGTATATGTTTCTGCAGGAGTTCAAGCTGGTTTGTGACAACATAGGATGTCCTGGTGTTTCTTAAGACTACATCCGTCTTAGGGCATTCCCCTTCATTATAGCAGATAAATCTGCATATTGGCATAAAAATGTGAAGAGGTTAGTCATTACATGGGAAGAATTAAAGGACTTGTTTCTCAAGAAGTTCTATCCCCTCATTAGAACAAATCAGACGAGACCGCAAATATCTAGCTTCACACAGATGTCCCGTGATCCTTTCCAGAAGGCATGGGAGAGGTTTAAAGATCTGATCCAAAAGTTTTTATTCATGATATCAACAAGCTGATCTTGGTCCCGGATCTATATAGTGATTTGACTCTCAAGGTTCAAGGACTAGTGAGTGTTGCCTATGGAGGCAGTTATCTGAACAGAGGAGTTGATGTGGTGTGGACGATTTTTGAGCAAATGGTAAAAACCAGCCGCACAAGAGCCACCGCTAGAGCTTATAATAAGCCACCTCCTCCTTGCATACTTCTGGAGGTTGGTAAATCATCTATGGCAGGTCTAGTGAATAACTTACTCCCTAACACGGGGATAATCGGTGATAAATTAACTAAGGTCGATCGGATTGAGAAGAAGGTGGGTGAGCTACACAAGCTCACCGAATGGGAGAGCCTCACCAAGCTACCATGGCAGATGGTTGAGTCAGCCGAGAAGGTGTCCAAGTTCAGGATACCTGCACCTCCCGCTCCCATCTATAGAGTGCACTGCATTTAGAAGCAACATGTGTAGAGGCCACACAACACGTGGGTTCAAGGTCAGTCTGAGCTCCACAAGAGTCGGTTCACGGAGCCGTCCGTCAAGATAGTTACCGAGGAACCTCCACATGTGTGGGAGGTGAATGAATATGGTACACTGATGATCCCAATGCCACCCAGCGATAGCTACAGCGGTGCTCACAATACCCACAACATAGCCAGTACCATTAGCCCCCCAGCAATAGTAGTCATGCCATCAGGGCCCCTTCAGTATCAGTTGTACCCCACTCAGCAAAGCCAGTACCGTCAACAGGTCCATCAGGAACCTAATCGATCTCATCAGGGTCAGCAACAGCCTCCCCAGAGACAGAATCATGTGGCATCATCTTCTGGCCCATCTGACCTTCGAAGGGTCTTAGATGAGCTCAAACTCATTCGCAAATGAGTAACATGAACAAAGAGATGATATCAACAGATTATCATGTTGTCGAGATGAGTCTATTGTCCCCAGGACCTCCATCCCAGCACAGGTTCAGGTTAACCCCAATAACATAAACACAGACATAATCACCAAAAGGATCGGGTATACTATGTCGATTTTCTTGAATTAGATCATGAGATTCTACCACATGGCATTCACTGTATTACTCTCAGGAGTAGTAGTACTATGCAAGCATGTCCTTCGAGTCACGTATAGAGTCTGAGTCGTAGTCCGAGTCTTGTACAGTTGAATTCAGATTTTCAATTGAATAAAAACTCATATGATGGTGTTTCTCGTTTACACTTTGATCCCCCAATAATCCCTTTCCATAGTCCTTGTCGAAGTAAAAGAAGAAAAATTATGGAAAAACATGATAAAGATGCCTTGGAAGTGGAAAGGATGCACCGAGAGAATGTTAAAGTTGAGATCCCTTTCCTCAGTTAGTGGATATGATTCCTGCATTTAAGAAGTACCTAAAGGTAATATGCACACCTAGTAGGGCTGGTAGGAAGAAAAACATGAGAACTGTGAAAACGTTTGTTGTCCATAACAACTACCTGTGCAATCGGAAATGAGATTCCAAGGAAGAAGAGAGACCTGGGAACCCACTTCGTCATTTGTCAGATATCTGACAAATATTTTGCTCATACTCTAATCGATAATGGATCCTCCATTAATCTATTGCCTTATTCCCTCCGGAGCATCTAGTTTCAGTTCCTCCTACGAGATCGCGAGTACTTCTACAATTTGCAGTCTGATCTATTAGGTAACCTAAGGGAATGCTAAATGATGTTATCCTTGACATCGAGGGGAAGCAATACAAGGTGGACTTCACGTTCCTATATAGGGAGTGCACCCGAAGATGGCAAGATTCCCAGACCATCCTTGATCGTCCTTTTCTTGAGGATGTTTGGAGTTGTATTTGACTACACTCTGGGAAAGACATGCTTTCATGCACACAATGAAAGTGTAGAATTATAGATGCAACAATAAAAAGGAGAGAGACCAGATTTGGAGAGCTTAATAGAGTATCTCACATTGGAAGCTGAGTGCTACATAGTTGACACCGTTGATCACTGGCAACAATAGTCAGCTTAGGTTGACGAGTCCCTCTCACCAAGAGAGGACCGTGTATATGAGGTTGTTCGATAGATTCTATGGGATCAGACATTACACACAAGATACTTTTCTGATGCATCTCCCTACATCCTCGATGACTCAGAAACTGACTTAGGCTTGTCAGACATGCTCCCTTCATGTCAATCGGAGGATGGGGGTGACGAGTTGGATGCGGTATTTGTTGAATTCCTTGTTATCTATTGCGATATGACTCCTGAGCCGAATCAGTCGGTGTCTACTCTCACAACAGATATAATCGCATCCACCACAAAGCTAGATTCAGAAGTAGTTGAGTTAGATATTCCATATGATCATACCATTCCCGAGCTCAAACCTCTTCCTACTACATTGAAATATTCCTTCCTTGCGAGCCCATCTCAGAAGTTCCCGATCATTATCAGTGCCAACCTAACTGGAGAACAAGAATCTTGCTTGCTAGAGATTCTTGAAAAGAATCACAATGCAATAGGTTGAGGCATGTCCAATCTCCGCGGGATTAACCCCACCTTGTGCTCACACCATATTTATCTTGAGGATGGTGTCAAACCTTCCAGTGAAGCAGTTCCAGCACATGCTGAATCCAAACTTACAGGATGTGGTTAATAAAGAAATAGAGAAATTGTGTGACGCGGGGTTTATATATCCTATCTTTGATTCTAAATGAGTGACACTACTTCACGTAGTCCCTAAGAAGTGGGACTCCAAAAAGTCACCAACTCGAAAGGAGAGGAAATTATGACATGAGTACCTACGTCATGATGCGTCTGTGTGGATTATAGACACGTGAATGGTGTGACAAAAAAGGATCATTTCCCCTATTATTCATTGATCATATCTTGGAGAGACTTGTGGGGAAACAATTCTTTTGCTTCTTGGACATGTACTCGGGCTACAATCAAGTAGCCATCGCTTTAGAGGACCAGTAGAAGACAACAATTACATGTCCATTTGGTACTTACACATATAGGCACATGCCCTTTGGGTTATGCAATGAAACATGGACTTTCCAGCAGTGCATGATTTTGTAGTATTTGCCGAGATGGTGGGCGACTTCTTAGAAGTCTTTATTGTTGACTTCTTGATCCACGGGGATTCATTGGCTCTTGTTTATCTCATATGGATTGAGTCCTCAAGAAGTGTAGTGAGGTTAATATGGTGCTCTCTTGGGAGAAGAGCCATTTCATGGTCCAAGAGGGTATTGTGTTGGGGCACGTCATCTTCAAGAGAGGAATGTAGGTTGACTCTGCCAAGGTGGATGTGATCAAGAAACTTCAGCCACTAACTAACATTTCCTGAACATGTCGATTTTTACCGAAGATCCATACAAGACTTTCAAAGATTGCCCGACCGCTAACAGAGCTCTTAGGAAAAGACATGGAGTTCCTTGTAGATCACAGGTGTCTCAAGGCCTTCAATCTCCTTGAGAGGAAGATCATGGATGCTCCCATCCGACAGGCCCTAGATTTGTCTCTTCCCATTGAGATCATGGCGGACGCTTCTGACTTTACAGTTGTGGTCGTGTTAGAATAGAGGAGAAAAGGCATACCATATGTTCTCCACTGCGTAAGGTTATAGATCAAGCTCAAAGGAACTACATTGTTACAAGAAGGAACTACTTATCGTAGTGTTTCCCTAGGACAAATCCAGGTCACATCTTTTAGGATCTAAGGTTACCGAGTTCACAAACCACACAACCATCAAGTAATTATTGGAAAAGAACGATACGAAGGTACGTCTTTTTAGGTGGATTCTACTGCTCCAAGAGTTTTATTTGCATATCAAGGACAAGCCTGGAGTGAAGAATGTGGTTGTTGATCCTCTCTCCCGTATTGAATCACATAGTTCCCCTAAGATAGGCCCTATCAAGGACTCCTTCCCTGATGAGTCGATCTGTTATATCGACTCTCTCCCATGGTATGCCAAGATGGTGAACTTCTTGGTGTTTAGGTCAGTTTCCCATGATTAACCCAAGAGCAACATTGACCGACTTAAATCAGAATCTAGGAAATACCATTGGTAGGATATGTTCCTTCTCTTCAAAGGTTCGAATTGTGTTGGCGGAGGTGTATTCCTCATGATGAATACATGAGTGTCCTCACATAGTGCCACTCCTTGGAGGCAGGAGGACATCACTCGGGAAGAGGATCGCTTGAAAAGTGCTCCGGTGTGGCTTGTACTGGCCGACCCTGTTCCACGATGCTTATGCATATGTACGGTCGTGTCCATTGTGTCAGAGAATAGGAGGGACTGTTGGTTCCAAAGATGAAATACATATGCAACTGGTGATTATGGTTGATATGTTTGATGCATGGGGCATAGACTTTATGGGCACATTCCTAACAACCATGGTTACGAGTACATTCTATTGGTAGTAGACTACCTATCTCTGTATGAAGACCATTGATGAACTATTTCCGCTTCTTTTAATATTATTGTTTTGCAGTATAGGAGATGAAAATTAATTCATCAAAAATCACACTCTGGAATATGTGGAAAATTTAACTTGGTAAGTGTACCAAGGTCGAACTCTGTGAATGGTGTTTTTTTAGTTGGATTGTTTAAATTAATCTATGTAGTCAATTATTTGTAATAGTCATTTCTATGTCAAAAAATGATGCAAAAAAGGTCAAAATAAATAAAATAAAAAATAGAGAGAAGGTAGATTTGTAATTATATCTCAATCCTCTAATTATGTGATCGATCAAATCATTTAAAAATATACAGATCTAAGGTAAGTTCAAGAAATATTTATCAATAAAAATCTTTCTGTCCAGATTCAAATATTCAAGAATCAAATCCGACAAATGATTGAGATCGATATCCAAATTATTCTTTAAAAATTAGATCTCCAAATTCCCTACTCATTAACTCCTCAAGAATAATCTTTAAATAATCAAACATCAAGGAGATAATTATTCAAGTCTCCTCTATGTAATCCTTATTAGATCTATTTTTTATAAATGAAATTGTCGAAATAAGTCAAATAAAGCATGCATATGTTAATGTAATCCTCAAACAGTAATTAACATTAAAGAGCCTCTAATATGTTCACAATTGATATAAAAATATAGAGCTTAAAATGAGCCTCAAAATGACATAAGATATTTAAAATTTGGATTTAAAATCACCAAGATATGTTCAAAATAAGCTCTAGAGGCTTAAATGTAATTAAAATAAACTTTTCTTGCAATTAAGTCCTCGTATGGGGGCTTATATATAATTATTCATAACCAAAGGGGCACCTATGAAATTTTTGCCCCATATGGGGGCATTTTTGTAAATATTCAATACACGAAGGGGTGTGTCCTGTAAAATGTCGAGGTCACATGCATGAAACACGAGATATACCTTTTCATAAATGCTTGGAGGCATAGGGGCTTGAGCGTAAAATCTCCCAAGTCACGCACGCGAGGCGCGCGATTGGGCTCTTTTGTAATTATTCGGGGGTCCAGGGTGCAAAATTCCCCACACCACATGTGGGGCGCTGATGAATCTCGTATTCATCATGCTAAAAGCCGTAAATTAAACCCATTGCTTAATCAATCCAATAAAAATACTCATCAATTCTTTATTATTATTCTGTATCATATTGTGTATAATTAACCTATAAATTACTTGTATTTAATTTCCTTTATTTTTCTTGTATTTATTTTATCCTAAAAAATCCCTAAAATATAGGTAGACTAATTGTCCATTAATCGGTGACCATTAAAAAGACTCAAAAATATAAAAACATCTCAAAGACAAAAATTGGTGTTTTTATCCCCCTAAAAATACCCCCCAAAATACATTTATACAAATGACCTCTTTTGGCTTTTTGATCAACATGAAAGTTGTAGATCTCGTCGAGACGAGCAACTTTCATGTTTTGACTTTTTCCTAATTCGACCTCTAACTATTTCTTTTATAATTTTCTTTGTAATTTTATTTGAATTTTTCTGATTGGGCCACGTGGCACCATCTGGGCCAGCCACGTGGCCCTCTCCTCTTTCCGCCACCCGACGCCTCTCCTGGCCCTTGGATCAGCTCGCCCAGCCTTCATCTCCGCCGTCCATTACCCGCTCCATTCCCAGCCGTATGATCTGATCCCAGATCAAATCGCCGCCACTCACTTCCGCTCTCATCTAAGCCCTCCGATCCGGCTACCATCCAACGTTCCCCCGCAATCCACGCCATCCATTAATCCTGGGCCGTTGGATCCTCTTCATCCCGCCTTCATCTGAGCCCTCCATCGCCGCCTTAATCCTAGCCGTCGATCTTTCTTCCATCCAACGTCCGTCATCACCCCACGCCGTCAATTCATCTCAGCCGCCCGATCCCATTGCTATCCCACGACTGATATCTCTCCACGTCACCCCTTCGTTTCCAGCCATTGGATCTTCCCCTCCTCTCCATCTAAACCACCCGTTAGCACCTTAACCTTAGCCATAGGATCAGATCCCAGCTGTTGGATCACGGTATCCAACGGTCAGGAGATCATCTTCCTCCTCCATAACCCCCCCTCAGCCGTTTCACCTCGCAAACCGCTACCCCCTTCCATTTTTGGCTGCCACCTCCGGCCATCCCTCTCGCTCATAAGTTAACGCCTCTCCCTCACATCCATGTCCCCCGCCATCCTCGCGCGACCCTCATGACCACTCACCGTCATTCATTCACCATTAAAACCCCCGTCGAAACCCCCCCCCCCCATCATGTAATCGTCAGCCGATCTCAACCTATTTAAGCCATCCCCCGCCGCCTGGGACCCTCGTCCACCATTTCTAGGCTTTAGCCTAGTCTCCCCCGCCCCTCCATGATAGTGGAGAGGGCGGGGCATCGAGGCGAAGACGGCTCCTGCCCGGTGTCGACCCACGGTCATTTTGGCCATGCTATGGTGTCTCCGGCCACCACCGAGCTCGCTGGCCCTGCTGACCAGCTGGGCGACGACCTCGAGGTTCATTTAAACCTCATCCCAAGCAGCTTCATCCATAGGACCCTCCTCTCCGACGAGGTCTTCTTCCCCCTTCTTTTCCTTAAACTTTCTCCAAATTATACCTCCGTCTATCGTCACTGTCACCCTCATCGGACCATCGCACAAGCTCCACCCAATCACCAGCATCTTCGCCGACCACCCTCTCTTCTCCAGAACCCCAACCGCTCCGATCCACTTCTTCCTCTGCTTCGCCGGAGAAGAACGCCAAGGCCACGACCTCCAGTCACCGTCGCGGCCTCCATCCACCTCACTTCTCTCGCCGTCACAACACGCTTCGTCTATCCAACATTTGCAGGTGCTCCCATTGTCAATGGCCGGAGTTCAGATCGGAGCTCCTTCGAGCTTTTCTCCTTCGGCGATGCTTCACCGACCGTCACCTCCGATCAGCCCCGGAGCATCGCCGCACCACCAACCTCTTCGCGAGGTCCCCAGCTTGCTCCTCCAATCTTCAGAGGACCTTGCAGAGCACGGAGGAGCAATCCGCGTGTCGTCGGAGCCCCGTCTCATCCGGTGGCCCACGGCGGAAGAAGAAGATACAGGTGTCGTCCGATCATCGGGATCGGACGGCGCAGATGATGTCGCATGGTGGACCCGAGCCTCCAGCCCAACCTACAGGCTCGGGTTTCATCCGAACCTAGAATCGAACCTTCAGAAGCAGCCACGTGTCCCGAAGTTGACGTTTCCTCCCGAGCCTAGCATTGCACGTGCATAGCACGTGTGGTGTTGGGAAAATTGCAAGAAAGACCCTGACACTTTTGGTATTTGCAAAATGGTCCCCAGGCACGTGCCTCACGTGCGTGCCTGGGTATTTTACAGGGAGGCCCTCAAACTTTTCTGAAATTGCAGAAATGCCCCCACGTGCATGGACAAATTACATAGGGGCCCAAGCAGTTTTAGTATTTGCATTTAGGTCCCTCTAGGGACCTAAATGCAATATTTATCATTTATTTTTCTTGCATTTTTATTACAATTATGCCCCTGCATTGTTTTTAGAGCATCGTAGGTCCAAATTGCATGATTTTAGTGTCGTTTTGATCCTTGTTTTGTCCTCTACATCTTAGCATGTTTAAATTTCTCATTCGCCACTGTTTTTAATGAAGTGATTTTTTATGTGATAAATGAGACCCAGTTATCCTTGTTCTTGCTCTGATTTGATGACTACTCTTCATGTCAGGATTAAAATGACTCTGATTTCATTTCTATTATGTTGCTCATAATTTTTAGGGTATAATTGTAGCCTTTTATTTAGCATACATGTAACCTTGCACATGTATTCTTGCATCACTTTAACTTGCATAAAAAATAAATAAAAAATTGCATGCATCATGGCTTTGCTTTGTAAATAGCATAATTCTTCATATGGACCTGAAGCTGAAATTAACTCACATTGTGCTTCGTGAATCGAAATTTGATAAATTCATTAAGTAGTCGTGTCCCTGTGATCGACCTTGGTAGACTTGCTAAGTAAAAATACTCCACAACATTCAAAGATTGTGGTTTTTGCTGAACTGAATTCGCCTCCTATACTACGACAATTTCTCATTCTTAAAGAGGCGGATTTCGCGTTCATCAGGCGCATGAGGCACCTAGGATCGACTGGTGGCTCAGCTCAGCTCTCCTCGTGGCGATCCCTCCTTGCTCTTGGTCCACCCGAGGCTGGGAGGTTTGGGATGATCTCGATATGATGGTTGTGGGGCTCCTATAATCTGGATCTGATGGCTTGAAGGGAACCAACCATGGGTTGTAGGATCGGGATGATCCCACGGTATATGTCGCTGGTGAGAGGGTCTCCTTCCTTGGCTCTACCAGAGAGCAACGTGAAGAGCAGTGATTGTGTTACGCTCGGGGATCCGGGATACCCGTTTACACATCACTCGTAGTATCATGTTTGCTAGAGATCGCATTAGGGTACCGAAAATGAGGGAAATTTTTTTGTATTTCGAATGACTTTCACAATTAATTAATCAAGCCACAAAACCAACAATGTATCACCAATTTATATTGCATAAATTTTCATGTAAATTACATTGAACAAACGAAAGTGTATTATATACATGTATCTCAAATTATAGTTGAAGAGAAAGGAAAGCATTTATAATATCTTGAACAAAAAACTACAACATGAGTACCTGTCGATAGTAACTGCGGAAGCTCAGGTTCATCAGTCAGACTATTGCTATGTAGGTACTTATTCTACAATCCATGCATTAGGGAGAAAAGAACATCAACAAAACCTGAGCACAATCCAATTATTTAAAAACAACATGTAATTAGTGGCTCCAAAAGAAAGCAATATATAGGGTTTGTCAATAAGATTTAACGAGCTACTTGCATGGAAATTGATTTTCAAGTTGCTATGTATGTGAATCCCCTGACTTATTCATCCTACCTTAATAACCCATATTTATCGTATATATATATATTATGATCAATATTTAAGCCATCGCCTTTTCATTAATTATAATACATGTTTGATGGATCATGGTAATGTGGATGATGAGTCTCTGATATGATATTTGTCTTTATCTAATCTCTGAGGCTTAGCGGATAGTCTGTGATCTTGGTCTGAGTGTGACCTCACACTATGACTCTACGACGTGAAAATGCCTTAGGGTTGGGAGGCCTCCATATGCATGCGATGGAGTGTAATGCATCCTAACTAAGTTTCCAACATGTCCACTAGCTTCATCTTACAATCACAGTTTCCAGTATATATATAACCGTATAAGATTTCTATTCTTTCCATTCTTATTTCAAAATCTTTAATTTATAAAAAGCTTATTATAATCGAGGTGATCTAGATCTCTTTCTAATGTTTATGAGTCGCATGGATGGATCTTAGTAAGTGTAGATGATGTATCTTGTGTTCTGATTCTTTTCTTGTTACGTTTCTCATGCTCAGTGGATAGGTTGTGGTCTTGGTATGGGTGAGACCTCATACTATGACTCTAAGGCAATAAGGAAGCCTTAGGGTTGGGATGCCTCCGTAGGCATGCATTGGGGTAGAATGCATCCTAACTAAGTTCCCAACACGTCCACTAGCTCCTCTGACAACCGTGGTAGAACCTCTTATTCTGATGAGGATGATTTTCATAAATATTATCTTTTCTCTTTGTCAAGACCTACTGAAAACAGTAACTAGCTCAACTAAAACCAATCTCAATTGTAACCAACTCAACTATAACCAAGCTCAACGATAACCGAGCTCAAATGTAACCGACTCTCAAGAACAATAACCAAAACTCAAATGGTAAGGAAGCCTCCGAAGAGACCCTTCCGTCTCGCCCACCCAGTGGAAGTGCGGTCTAGGGGAGGGCTAGGCCTACTCCAAAACTACGCCTTGAGACAGGGGAGAGACTTTCCAAAACAAGTCGCTCT
This sequence comes from Ottelia alismoides, assembly GCA_037367405.1. Classification (NCBI taxonomy): domain Eukaryota; kingdom Viridiplantae; phylum Streptophyta; class Magnoliopsida; order Alismatales; family Hydrocharitaceae; genus Ottelia; species Ottelia alismoides. Next base: position 126,793 of record JAZKJV010006669.1, read on the forward strand.
AGAAAAATAGGACCGACCGGTACAGAGAAACGAGCTCGAAAAACCAAAACTGAGGACCCTCCAGCTTTGGCACCCTAAAAAACACAGGGTCTGTGGATTTGGTCTAAAAGAAAACCTGTGGATCCCAAAGAGGCATAAAACTACAAGCGCTCACGAAAAACCGAGAAAAAAGACTATGATTCGAGACCTGCGCACTAAGCAGTCGTTATCCTAACTGGGCTTCCTATCTCCCGCCCAGCTGAGGGTCACCGCAACCTCGCACAGTCAAGTGTAAGGGTCACCATGATTGGCACTCTTAATTATCAGTCATTGCCAAGTCACCATCACTGACTTGATTCCTCATCCTCTCTCGATCTATGTTCTGGTTAACTTTACAAATGTAGGCATCTTTTCGACAATCTTATTGAATAGTGATACATAATTTAGTGATTCATACATAAATGATTGATGATCCATAATTTAGTGATTCATACATAAATGATTGATCACGAAGATTTTCATTCATTGATCATAGATTATCTCATAATTTGGCGGCCTTCTTATTGATTAAGATTTTCTAAGTCGCTTGTATGAAAATATCTCAATGATCTCATTTTTCAAAATCATGAGATTAGAAGTTGTTCATTAGATCTGAATTCAAATTTAGATCAATGTTAGATTCCCAACTTTTCTTATTTAAATCATGGATTAAGAGTGACTCTTTAGATCTTATATTTAGGTTCAAAACAATATAGATTTCCAATTCATGTCTTCTTTGACTTATAAATGTTAAAGTTACTTATTATATCTAAATTTAATCTCAATTTGCATGCTAATTCATCATAAATCTCTTAATTTTTTTATCATGAAAATAATGGCTAATTATTTCTCTAAAACATGACTTAGCTGCATTCAAATCACCCTTAATTTCTCTTCAACTAAAAGAAATCAGAGGTTTGAAATTATGTTTAATTTCAAGAAATTCATCCTCAAATCCTCATCATTCAAACATACAATCTAAAATATTTATAGATCTAATATTGAGTTATAATTGCATGCAAAATACCTCATTTTTATCAAATAAATCATGAATCTCTTGATATTCAATGGTATGAAATTGGACTCCAAACACATGCAATAAAACCTAAATCTTTCACATTTTTATATATGAAAACTATGATTGTTGGTATATGAAATTGGAGCCTTAATTGCATATTTCATCTCCAAATCTCATATTTTTAAGGTATGAGCAACATTATGTAATGATATGGAATTAGGACTAAATACATGTTAATCACCACATGATCATGATCTTTCAAGCATACAAACTGTAGCGACATAAGTCTGAAATTTAGTCAAATATCATGCTAAAACACCTCTAATTTCTCAATAAATCATATATAAATCTTGAGTTAATTGATGGTATGAAATTGGTGTTAAAATTTACGTAAATCACCCCAGTTCTTTCAAAAAATCTAGGCATGAAATAGTAACAATTTATGGTCTGATTTTAGATCACAATTATGCCATTTTATCCCCCCAATTCTTCAAATTTTAGATCATGGAATCAATGATCTGAATTTAGATCTAATAAGCATGCGATCATCATTAAAACTATCATCTTTTATGCATACAAACTGAAACAATCTTAGGTCTGAATTTAAGTTTAATTGCATGCTAAAATATCTCCCAATTTAATCTTTCTTAAATCTATGTTTGAGATTATTTAATTGATTCGAAACTTTGATCAATTGTATACAACACTCATCTTTTCATCTAATTTCACAAGCAATATAATAGATTTGGAAATTGATTTTTAATATTCATGGAAGGTAACAAGAGTGGGATATGATTGTGCCATTGGATCTCCAAGGTTTGGAGATCGATTGGCATGCAATAACTCCATTTGGGGAAGGAGAGCAGTCGTTGGGAGGCCTTCTAATAGCAGCCAAAAGGCTTCTTGGAAGAGGGAACCTGCAACCTCTCCTCTTGAGGCAGTAACAACACCAATTGCTACTTGGACAACAACAGTTTGGTTGTTGGGAGCAGCTCCAAGGGAGAAGGAGGGGCTCCAAGCAGCTGCTGGACAACAACTTGATTGCTTCTAGGAAGCGCAACAATAGTTGCTGCAGTCGAAGTAGCAGCAAGGAGCTGCTGCTTGGAGAGCAACAGTCCAAGGAAAGGAGTTGGAGCTCTCCAACAACAATTTGGCTCCTTGGAAGAGGGGAGAGCACCTCCATTAGAGGGAAGGAGGATGCAACATGGGCTTCTGGGGAAAAAACTCAAGCAGTTTAGGTTGTGTTCGGCTGGAATTTGGGGAGAGGGTTTTGGGGCTTTTTGGTTGATCTTTTAAAGACAAATTGTGGACTTTTAGGTGGTAGTTATAAGGGAAAGAGGAGCTTTGTTGTTTGCCAAGTGTAAGGGAGAGAAGAACCAAGTATGGGGCTGGAAATGTGTCACTTGTCATTTCCAAATATATATATATTTTTATATCCTTTAACTCTCCCTTATCTGGAATACCAAAGTCATCCATATTCGTACCTCGAGTCTCGTTTTTTGATGTACAATAGCTTGTTTTGAAAGTCTCTGATTGACGATCAAAATGAGTATAATATTTATATACTTCAAAATCGAAGATGAATTCCCGAAATTTTCGAGACACAATCTTGGTTTGCAAGTAAATTTTGTGATTTTAAATTATCAAACAACCTCTGATCGGTGAATGGTCGATTTCATTGGTCGTATTTGTCGAATCAGATTTTATGGTAGTCTCGATTTGGTTTGCGGTTCGGGTTTCGTGTCATTTTGATGGTACACATTACGATGCGATCGATGTTTGGTCGATTACAATCGAAGAAACTTTGATCTGCAATTTATAGATCGACCTGAGTTTATTCAATATTAAGTGAATATTAAATGATCTTGTGAACTCTTAATCGGGCTGAGTTTATTCTTGATCTCTGGTCTGAGTAAGGCCAGAGGTGAGGGAGGACCTGGAAGGGGTAGAAGAGAATCAGAAGGGTAGATTGGTTGAAGTGGAATCGATCGGATCAATTTGGGTGTTTGTTGTGTCGAAGTGAAGATGGATGAGAGATGGATTTCGGTGTCTGATGGACCAAATCAAAGAAGAAGGTGAGGATGAAGATGGATCGGGGAGATGGTTACTTGATATGTAGATGAAGATGGCAGCAGATACGACGATGGTGGTGTCGAATCACCAGAAAATGGAGGAGATATCCTCTTGGTGGTTGTTGCTCCAATGTTCCAGGGAAGAAGAAACCTGAGCTCAGCTATGTGGAGCTGCTACACATCCAGAAATGGTCGCAGTTCACACCGATCCTTAGCCCTCGTCTTTCGCGCAAAGGTTGCCTATCCCTCAGTTGTCACATGTGACATTAACCGAAGCCGGAGGAAGAGACTTCATAGTGGTGGATGGATGTGACATGTAGTGATGGTGATGTTTTATAGGGGAAGATCTGAGAGGTTAACAACCAATGGGTGTAATTAGAGGGTCGATGAAGGTCTACGATGTGTAGGGGTTACATGCAGACCATAATGGAGGTGCGTAATGGTGAGAGAAGTGGATCTGAGGTAGAAGGAGAGGGGCTCATCAGTATGGTTTGCAATGGTTGAGATGAAGTGGGAGTTGACTGGAGTCGAAGGGGGAAGCATTCTGATTGGCAAGCGTGCTGGAGAGAGAGTGGGAGTGGGATGCTGAGTTGGTGGCTTAGCTGAACCAATCAGTAGGCGGCAATTGAGTTGATCGTTGACAAAGTAGGGAAAATGAATAAAATAGGAAAATAAATAGAAAGAAATTTCAAAATAAAAAGCGGTCAACATGAAAGTTATTGATCACAATGAGATCTATAACTTTCACGAAGGACTAAAAATCAAAAGAGGTCATCTGTACAAAATATAATTTTTATACAAGGATTAATTACCCATTAATACCTTATATTTTATTTTTTGTATTTTTTGTATTTTTATTTAGGTTTCAATCAAAGATTAATGTATATATACAATATATACAATATTAATCTAATTTTTATGGATTTTTATAGGTTAAGAAAAAGATGAAATAAAAATATCAAGGATAAAATATGCACAATTTATGCAAAGTCGGATATTTTTATTTTCTTTTGATTTTATGCCAATTAATGGATGAATTAAAGAATATAAATGAAAAGGGATTAAGTTAAAATAATTAGGTTGGTACATAAAATAATGAGCATAAGTTAGCTAAGTATTGGGGTTTATTTATACACAATAATTAGTCCTATTTTCACATCTTATTAGCAGAGTTAATTAAGTCAATTTAGAGGATTAATTTTATGATTTAGTAAGGATATTTTTCTAAGATCCTTATATAAAGTAGCTGAATCATAGATTCATCACCTACCAAGTTGTAGATAGCAAGATCGTCTGTAAGTTCGTAAAAGAACGCATCATTTCATAGTTTAGGGTCCCCAAAGTCATTATCTTTGATGTGGGTAGCCATTTTGTTAATATGGAGGTGAATGAGTTAATAAAGGAGTACGACATCGAGCACCACATTGCTACTTCGTACCACCCATAATTGAATGGCATGGTAGAGGTGTCGAATAGGGAGGTGAACGGCATTTTGCATAAGCTAGTCTGCCCTAACAGGAAGAACTGGTCCCAACTCTTGGACCAAGTTCTATGTGTATATCTGATTGCTTACAAGATCCCGCTTGGAACCTCCCCATTTAGGATGGTATATGGGAAAGTCGTGCCCCTTGCTCGCTGAGCTTATTCATATATCTGAATGGCCATTGAAGAAAGTGCTCTGGAATAGACATGAGGGATATCAGAGCAGAGATATGGATCTAAATGAGCTTTTAGAAATCAGAAACAAAGCATACGATAACACCATGATTTATAAGGATGGAATCAAGCATTGGCATGATTAGCATATCAGATGCAAGAATTCTGTCTCAGGGCAGAAGGTATGGTTATTCAATGCCAAGTTGAAGATTTTTCAATGCAAGTTGAAATCCAAATGGACAACACCCTTCATTGTTAAAGATGTGCAGGATAATGACATCGTAAAGATTTCAGATATTGCATATGGTGCACGATCATTCCTCATGAACATGCAACTACTTGATGAATCTACATTTCATCATCTTTATTCTATCATTTTGGCCTTAAAACCCTAGTAAATGCGTGTAAATAGCGTTAATTCATGCATTTTATCATTCATGCATCATTGTGTAAATATTGTATAAAATGCGGTTTTTAAAGCCAAAATTATAGAATAAAGAAAAGAAAAAGAATAAAATATTGTAAATATTTTATGACCCGAAATTTCGAGACCCGGGCATCTCGATGACTAGGTCGACAAGGAATAAAGTAGGGGGAGATAAGGGCCAAAATACAATAAAAATAACCTTTTATTTCATTCATTCTTTATTCATTTTGGGACCTATTTTTGGTTCCACTTTTATACTTCAAATAAAGAAACTTTGTACATGAAAGTTGTAGATAATTAAATAAAGAAATATACAAAATTGATTTCACTCAAAAATAATGTACAGATAAAAAGTTATGATCTGAATAAGACTCCAGAATCCCAACTTCCCAGACTTGTATCTCTCAAATAAAAACTCCAAATGCATCAAAATTCACCTTTAATTGTATATAAATTTTTAATTAGCTATCTAATGAAGGTGGTTTCGTATTTTACGAAGCTACAGTTTGAAAGTTGAGTTTTGGACCCATATTGTATACTTGTACAGATTAAAATATTCATTTTATTTATTATTCATTATCTTTATAATTTTATATTTTCATAATTTTGTAAATAGTATTTATAATATATGTGTATATTAAAACAGGAATAAAAATACAAAGAAAACATAAAAATAAAATACTTGTATTCAATATCTAGATGAATTACCTATACTTGTACCTACATAAATACTATTTCTATTTATTTACTTGTACAAAATACGTCATAAAAATAAAATAAAAATATATTTAAGTGTATAAAAATGAGCTATAAATTTTTAAAATAATAAAAAATAAATAAAATTAAATACATAAAATAAAAATAAAATATTAAAATATATAGATTTGTATACCTATATAGGCCTAAAAAGGTAACTTGTATTTTTATACCTCTAAAAAATAAATAAAAATCATAATAAAATACACCATAAAATAACAAATATTTTTTATTTAATAATAAAAAATAATAAATTCGTTTTCTATTTTTAATCAATTTTACAAATGATTTTTTCAGGATTTTTCCTGGTTGGTCCACGTGGACCAACCGGGGGGTCTGGAGAGTTGACCAGCGGGTCAACTCTTTGACCCACTCCTGAAGCCTTGTCAGACCTTGGTTTTTGCTCCTATTAACGAATTTTTCGAGGCCAGGGCTTTCATTCTTTCGTGCTACTCTCTTCTGCATTGTTTCTCCCCATAGAACCATGATGCACGCCCAATGCTTGCCTCGAGGATTGCATCGCTGCTCCGCCTCGTGCACCTCGATCTTTGGAGCGCTTATGCCATCCTCTTCAAAAAAAACCCTTTCCTCCTTTTGAATTTTGAACCTCTTTGACCTATCTTTACGCCAGTTCCTGGTGTGCTCGTGGTAGAGGAAGGTGACAGCTTCCTCCCTCGACCCTTGGCGGCGGCGTTTGACGCGGGGAAGGGCGGCTTCCACCATCGTCGGAGCACCGCTCTTGGCGGTTACATCTCGCAGCCTTTTGCCACTGGAGGTCGTTTTCCTTCATTTTTTTTTGCTTTTTAGTTAGCTGTAGGTCTTAGCTTCCAGTCTTTACGTTTTGATGCGAATTTACCCGTAGCGTTAGCTTGAAAACCTTTCAAACACCTTCGTCGAAGCTTTGGAGCTCCGGCCACCACAACCACCTATGTCGCCCAGCTCCATGCCACTCATTCGCCAATAACGGCCAGGTCTCTGCCGCGTTTCTCCTGCCGCTCTTTTCCTTTGTTTGCAGGGCCTGAAGGGGCATCTGCGCCCCAGATTCACCTCAGGAGCATCATCAACCTCGCCCAGGTGGTCGGACAAGCACGACATCCCGGGGGCTCGGACAACAGCTCCCCGGACCCATTTAGACCACCAGGAGGTACCCTCTGGACTGCAGGAGTACACGGCGACGGTCGAGGAGCGTCCAGGTGCCCGGAGGAGCGTTCCTTGGTCGATTCAATCTCGATAGAGGCGTGTTCCTCGGGCATTCTTGTTGGTTCTCTCCCCATCATCCGATCAAGAGGCGTTCTTCCAGAGGTGCAGCCAGCGTTGGATCTCGCCCACTATCAGTCGCTGGATCGTCATTCAAGATCTAATCCCAATCGTTGAAGGCGAATGGGTATCGGGACATCTAGGCGCGACACATGTCTTAAGTGTGCTATTTCCCGCCGTCTGATCTGCCCCAAGCGTGGGTAATTTTGCATCCTACCCCCATCGATTTTGTATTTAATATTAGGCACTAAATCTTTCATCTGTTGTGTTATAATTTTTGCACTATTTACCAAAAGCCCCTCAGACTATCTAGAATCTCATTTGTGCCCTTGCCAGCGAGGCACACGTGCGTGAGCATGTGTGCTTGGTTATTTTGCAGGCAAGGGTCTGTTGTTTTGTTTATTTCTATGCAGTCCTAAAACATTTTTGTAACGTTGTATACTTTTGGTAATTTTACGCTTCAGCCCATGGTTGTTTTGAAAATTACGATTTGGTCTTTGTGAAGTCGCATGCCACGCACGTGTTCCTGGACATTTTTGCGGGCGTATCCCTGGCGTTTTGACTATTCCTAATTGGTCTAGAGAGTTTTTAATTAAATAATATATTTTCTGGAGAAATTGCATCGAGATCCTTGGACTTTTGCCTATTGACAGAAATACCACTGCAAGGGGTCCATTTTCTATTTGTTGTTTGCATTTGTTTCATGCATCTATAAAATCCCAAAAATTACCAAAAAATATCATAAGTTCTTGTTGCATTGTAGTTTCACGCCATATTTTTGTTTTGCATTTTCATTGCATTTTCATATTTATAAAAATTCAAAAACATGCATTTTCAGCACTGTTTGCATTAGAAAATACATAAAATTATAAAAACTTCTTGAAAATTCCCCCAAAAATATATTTGGTGTATTTTAGTGTCTTTTAACTTCATTCCAAAAATCATTAAAAGTATAAAAGAAAACTCCTAAAAATTATAAAACTTTAAAAATCTTCATAAAAATCTTAAAAATTATAGAAAAATCCTAAATATCTAATTTTTATCTCTGAATTTTCTTCATTTTATTATTATTTTTTTAAAATTAATTTGAGAATTTTGGAACCTGTTTGATATTTTTCATCCTCAATTTAGTTTCAACCTTTTATTTCATTCACTATTTTCAGTATTTTTCACTTTGAAAATACCAAAAATAAGGAAAAATCTAGAAAAATCATAAAAACATTAGAAAAGTATAAAAAGCCAAAAAATATTTTATCTTCTGAATTTTACTTATTTTTACCCTTTTTTTAAATACTTTATCCCTCTCTTTCTTACTTTATATGTATACATATATATTCTATTTTAAAAAAAAAAATATAAAAATATAAAATACAAAAAAGAAAATATAAAATCAGAAACCAAAAATCAAAATACAAAATTAAAAAATCAAAAATTAAATAAAAATGTATAATCAAATACCCACAAAAAATATCATAAATAGACAAATTATCATAGTCACATTTTAAGCATTTTTTGCCCCGTTCTACCTGTCTGCTCCCTGTGCTCGACCTCTACACATACTTGCACCTATACACATCTTGTTCTAGAGTTATAATAAATTTTAACTCCGCACCATTTTTCATTGTTTAATCTCTGTTGTGGGTTAATTGTTGATTTAGCCGGGAATTATCGAGGGTCGCCGGAGCGACTTTGTCTCAGCCTTGTGTGAGACATTTAGACCATTGTATTTTTCGGTTAGTCACTACTTAAGCATTTCATAGGATCATATGTGCAGTTGGCCCGTGTAGAAGAGATCTATGATCTACTCTCAGGGAATGCATGACACCTCACTACTCTCGACATTCCCAATAATCTTATCATCTTACCCCATTTGTCTGTATATTCCCCATTCTCGTCGATTCTAGCACTTACTCCCGCCCTTCTATACTTAGGCTGACCAGAGCCTAAGTATGGGGGAACGATGCCCTCTATATACTCTCCATTTCTTCTATACTTTCTTTCTCCTCTTGACCTCGACTGCCTATTTTTTCTCTTCTTCTATACTTATGCTGACCATAGCCTAAGTAGGGGGTCGACTTCTATACTTCAATTCTTTTTACTCTCTTATGCTTAGCACGAGCTATATCTCTTCCTCGCTTTTTGCGCTTTGAGGACATAGCACATGCTAAGTATAGAGGGTGTATATATTACATATATGCTTTACCCATAGCTCATTTTTTTCATGTATTTTTTTATAAATAATACGAGATATGGTTACCATTTGTAAAAGTTGTATAACCCTTGTAAAAAATAAAATGAAATCTTTGTAAATAATACTTGTGTTATAAATTTGTGTAAAATTGGGTGTATAAAAAATTCAAATAAAAATGGCTTTTCATTCATTCATTAAAAAAACATTCTTGCATTTCATGCATCTGCATTTCATTAGCATATCATGTATATGCACAAGTGGAAAGTCATCAGGTTCTGAACCGAGTCATGAATAAAAATCAAGAGTGGACTTGATTTGACCTTAATACACTTAATTTTCAGAGGAACTTCACTGAGAAGTAGGATTTTAGAAGCATCATGACATAGATTCTCTGAGTTTCGCGGGACAATGTCTAAACTTTGACTCTTGGTGTCTAAATTGACTGCCTCGTTTTGAGTATGACTTTTGGATAGTGAACCAATCTGGACTCCAGCACCGCGCACTTAGCTTAACTCAAACAGGTTGTTGGAAGATCATGCATCTTTTTTCTTTGTAGCATGGAAATCGAAAGACCGAAGTAACAGGTTGAATTAAAGCTTTGGATAAGGGATAGTCCGCTAGTGCTAGCCATTTAGCCGAGTTGGGGTCCAATGCAACCAATTTACATGTTTGTTCACTTTTGTACCCAACAAGAACAAAAAATTAATAAATAAATATTTACTCTGAATAAACGTGCCAGAAAATTTTTAAAGAAAAAGGCCCAAAATAAATGCAGTACAAACATTTCAAAACCCCAAATTTCTTGACCACAATGGTCTATTGCTTGCAAATAGAAGACTTGGCTACATTGTCCAAGCTTCAAATAGGAGACTTAGCTACACTGCCTAAGCTCTAACTTCCTCCATTCTTCCTTTTTGATACTACCGATACTTTAACTTAGAAGAAATTATCTGACTTCTCAAGGACGAGCTACTAGAGGAGGAGATTGCATGGTAGTTCAACATTTTGAATGGGAAGAGCTAATACCCTTCACATACATGAGACAATTATTCATTGTTCATTGAGTTTGCTTTGAGAGTGTCGGATCTAAGATGACTTCTGAGTCGAACCCAGATGATGACTTTACAACTTATAGATTGTTAGTTTTAAAACCCTAATTCTCATAAGGAGTTCTACCACACTATTGATCCAAAGGCTGAGTATTGCTCATTTTCACCTTTTGTTCACAACCTTGGTTTGGAACACAATATCATTTCACTTATACATTCATTTTAATTGCTCGAAGACGAGCAAGGTTTAAGTGTAGTGGATTGATGAATATGTGATTCATTACTTTAATAGGAGAAAATAGAGCTCTATATCCAAATAATCAAGTACATTTATGCATTTATATTGCATTATTATCATTCATGCATATGTAAATAAGATGCATATTTTATTATTTCATGATTTCATTAATAAAAGCCATAAATTATGTGTATAATTACCTATAAATTAATCTAAATTCTCACATTTTAAATTCTTTTTATACTAACTCTAAATAAAATAAAATCAACTTAATTGTGTAAATATTACTAATATTAACAAATAAAAAATACTAGAAAAATACTAACTTGTATATATGTCAAATAAACCAAACCCTGATTTGGGATCAAAATGTCGCAGAGTAAAATATCTTACACGTACAATATCCTATGAACATGTACCCACCTTTGAATTAATGTACATTTAATTATCGACAGATCAAGATCAAATTCAAAAGAATCGGAGTTCATATGAGGAACTTGGATTTTGGGTCCACATTGAACATTGTACATACTTACTAACTTTGATTTATTATTTCATGCACATAATTAACACTTTTTAATTTATTTCCTTTTCATTCATTTTCTTTTATTTGTGTGCTAAAATACAATTCTAAAACCATATAAAAATAAAAAATCAATGTGTTTTGAGTATGTATATGGAGTATGTATATAAGTCTCGTTTGCTTATTTCAGGTATTATCTCTATTGCTAAAAATCTCAAAAAAATAGATTAATGCATAAATATTTATCTTCTATTTTATTATATTGTATTTTTTATTTTTTTTCTTTATTTTAAAAATCATAAAAAATTACAAAACATGAAAATACGGTATTTCATACATATACAATATCACCAAAAATTTTGTTTTGTACAAATGATATTTGGTCTTGGTCTCTTCATGAAATTGTAGATCTCATTAAGATGGAAAACTTTTATGGAGAAAATTTTTTGATTTGAGGTCGTTTAGTATTTTATTTTTATTTTTATTTTTATTTATTTTTTGATTTTTCTAGGAGAGACACGTGGCAAATCCTAGAGCCGCCATGCGTCTCCCCACTTATTCACTTAGCCACCCCTTTTATGGATCGTTGGATGAAGCGCCTTTCATCCAACAACTCTGATCTATTCTCCACTTTTCTTTTATTTTACTTTATTTTATTCCCTTAATATATTTATGCCACATGCCATTATCTTGGCCTTTCGATCTTGGGCCAATCCAATGGCCCAGGACCCCTTCCCCTACCTCTGATTCCTACACTCCTCTTGACCACGATGAGCTTCGTCGCGCCTCCACCCCATCTCCCTCATATGAACTGAACCCTTATTTCCCACATCACCCATACCTATGCTCCCCTCGTGTAACCCTAACCGAACCTCCTCAAAACCCATCGCTTTCCCTCCTATCAGGGTTATCCACCATTTTCGTGAGGAACTCAAGCTCCCCTTCCACCTCGATGACAACAAGTGCCCAACAGGGTCGAGCAACGATAACAACTCTTCCAGGTGAGATCCGAAGGAGGTGTCTCCTTCGTTGCAGTTAATCCCTACGTAACTGCTTTAGCTCGAGTTAATCGTACCTTCAAGTAAAGATCGGAGAGGTGTGGGCTTCTCCCATCCTCAAACATCTTCATCTACCCTTGTTAGTATCAGGTTTCTTCTTCTTCGTTAATACTATTTTCTTCTTGTTGTTTTATTTTGTTTTAAATATCTCATCTTAGTCATATGTTATACCTCTATTCTCCACCCCCATCCCCAATCTTCTTCTTCTTCTTCTATTCTTTCCTTCCCCCACTCACGCATGGAGCTACGCCCCCTTCCAACCGCTATTGCATTGCCAACGTTCGAGACTTCGAGCCAACAACCCACGGATCCCTATGAGCATCACCGTAGTCGACAACAATAGGGGTGTCCTTTGGCATCGTCCCCATTTTCCTTGTTTCATCTAACACCTGCATGGGAATGTGTAGAAACCCCATCCATTCAACACAGCAATCGAACCTCCACCATGCTCCCTCATAGCCAATTAGGCCTTCCAGTGCTCCATTATTCAACATGAAGAAGAGGAACTCTAGTCCTCCACTACATGCATAGAGCCCACAGAGGTCATGTGTCAACCTTTCATTTCCATCTAAACTGCCCTAACTCATTCACATTCGCAACGAGTCCTCAATCGAAGCCCGTCCGCATCGGGACCACCAGAGCCCTATCTCTGGTCCAGTGGAACCCCTCCACATCGGCAACATCCCGCTCCTCTTCCGATCAGCCATCGCATGAACCTCCCCTCGTGCTTCATAGAGATCACCCTTTCAAAAGGGGGTCGAAGTCCAAGCTACAGGCTTTGTCGATAAGCCACTCCTTCGCCATCCAACAGTCGTCATATCGGAGAATCACATCCATCAGATCAAGAGCACAATTGATCGGACGACCCATAGCACCTCCCGTGATCCGATCCGAGCCTCCAGCCTTGGGCGACCATAGAGATCGCAATCCTCCACATGGAGCCAAGGCATCCAAAGCTCCACCGGAATCAATCTACCACATGCGTCTGGCACATGAGGCAGGGAACTTTTACGTGCCTACTCTCCACAGCTCCTGATATTTGCACTGAGGTCCGCACCCTAGAAAAATGACATAAATTCCCTTAGTGGGAACGTGAGATTCCATTGTAGTCCACGTATGCATTTGATTAAGTTAATTTTAATTTTGTAATTTGCATGTACACCCGTGTTTGATCATTGAATGGGACCTTCATTTCTCATAGTATTCAATCCTAAAGTCTGTTTATAGAGTAACTAAATGTCTGTCTTGTGATTGATAGTTTGTATATTTGAGAGCTTGGGGTATTTTATTAAATTAGTTTGGTGAGGAAATGTTTATTTTTACCCAATACTAGGTCTTTAATTCATATTAACGTAACCCTAGCTCAAAAAATCTTAGAAAAATCATAGCAGTTAGAATTAATTATTCTCTGACATGTGCCAAAATTTCATTTAATTTTCTTATATACAATGCTCTGAATAAATAGATTGCCATTTAGGTAATTGGATTTTAATTGATTAAACACATAGTATTTTTAGGAAATTCAAAATTGCATTGTATTTGTCTTCATTACACACATTTAAGATGATTTTGTTTCTGTAAAAATACGAGTGTTTGATATTTATTAACATTTATTTATTGAATATCACGTGTTTGCATCATTTAATTCATTAAAATTTCATTGTATTTTAGAAATTTTCAAAAAAAATATAGTAGATTAATTTTGCATGACTACAAATACTAGTAAAGTTTGAGAATCTTTGGACTTGATTTAACTAATATTTACTAAAATTCCCTTGAGCTTATCTACATATTGATGAATCTCCATTTCATCACCTTTATTCTATCATTTTGGCCCCAAAAACCCCAGCAAATACAATGTAAATAGCAGCTAATATACATAATAGCATTCATCATTCATTGTATTAATTATACATAAAATATGGTTTTTAATGCGAAATTATAGAATAAAGAGAAGAAAAGAAAAAGGAATAAAATATTGAAGATATTTTATGACCCAACTCCGAGACCAAGGCCAGCATGGAATTGGTCGACAAGGAATAAAGTAGGGGAGGATAAGGGCCAGTGTACAATAAATATCTCATTTATTCATGCATTTATTCATGCATTTATTTATGCATTTTTTGACACTATTTTGTACATAATTATTTAATTCATCAAATAAAGAAACTTTGTTCATGAAAGTTGTAGGTAATAATGTAAATAAAAATACAAAATTGAGTTTGTGCAAAAATAATACTCAGTGATACATTTTATACACAGAATAAAAGCCAAAATCTCAACTTCACAGACCCATATCTTGCAAATAAAAACTCCAAATCACCCAAACTCACCTTTAATTGTATATAGCTTTCCAAGAACTATTTAATAAAATTGTTTCACAATTTTTAGAGCCCATCTGTAGAAGTTAGGTTTTTGGCCCTCCTTGTATCTAGGACTGATTAAAATATTCACTTTATGCAATATTTATTATTTCTATAAACTTATATTTTAGAATTTTGTAAATAATGTACACATATACATGTACATATTAAAAGTAAAAGAAAACCAAATAGAATTTATAAAATAAAATAAGTCTATAAAATTCATAGACAAAATACCCATGCTATCCATCTATATATAAATAAAAAGGACTTTATTCTTTTATTCTTTTATATTTTTATAATAATGTAAATAATACATATAACCTATTAAAATATAAATCCAAAATAAAAATCAAGAAAATACACTAAATAAATTAAGTATACAAAATACATAGGTAAAAGACCTATAAGGATATCCTACATATACCTATACCTATTTTTTAAAAATTAAAATAAACTCCTAAAAATTAAATAAAAATACCACACTCAAAAAAATAAATTATAAATTTAAAAAATAAGCCAATAAAATAATAAAAGAAAAATAAACAAATTAAAAATAAAATACACAAAAATACATGTAAATACATACATATACACATTATTAAATTTAAAACTATAATAAAACACTTCCAAAAATTCAATAAAAATCACAAATAAATACTACATGAAAAAATACACATTTTTTTATGTTTAAGAAAATTCAAATAAAATCATTTACTATGGTGAATAAATCAATTTAGGATCAAAATCCTGTTTTGTCTTTTAGCGGTTGACGTGGACCAATGGGGCGCGGCCCTTGTTGACCACCTGGTCAACTGTCCCATCTGGGACCTGGCGCCTCTGGACTGTCAATTCCCCGGATTTCTTCCCTATTTTACGGCCATCCCGTCCATCGATCTAGCTCGCTTCCTTCACAAGAATTGATCTCTGATCATCCATGATGCCCGCCAATAACTTGGATCGATTGGATACTCATTGGATCATGCAATAATCTCCGGTCAATAAGGCACCATGCCAATGTCTATTAAATAAGAAGCTCCGCCCCCTTTCTCAAATTTGGCCAATTTTAGTCCAACCAAAAGCCTCGATTTCGTCCTGGAAGGTTCCTCGTGACAGGAGGGGTGTTCCAGCACTTCGAATCGGCCGGAGGAAGGAGGATTTTGTCGCGGCGGAGCTCCGACATCCGCCCTGCTCCCTGGTGGCCCCAGGTATAAGAGCTGTCCCTTTTATCGCTTTTTAGTTAGGTTTTAATGCTATCGTTTGATTCTAGTTGTTAGATTAGTCTTCAGTTAATCCCTTTAGCTTAAAATCAAAATTTCGAAGTTCGCCGGAGCTCCGCTCCGGCGACTTCTTCACCGTGATCCTGCCTGTGTCCGACCGCCACGTTCATACCCCATCGTTTTCTCCATCGATCGCACCCATTTGCTCAACCCAGGACCCCTGGTCTTGGTGAATCGGGGCTCCACCTCCGCCGTACGCCGAAGCCCCTCCGCCTCACCCCATCTCGCTGCAAAGGCTTCAAACCCAGGGTCGAGGAGGTAGCCCTCGCTCCCCCGGTTCTTCCTATGCAGGTCCAGAGAAGAGAGGAGCCCATCTGGGCTCGATCAAACCCAAGAAGAGGTTCCTGGAGGTCCCTCTTCTCCGACCTCATCCGACCGCCTCGACCTCCAGGAGCCATGAGAAGACCATCAGACGATGCGGAAGCCTCCCAGCTACGTCCAGAGCACTTCAGATGTGAGGGGAGGTGCCCGGAGGAGCCCAAGCTGCTCGATCGAAGCTCGCCGGGGGTGAGCTTCTTCCTGTTCTTCCGACACCTCCAGCGCCGTCGGATCAGGAGGCGAGCCCAGATTGAAAGACATCCGTCCGATGAAGACACGCGCCAACCGTCAGATCCGCGAGGAGCTTCTAATCCGAACCCTTCATCGACGAACCGGTATCCGCTGTCCGATGGGCGACACGTTGGATAAGTGGCGCACCCAGCGCCACAGGATGAAGCGCTTAGGGGTAAACTTCAAACACCTCCCCCCGCCTTTTTGTATTTATAGTTTAATACCAAAAATAAAAAGTTACGTTGTAAATAAATTGTATAATTTACAGATCACCCCCTGGAGTTTATGTATTTACATTTTAGTCCCTCCGCGCCTCACGTGCAGCACCCACGTGAGGCGCGTGATTTTTGCATTTAAACCATGCCGGGGTTTTAGTATTTGTAAAATGGCCCAGAAAATAAAAATAAATGTTTATTTCTGTTGTAAATTTTTCATGGATGCCCTGATAAATATTTTAATTGCAAAAATGCCCCTGCCAGGCCATTTATTTTTGTATGCTTTGTCCATTTATTTGTGCGTCATATTAATTTGAAAAATCTTTCAAAATGGATATAAGCTCCTGATAGTGTACCCTTGCACGCTATGTTTTTAGTTTTTAATTTTGTTGCATTTTTGCATTTATTAAAAATCAAAAACATGCCTTTTAATTACTATCTAACTTATAAAATTCCAAAAAAATATTAAAAGACCTCGAAAAATTCCAAAAAAAATCCCTATATGTATTTTAACCTATTTTAGTGTCAGTCCAAAAATCCCTAAAAATCTCAAAAGAAAAACCTTAAAAACTCAAAAGTACCTAAAAACTTCAAAAAAATATATAAAATCAAAGAAAACTCAGAAAAATGCAAACTCAGTCCCTATTTCTTCTATATTTTATTCTCTTTATGTGAAGTTTAGTGTGGAAAAATTTGAGGCTGTTTGCTATTTTTAATGCCTATTTTCTTACAAGCCAGACCATATTTCCATGTTTTCTCTTATTTTGCTATTTAAAAATATTAAAAATGTTTTGAAAAATGCCCAAAAATCACAAAAATAGTAGAAAATCTTGAAATACCAAAAAGGCTTTATTTCTGAATTTTTGACCATTTTTGTATATTTTTATAAATATTATAACTCCCTCTTTATATATATAATTACCCTATAAAAAAACAAAATGATAAAAAAATGCATATCTATATACATATATATATATTTATATATCTATTAATATTTGACATTCTAAAAGTAAAATAAAAAAATATTATATATATATACCTAATGTATGTATTATATCCTATATACTCACCCTCTATGGGTATATATATATATATCTACATATTCATATGTTATTAATTATATATATACATATATTACCTAATTATATAATTAAAAAAATAAAAAATAAAAAAATGAAGATAAAAATATAAAAAAATATAAAATATAAAAACCCACAAAAATTGGCTTCACACATGGATGACTCTGTGATTCATGCACATTTTAGGCTATTGCATTTTGTATTTGCTCTCTGTGGTTCGACCTTTACATGCTTAGTCACTGTACATTTTGTTGGTAGAGTAATAAATATTAATTCACATTTTTGGAATTCAATTGTTTTATTCTTTTATTGTGGGTTAATTGCTGACTAACACCGGTCCTCTGCGAGTGGTCGCCTCAGCGACAACATTTTTATATCATTCATGGTGACCCTCGTGGATTATCCGTGTTATCAGATGGCGCCGTTGTCGGGGAGCAATGAGCATAGCCTATTTTATTTTGTCATTCTTGTATATATTTTTGGATTCATCATTAATTTTGTGAGCAACTATTTTTATTGTCATTAATCACATGCTTCATTGATCCATTTATTGTGATTATTTTATCTGCTCTATTTGATTGATTGAGCTATTCTAATGCAATCTTTTTGTGACTTTGATGCGAGGGCCCGCCACGCGAGGATGGCTTCTTAGGAGCCAAGGCAGCCGAGCTTGGAGGAGGATGGTCTTCTCTTCTCATGACCATCTGGAGAGAGTATCAAGGAAGCAAATAGATGTGTATTAGATAGGTGTAGAATATTTAGGATTATTTTTGTAATTTATGGTGAGAGAGAGATAATTTTGGCATGTAATTAAACAGGACTCTACTCTTCACAATGGGGTACAGTGCCCGGGTGATTGTTCTCCTGGGGGCCTCATCGCGGCTTTTCGAGTTTTCATCGCCTTCTTTTCTTTGTTTTCCGAAGTTTTGAGCTTTCTGCCTTTCTTTTACTTTGTTTTGTGTGCTTGAGCCCCTAGATATGGTTGCTTGACTCGGTAGCCAGGGTCCATACATTAATAAGAATGCGTGTTCCTATAGTCTACTTCGTATGAATCTAGTCAAATTTAAATAAGCCGCTCATTTGTCTCTTAGCCCTTATGCCGCAGCGAGCCCTGTAAAGCGCTTTCTCCTACCCTCAAGTGTGTTGAGCAGAGGAGGGGTGAGCAAGACCGGACCATTTCGGGGCTAGAGATGGATGAGCGACTTATGGTTCTTCACGCTAATAGCAGCTAATGTTTTAGGGCGATTTTGTGCTTGCATACCGACATGTAGATAGGTTTAAAAATTCTGTTTTGTTACCGCATGGAGAGAGCTGGGATGCACTGTAAGTCTTCTAACTCAGCATGCGTCATTCGGTTCAATGATGAGATTACCATCATGGAACCACTTGCACGGCTTTTCTGCTATCTCCCTCTGATTTTGAGCACCTAGGACTTAAATGAAAATCTACAAAAACGTTAGGTGCTGGTATGAAACAGACTCAAAAAAAGTGAAAACCCAAAAATTAAAACAAGGGGATTGCTAAATAAACTTTGACCTTAATTAAAATCTGTAATGGACTATCATTGTACCGGGTTCATAAAGCCCTCATTGTTTTCAGGTACCTTGGAGGGGGACCAAAACCCTACTCCCTTGAGCGAGTGCGACCCACTAAGGATTAAAGCCAAAAACCCAGTCTGCAACTGCCTTGTGTATCGCCTGGATTTCCGAAGTAATGGCGCTTCTATCGTATGTAGGCGAGTAGGGCTTGGTCACCAATGATGACTCTCTGTTGTGTAGAGCATCGACCCTGTCCGAAGTATTGAGCATAGGCCACGCCTTCACGGGGGTGTCTGTCTCATTGTCCTGCGTTCGAGTAGGTTCTTGCATGCTCACGGGTGATTCCGTTGCGAGCGAGAACCGAAGTATTGGTTCGCCTATCGGCTTCCTCTCTCTTTCTTTGGCTGAGTAGAGATCCAGGAAGTGTTACAAGGACTCCAAAAAGTACAGACTACAGGTTACACAGGAGGAGGACAAGTACGGGATATTCTTCTGGCAGTACTCTCTCTCCTATAGGGTAGCATACTAAGGACTTGTTATAAGATATGCCTGAAAACCACAACTCTAAAAATGAATAGATAATAATAGCCGAGCTTTCACGGCTTCACATGGCGTGAGTTGGTGAACCCGATTTTGTATTGTGTTTGTATGGATTTAGATTAAGGTTCAAAGATCAAGTCCCGCGCCTTTGCGCACATTTTGTTGTTCTCCCTTTGACCACCCTGCTCAACCGAGCCTCTCTACTGTTTTACACTCCTTTTATTCCTCGTTGACCATCGTATCCTTCATCCAACATCCGATCTTCTCTTGTACTTCACGAAGTTAATCCATGGATGGTTTTCGTCGGGACCATGCCGACACCCACATCGATTCCATGGACTCAACTCCGCCAATAAGTTCGAGGCGATTCCCGAGAACCTGAGCCGGACCTTGCGGATCGATCTCCAGACTCCTCGTTTTCTACCTTTCTCTTGGCCACCCAATAAACTGGGATCACTTTTGTCCCGCTTTCACCGTTGTGAGTGGAAGTCGATTACAGTTTACATCCTTTTCTATTCACAACATGCTGGGGTTGACCTGAATTCCAGCTTCATCACGGCAGCTGAACACAATTGCAAGTGATCTGATTCGGACTATCTCATTCTGCAGATAGAAGATAGTGCGAACCCTGGAGACTACTCTGGAGTTCATCTCGTCCGACTCAGACCCTGACATGGCTCCAGGAGGAAAGGGTAAGGGTCAGCAGCCACCCCAACCAGAGGGACGGTTGCCAGATCAGAACCAAGTCAATGCACAGCTACTGGCATCTATCCAGGCCATCCAACAGCAGCTGACCAAACAGGCCCTCACACAGACAGCCTTCCAGACATGTTGAATGATATGATGAACCGAGACGATGGAGGAGGAGGCAGGGGCAGAGGAGGCAGGGGAGGAGGGAGGTGGAGGTGGTGGTCCTTCTGATGATGACCTTGAATTACCACCACCAAAGCCAACCCTTAAAGAAACATATAATCCGGGAGACAGCCAGATGACCGAGTGGATTCTCATTCCACCGGTACACGCTCACTTTGAGCTGAAGCCCCAATTCATTGCCCTTCTCCCTGTATTTCATGGAAACACCAGCGAGGAGCCGTACATTCACCTGCAGCAATTCTCCCGCATTTGCCATACTACTCACTATCCCAATGTTCCTCTGGACATTGTCAAGATGATGGCATTCCCATTTAGCTTACAGGACAAGGCCCTTTATTGGGTCAATCATCTGGGGAAGGTTGTGACGACCTGGGAGGAGTTGAAGTCCGCCTTTCTGCACAAATATTACCCTCTAGGTCGGCTCAACCAGATACGAGCCCGTATCAGTAATTTCTCCCAAGGACCCCATGAGTCGATACATGAAGCGTGGGAGAGATTCACTGACCTGCAGGAGAAGTGTCCCCATCATGATATCCCGAAGACCAGCTTGGTCCAGCATTTCTTTGGGGGACTGAACATAGAAAGCCAAAGGCTCGTGGACGCAGCATGTGGGGGTTCGCATTTCAATAAGGATGAAGACGTAGTATGGCAGATTTTTGAAGAAATGGCCGAAGGAGAGGCCGCCCTCTCTTCATCCAAGGCGTATCAGAAGCAGCCCCAGATCCTTCAAAAACAAGTGCACATGGCAGCGTCCAAGGAAGCAGAGAGAGATGAGAGCTCCAACCTCAGTATCATCGGGGGCCATCTCTCGAAAGTTGATATCATCAAAAAGCGATCACAAGATCTAGATAAACTCGCTGTGATCGAGAAGAGGACCCAGAACCTGGACAAGCTTGATCAGATCAACAAATACCTTGAACTGTTGGTGGGCACCATCAACTCTGTTCAGTCGGCGACACCATCGGAGACTCCATCTGAGAAGAAGGACGAGCAGCAACCGCAGCATCAACCTCAGCCGAGCCAGCAGCCACCGGCAGTCCAGCACGTGTACTACGTGCAGGCGCCCGACCAGGGCCCGCCGCAGCAGCAGATGGTCGTGTACCAGCCAGAGTTCCTTTCCGGACATGATCCAGTATTCCCACCACCACCCCTGATTCAGGAAGTGAACGGGGTATGGTCTAATGATGCACAGCCGACCCGTCCTCAGGGACAACCCCAGGGTCAACAATTTGCCAATCGGCAATACCACCAACCTCAGGGTTGTCGTTTCGGACAATCCTCTCAACCTCACCAACAGTACCAGCAGCCTCCCCAGTTTGCACACCAATGGAGGCAGAATTTTCCTTACCAGCAGCAGCCGCAGTACCGCCACCCACAACCGTATCACCAGTACGCGGCTTCCCCATCTCAACAATACCAACAGTATCATCCTCCCTCATACCAACAACTTCAACTTCCTGCACCACCGCAACACCACCAGCAACAACCTCCACATCCATCTAATCCACAGCAGCGTGGTCTGCACGCTGAACATACTGAAGCACCCCCTGCGAACCCCACCATGGATTGTTTGTCCCAGCTTGTCAAAGGGCTAGCGGATATGACAAAGCGGCTTGATGACCTGACCGCCACCCGAACTACCATTCCGGCGCAGGTCGAAGCCAACCCCAATAATTTCAAGAAGAAAGAGCAGGTAGAATGTGATGGCCTGTCCGTGTCTGATAATGATATTACTGCTTATTCTAATGTTGTTACTCTCTAGAGCGGTAGGGCCTTGCCTCCGCCTGCTAGCAAAAGTGGGGTGAATAAAGAAACAGGTGGATCGTCATCTTCCGCATTAGTCGTGACAGCTCCAGGGGCGGATGAGGAGGAAGAAGAAGGAGAAGCCCAGTCCAACCGCCGTGCCATGTCACCAGCAGCCTCAGCAGAAAATACAAAAAAAATCAGCAAAAGCAAAAAACAACAAAAAGAAGCTTGTAGCCGAAGCGAAGCCGCGCCAGCATTGGAGGAGCTGCCAGCAGCAGCCGATCCTCGCCAGCCGACGAAGCAGACGCTTTACTTTTTGATCGCCCTGCAGCACCAGCATGTCCAGATACAGAGCATACTCCTTTTTGTAGTTCGGATGTACAACATTCTATGGGCGATGATTTTGATGTAAATAAGAACTCTCATTTTCCTGCCAGCGATGTAAATATTCCTTTTCCTCGTGCAATACAAAAATCCAAAAAATTGCAAAATGAAAAAAAGCATTGTCTGATCCAGGTGTTGTGGAGATCTTAGATAAATTGACTGTTGAGATTCCCTTGTTGAAGGCCGTGGAATACATGCCAGTTGTGAAGAAGGGACTGAAAGAGGCATGTACTAACAGGCGTCGCTCAGCGCAAGAAAACAGACGCCAGCAAGTCGAGAGGCATGTCCTCACCTTGGCCACGGTAGCAGCTATCAGCAATCTCCCCCAGAAGAAACAAGATACAGGAGCGCCTCTGATCAGTTGTGAGATTTTTGACCAGGTCTTCGAGCGTACTCTCCTTGACAGTGGATCTTCCATCAACATGCTGCCCTCGTCCATAATGCAAGAATTCGGGCTGAGACCGCTCAAGCAGACACGCATGATCCTTCAGTTCGCTGACCAATCCGTCAAGCGGCCCCGAGGTCTTTTGGAAGACGTGGTAGTAAAGTGCAGGAAATGAAATTCCCAGCTGACTTTGTAGTCCTTGATATGGACTCGCCTGCACCCCTGCTCCAGACCCCTATCATCCTTGGCAGACCATTCCTTCGTACTTCAGGAGCCGTGGTTGATTACGGGTCTGGCAAGATTACTTTCAGCTTGAACACCCAGCAGATCACGTTGAACATGAACAGGGAGCCGAATGCCACAACTAATGAGAGCCAGGCAGCATCCGAAACAGACTGTGATTTTATTGCAGAGATCAGAGATTCATGCTTGTCATTGGACGATCCATGGACCCGAGAAATCCTCACTCTTGAGGAGGACTCGGAAAGCGCAGTCAGTGTATGCTCCGACGATGCATGGGAGACAGATCCTCAGATGCAGGCGCATCTCTTCGAGCAGTCACTCCAGACCGAACACGATCAGCTTAGCGCAGACCCGTTCGGCACATCACCAGGATCTCAACAGGATGATGAGGGTGGTAAATATCTCAAAGAAGTGCATCCCACCACCAGCATGGTATCTGAAGTGACAGATAGAGTGGACAGGTCAAAACCAGAACTCAAGCCACTTCCGGCGGGCCTAAAGTATGCTTTCCTTGCGGGTGAAGAACAGATGCACTTGGTTATCATCAGCAGCAGGCTGACTTGGATCAGGAATCTCGTCTTCTCGAGGTTCTAGAAAAGAACTGCAAGGCACTTGGTTGGAGCGTATCAGACCTCCGAGGGATAAATCCAGCCTTGTGTTCACACCACATCTATCTAGAAGAAGACGCCAAGCCGTCCCGCGAATTCCAAAGAAGGCTAAACCCTAACCTTCGGGACGTTGTTATGAAGGAGATAACGAAATGGTGTGACGCAGGCTTTATCTATCCCATCTCCGACTCAAAATGGGTAAGCCCAGTGCATGTAGTTCCGAAGAAATCAGGGCTTACCGTGGTCATAAATGAAAAAGGAGAGGAAATTTCTACTCGTGTACCAACCTCTTGGCGGGTGTGTGTTGACTACCGTCGTCTTAATGCAGCAACCAAGAAGGACCACTTTCCCTTGCCGTTCATTGATCAAGTTTTGGAAAGACTCGCAGGCAAGGAGTTCTTCTGCTTTTTGAATGGGTACTCCGGGTACAACCAAGTGGCGATCGTCCCTGAGGATCAAGAGAAGACTACCTTCACTTACCCGTTCGGCACCTACGCCTTCAAGAGAATGCCCTTTGGTTTGTGCAATGCACCTGCAACCTTCCAGAGATGCATGTTAGCAGTTTTCACCGAGATGGTAGGCAGTTTTCTCGAAGGTGTTCATGGACGACTTCTCTGTCTATGGTGATAGTTTCGATTCCTGTCCTGAGCACCTAGACAGAGTACTTCAGAAGTGCCGAGAAGTAAATTTAGTGCTTTCATGGAAAAGAGCCACTTTATGGTCACAGAAGGTATTGTGCTGGGCCACGTCATTTCCAAACGTGGCATGGAAGTCGACCCGGCGAAGTTGGATGTCATTTCAAATCTCCAACCACCTCAGTCAGTGAAGAATGTGAGGTCATTCCTGGGGCATGTGGGATTCTACAGGCGATTCATCAAGGATTTCGGCCGCATTGCCCGACCTCTGACAGAACTTTTATGCAAGGAGACTGAGTTCATTATTGATCAACTGGTTCTCCTTGCTTTCAATCAGTTGAAGGAGCTTATTACTCAGGCTCCAATCTTACAGCCGCCCGACTGGACTCTTCCCTTTGAAATAATGATCGATGCGTCGGACTTTGCAGTCGGGGCTGTTCTTGGACAGAGGAAAGACAGAGCGCCCTAT
Source organism: Ottelia alismoides (assembly GCA_037367405.1). NCBI lineage: Eukaryota > Viridiplantae > Streptophyta > Magnoliopsida > Alismatales > Hydrocharitaceae > Ottelia > Ottelia alismoides. The sequence continues at coordinate 151,963 of JAZKJV010006669.1, forward strand.
GCCATTCACTACGCCAGCAGAACATTAGATGAAGCTCAAAGAAATTATACTGTGACAGAGAAGGAATTGCTGGCTGTGGTTTTCGCCCTAGAGAAGTTCAGATCCTATTTGCTTGGATCGAAAGTCACAATTTTCACAGACCACTCTGATATCCGGTACCTACAGCAGAAGAAGCATGCCAAGTCGAGACTGATTCGTTGGATCCTTCTCCTCCAGGAATTTGATCTGGAAATCAAGGACAAGCCTGGAGTTCAGAATGTGGTAGCAGATCATCTCTCCAGAATAGAGCAGCATGAGTCTCCTCTGAATAGTGCACCTATCACAGAAACCTTCCCTGACGAAGCCATCCTAGCAGTAGATTCTCTTCCTTGGTATGCAGATATAGTCAACTACCTCGCCTCTGGGGTAACACCAGCAGATTGGACGAAAAATCAGAAGAACAAATTCATGTCGACTATCCGATTCTACCAATGGGAGGATCCTCTTCTATTCAGGGAAGGAGCGGATTGCATTTGGCGCAGGTGCATTCCTCAGACGGAGCAATTTAGTGTCCTCGAGCATTGTCACTCGCTCGAATCTGGTGGACGCCACTCTGGAGATCGTACGGCAGCAAAAGTTCTTCAATGTGGCTTCTGGTGGCCCACTTTATTCAAGGATGCAGCTGAATTTGTCAAGCGATGTACTAACTGTCGGTGAATGAAAGGTACACTTACTGCCAAAGATTCAATGCCCCTAAAAATCATTCAGATAGCAGACGTTTTCGATGCATGGGGCACTGACTTCATGGGACCTTTCCCTAACAGTCAAGGTTTTGATCACATCCTTCTTGCTGTCGACTACGTGAGTCGTTGGGTTGAAGTTATCCCTGCTCGAGCCGCCGACAGCAGAACAGTATGCCAGTTTCTAAAGAAGAACATCATTTTGCGGTTCGGGGATACCGAAAATTCTCATATCAGATGGGGGTAGCCACTTCATTAACAAAGAAGTCAAGAAGTTAACGAAGGAGTACGGCATTGACCATCGTGTCGCATCTCCTTATCATCCTCAGACCAATGGCATGGCAGAGCTATCAAACAGAGAAATCAAGACTATCCTGCAGAAACTTGTTAGGCCAAACAGAAAGGACTGGTCTCAACTCTTGGACTCGGTCCTATGGGCTTACCGAACTGCCTACAAGTCTCCCCTAGGCATGTCGCCCTATCGTCCTGTATATGGAAAACCGTGCCATCTGTCCGTGGAATTAATACACAAGTCTTTATGGGCAATCAACAATTGTAATTTAGACTCACGCAAAAGTGGTCAGAAGAGAAAAGACGATCTGAACAGACTCTTAGAATTCCGAGACTATGCATACGATAACACCTTGATGTACAAGGAAAAGGTGAAACGCTGGCATGACCGGCACATCAGACGAAAGACCTTCGACGTTGGACAGAAAGTGTGGTTATTTGATGCAAAGTTGCGGATCTTCCCGGGCAAATTAAAGAGTAAGTGGACAGGGCCATTTCGAGCTTGTGAAGTGCGTGACAATGGAAGTGTTGCAATATCAGAATTGTCCCCTGACGCACAGCCCTTCGTCGTCAACGGCTAGCTCCTGAAGCCTTACCTAGAACCAGATGCATTCTTGGTCGTTGTTGACTCTATCCAGCTCGTACAACATGATGACACCTCCACAACTGCTACATCATCAGAAGATTCAGACGATGTACTCCAAGAACTGTTTATCTGATTTTCTTCTTTTCTTCTTTTCTTCTTTTCCTTTTCTATTTTCTCTTTGATCAAAAAGGTGCCGCCCTTGTAGACAGTTTTCTATACTTAGGACACACTTTGTCCTAAGTATAGGGGGGAGGTGCACCTAGAGTTTTTCATTTCAGTCCGATCCTCTCCATTGTCTCCTCTTCTTGTCTATACTTAGGAGTATCTTACCCTAAGTATAGGGGGAGACAATCTGAGTACGATCTGTGTATTCCCACCCTTGACCCTCCCTACTTTTTGTACAGTCTGCTATACTTAGGATTACTTGATCCTAAGCATAGGGGGGACGGTCAACTTCTCGTTCATTCATTTCATTCATCTAGATTCTTTAGATCTGTCTATACTCAGTACGAGTTATGTCTTTGCTTTTCCTTTCGACCTATGAGGACATAGCTCAGGCTAAGTATAGGGGGGTCGCATATACCATGTATATACTATAAGCCGTAACTCATACTGAAAAATAAAACATCAATTCAATCTAAAAAGTAATAAGTAACTCTATAATAATAAAAGATGATTGTGAGCTCCTCAGGCTCTTTGTACGTATACTGATTATTAAGTCAGGAAAAATGTTTTGTGAAAGATTTCTTTGAAAAATCTTGTGAAAATTGTTTGAAAATAGTGTGTACAAGTATTCAACCTTTGAAAAATCAGTTTTGTGTGTAAAATTTATTTTCTTTGCATGAAATCAAAATGTGTGAAAATCAGTGTGCAAATGATTGTAAAAATTTGATTGTCAAAATTGTTGAAAAACCTATCTTTGCTGTGTAAAACCTTTGTAAAATCATTTTCAAATACGTGTACATGTTTGCAAAATTATTTTGGACTAAAGTTTTCAAAACTCTTGTGAAAATGATTCTTGAATAAGTCTGAGGAGTCTGCACAAAAATCTCTTATACAAAAATAAGCATAATCCCAAATAAAGCTTATAAGAGCCAAAACCATATTTTCGTCTTTTGTACATACTAATTAATAAATCAGGTTAGACACCTATACAGTATGATTTGGAAACTAGTGTGACCTGTTTTGAAAAATTTGCTGTGAAATGTTTTCAACCTGTGTACAAATTGTTTGGATTGCAAAACTTTTCTTCGTGTGAAATAAAGGATTTGAAAAACCTATGTGCAAATGTTTTGAAAAATGTTTGTCAAAATTATTGTGAAAAATGTATATATAGTGTGAAAAATCTTTGCAAAAATAGTTTTCAAATGAGTGTAAATGATTGCAAAAATTAACGTGCACTATAGTTTGCAAAATTATTTTCAAAACTAGACCTGAAAAATAAGATCACTATTACAAATACTTTTAAATCAGGAATAAAATGCATAAAATTCTTTCTCAACAACCAAAATAAACTACTTCATTAAAACCTGTAGAGTCTTTATAAATCCATACAGTTTGTAAATAAAGCGACACGCCCGTGTAAATAATTGTACGTACCTTTTTGTATGTGTCAAGTTTTTATTTGCAAAAATTTCTTTGTATAAAAAGATTCTTTGATTCTTTTAAATTCTTTGTGAAAAATTGCATCATTCATTGTGCATAGCATAAAGCATACCATTCACATTCTTTTTTGAGTGAGCTTGATGATTGAATCAGTCCAATAAAGTCTCAAATTAGAGCTTGGTTAGACCTTACCGCACCTAACTGCACTGGAACCTTTCGGGAACTAGGTTTAAGGTACTTCAGTTCTATGCAGACTTAATTCTTTGAGAAATCAGGGCTGGGTTCAAGTCACCTCAACTGACTAGCTAGAACTTTTCGAGACACACGCATGACTCTTGCCGACCGTGACCTAACTTGGACACTTGCACCTTTCACTTGGCTCAACTCAGTTGGAGTGGTGAGGGGGTTGGATTTGCCAGTCTGAGATGCACACTGGTGGAAACATTCGTCCTCGTCTAGGGAGGGAAGTGCACCCAACCTGGTTTAATAGCCATGATGTCTAAAGACAGGAGATTGTGGGTTGCGATAAAGCTTCAAAAGAGGGATAGTCTACTGGCTCAAGAGGAAAAACTCCTTATGTAAATGCTGTTGTGAATAGTATGTTGAAAAAAAAATATGGTCAGGCCTGTACAAAAATAAAATGCCTGCAAAGTATGTACATATGTTGTAAAGCCAATAAGCAAGCTTGAGTTCCAAAGTCGAATATGTGAGCCTGCAGCTGGATGACATGACTACACTGGTCTTGCATCCTAGGATAGGTAGCTACACTGGCTACCGTCCATTCTTCTCTTCACCCCCTCCTCTTGGGCTGGTTGCCACTTGAACTTAGAAGGGAAAACCCTGCTCCTCGAGGAAAGAGCTGTTGGATTGGGGAATCATTGGGTTGTCATTCTGGAGAAGTCAGTTCCTTTATCATTTCAGTTGGGGAGAGCCACTATCACTTACACTGTACAAGTCAGCTTCATAGTTATAAGGGTTTGCGTATGATGTAGACCAGTTCTGACCCGGCTATTGAGGTGGGTTGAACCAACTTCTATGACTATCGAAGGCTGTTGTATTTTAGAGCTGGTTCCCGACTAGGTTCCACACACATCTACACCCAAGGTCTGACAGGAGCTCCAAATTCAGATTTTATAAAGACATGCATTGCACTGAAAGCACCCTTAGCCACTCTATCTTTCTTTAATTCTCCTTTTTCTTTTCTTTATTCTTTTTTGTACTTATTGCATAAGTGTTTGCTAGGGACTAGCAAAGGCAAGTATAGGGGGTGATGAATCTCCATTTCATCACCTTTATTCTATCATTTTGGCCCCAAAAACCCCAAGCAAATGCATGTAAATAGAAGCTAATTATACATAATAGCATTCATCATTCATTGTATTAATTATACATAAAATAAGGTTTTTAATGCCAAAATTATAGAATAAAGAGAAGAAAAGAAAAAGGAATAAAATATTGAAGATATTTTATGACCCAAACCCCGAGACCAAGGCCAGCATGGAATTGGTCGACAAGGAATAAAGTAGGGGGAGATAAGGGCCAGTGTACAATAAATACCTCATTTATTCATGCATTTATTTATGCATTTTTGACACCTATTTTGTACATAATTATTTATTCATCAAATAAAGAAACTTTGTTCATGAAAGTTGTAGATAATAATGTAAATAAAAATACAAAATTGAGTTTGTGCAAAAATAATACTCAGTGTACATTTTATACACAGAATAAAAAGCCAAAATCTCAACTTCACAGACCCATATCTTGCAAATAAAAACTCCAAATCACCCAAACTTACCTTTAATTGTATATAGCTTTCCAAGAACTATTTAATAAAATTGGTTTCACAATTTTTGGAGCCCATCTGTAGAAGTTAGGTTTTTGGCCCTCCTTGTATCTAGGACTGATTAAAATATTCACTTTATGCAATATTTATTATTTCTATAAACTTATATTTTTAGAATTTTGTAAATAATGTACACAATACACGTACATATTAAAAGTAAAAGAAAACCAAAAAGAATTTGTAAAATAAAATAAGTCTATAAAATTCATAGACAAAATACCTATGCTATCCATCTATATATAAATAAAAAGGACTTTATTCTTTTATTCTTTTATTCTTTTATATTTTTATAATAATGTAAATAATACATATAACCTATTAAAAATATAAATCCGAAATAAAAATCAAGAAAATACACTAAATAAATTAAGTATACAAAATACATAGGTAAAAGACCTATAAGGATACCTACATATACCTATACCTATTTACTTAAAAATAAAAATAAACTCCTAAAAATTAAATAAAAAAACCCTCACACTCACAAAAATAAATTATAAATTTATAAAATAAGCCAATAAAATAATAAAATAAAATAAACAAATTAAAAATAAAATACACAAAAATACATGTAAATACATACATATACACATTATTAAATTAAAACTATAATAAAACACTTCGAAAAATTCAATAAAAATCACAAATAAATACTACATGAAAAATACACATTTTCTATGTTTTAAGAAAATTCAAATAAAATCATTTACTATGGTAAATAAATCAATTTAGGATCAAAATTCTTGTTTTGTCTTTTAGCGGCTGACATGGACCAATGGGGCGCCGGTCCTTGTTGACCGCCTGGTCAACTGTTCCATCTGGGACCTGGCGCCTCTGGACTGTCAACTCCCCGGATTTCTTCCCTATTTTACGGCCATCTCATCCATCGATCGAGCTCGCTTCCTTCACAAGAATTGATCTCTGATCATCCATGATGCCCGCCAATAACTTGGATCGATTGGATACTCGTTGGATCATGCAATAATCGCCGGTCAATAAGGCACCATGCCAATGTCTATAAATAAGAAGCTCCTCCCCCTTTCTCAAATTTGGCCAATTTTAGTCCAACCAAAAGCCTCGATTTCGTCCCTGGAAGGTTCCTCGTGACAGGAGGGGTGTTCCAGCACTTTGAATCGGCCGGAGGAAGGAGGATTTTGTCGCGGCGGAGCTCCGGCGTCCGCCCTGCTCCCTGGTGGCCCCCAGGTATAAGAGCTGTCCCTTTTATCGCTTTTTAGTTAGGTTTTAATGCTAGCTTTTGATTCTAGTTGTTAGATTAGTCTTTAGTTAATCCCTTTAGCTTAAAATAAAAAATTCGAAGTTCGCCGGAGCTCCGCTCCGGCGACTTCTTCACCGTGATCCTGCCTGTGTCCGACCGCCACGTTCATCCCATTTCATACCCCATCGTTTTCTCCATCGATCGCACCCATTTGCTCAACCCAGGACCCCTGGTCTTGGCTAATCGGGGCTCCACCTCCGCCGTACGTCGGAGCCCCTCCGCCTCACCCCATCTCGCTGCAAAGCTTCAAAACCCGGGGTCGAGAGGTAGCCCTCGCTCCCCCGGTTCTTCCTATGCAGGTCCAGAGAAGAGAGGAGCCCATCTGGGCTAGATCAAACCCAGGAAGAGGTTCTTGGAGGTCCCCTTCTTCTCCGACCTCATCCGACCGCCTCGGACCTCCAGGAGCCATGAGAAGACCATCAGACGACGTGGAAGCCTCCCAGCTACGTCCAGAGCACTTCATATGCGAGGGAGGTGCCCGGAGGAGCCCAAGCTGCTCGATCGAAGCTCGCCGGGGGCGAGCTTATTCCCTGCTCTTCCAGACACCTCCAGCGTCGTCGGATCAGGAGGCGAGGCCCAGATTGAAAGATAGCCGTCCGATGAAGACACGCGCCAACCGTCAGATCCGCGAGGAGCTTCTAATCCGAACCCTTCATCGACGAACTGGTATCCGCTGTCCGATGGGCGACACGTGGATAAGTGGCGCACCCAACGCCACAGGATGAAGTGCCTTAGGGGGTAAACTTCAAACACCTCCCCCCGCCTTTTTGTATTTATAGTTTAATACCAAAAATAAAAAGTCACGTTGTAAATAAATTGTATAATTTACAGATCACCCCCTGGAGTTTATGTATTTACATTTTAGTCCCTCCGCGCCTCACGTGCAGCACCCACGTGAGGCGCGTGATTTTTGCATTTAAACCATGCCGGGTTTTAGTATTTGTAAAATGGCCCAGAAAATAAAAATAAATGTTTATTTCTGTTGTAATTTTTTCATGGATGCCCCAGATAAATATTTTAATTGCAAAAATGCCCCTGCCAGGCCATTTATTTTTGTATGCTTTGTCCATTTATTTTGTGCCTCATATTAATTCGAAAAATCTTGCAAAAATGGATATAAGCTCCTGATAGTGTACCCTTGCACGCTATGTTTTTAGTTTTTAATTTTGTTGCATTTTTGCATTTATTAAAAATAAAAAACATGCCTTTTAATTACTGTCTAAATATAAAATTCCAAAAAAATATTAAAAGACCTCAAAAAATTCCAAAAAAATTTCCTAGTATGTATTTTGACCTATTTTAGTGTCAGTCCAAAAATCCCTAAAAATCTCAAAAGAAAAACCTTAAAAACTCAAAAGTACCTAAAAACTTCAAAAAAAATATAAAATCAAAGAAAACTCAGAAAAATGCAAACTCAGTCCCTGTTTCTTCTATATTTTATTCTATTTATGTGAAAATTAGTGTGGAAGAATTTTGAGGTTGTTTGCTATTTTTAATGCCTATTTTTCTTACAGCCAGACCCTATTTCCCTGTTTTTCTCTTATTTTGCTATTTAAAAATATTAAAAATGTTTTTAAAAATGCCCAAAAATCACAAAAATAATAGAAAATCTTGAAAATACCAAAAAGGCTTTATTTCTGAATTTTTGACCATTTTTGTATATTTTTATAAATATTATAACTCCCCTCTTTATATATATATTACCCTATAAAAAAAGAAAATGATAAAAAAAATGCATATCTATATACATATATATATATTTATATATCTATTAATATATGACATTCTAAAAGTAAAATAAAAAAATATTATTATATATATACCTAATGTATGTATTATATCCTATATACTCACCCTCTATGGGTATATATATATATATCTATATATTCATATGTTATTAATTATATATATACATATATTACCTAATTATATAATAAAAAAAGAAAAAAAATAAAAAAATATAAAATATAAAAACCCACAAAAATAGGCTTCACACATGGATGACTCTGTGATTGATGAATACTCATTCATCACTCTTTATTCTTATATTTTAGCTACAAAAACCTTTGCAAATGCATGTATATAGTTGTAAATAGAAATAATTACCAAAAGCATGCATTATGTAAAAACCTATAATTAGCATGTTTTTGTGCAAAAATAAAAGAATAAAGATTAAAAAGAAAAAGAGGGAAATATTTAGAATAAATATTGAGCAACCTAACCCAAGGGAGGGCTCAGCATGGACCTGACCGCATAAAAGCCAAAGTAGAGGGAGATAGGGGCTCATGTGTGTAAATAGTTATGTAAATAAAATAAAAATATTTTCCTCCCAAAAAGAGACTAAAATAGGCTTGTAAATACTTGTATATATATTTATAAAGATAAAAACAAGATAAAAATAGAAAAATCAAAAAGAAAACAAAAACATCACTTTCACCATGTATATAGTCCACTCATATTTATTTATTTAACCTTATAACTAAAAAAATTAATTTCCAAAAATCTTGTAAATATTCTATCCTTTATGGTGTAAATAAATAAAATAAATTAAAACAAAAACAAAATAAAAAGAACAAAATTAAAAATAAAAAATACTATTGTAAATATACCATGTATATATATGTACATACCTATTTATTTCACCTATGTATAAAAATAATAAAAATAAAATAAAAATATCTTTTTATTCCTTATTTTATGATATAAATAAATAAAATATAAAATGGGAATAAAATTGTATAAAAATAACAAATTAAAAATCAAAATTAAAAACCGTATATTGTACATATACCTATACATAGCTATATAATGTAAGTACCTTATTTTTACTTTGAAAAATTAATTAAAAATCACTAAAAATAGAAAAAATTAAAATAAAAATATTTCATGTTTTAACTTTTTAATAATTCGGCCATTAGCTATCTTTAATTTAACTTTCAAATATCTGCCACGTGGCCTTCACCCATTGGTCCAGGGGATTGTTGACTGCCCGGTCAACTACCCCCCCAGGACCACTTCCCACGGGTTTTGACACCCGACCCGATTTCTCGCATTTTTAGTGTCCAAACCCGATCATCCTCCCCCCAAACCCCGGGTCCGTTTTGATCACGTCAGATCCGGCACCCTCGCCGGCACATCCGTCTCGGGATCCGCGCACTCCATTGCCCTACCCGCGCTCATCTTCCCGGACCCTCCAATGTATATAGCTCGAGCTCCGCCACCTTCATTCGCATCTTTGGCTCATTTGCTCCACCCCCAGTGACCTCCAGTGCGTGAGTGAGAGTGACAGCTCGCTCCAGGTGCTGTCGCAGCGAGGAGAGGGGCAGTGGCCCCATTGATCCGGCGAGATACACCGCCGTGCTCCGCCAAAAGAAGGAGCTCGAGCCTCGGAGATCGACGCTCCTCGAGGCAAGGACCAGGAGCTGCGCAAGCTTCTTCCCAGTCGACTCGATCACCCAGGTAGACCCTTCTCCCTTTCCTTTTCGTCAATTTCTGATTTCCCCCAAATCGCTGCTCCGCCGTCCACCGTCGATTCCGATCACGTCACCCTTCCATTCGACCATCGGGCTACACCATAGCCTCCGCCTTCCTCCCGCGCACGTTCTGCACCCATCCACTCAACCCAGCTCGCACAGGAGCTGGGGTTCGAGCTCCTCCGTCCACACCCTCGCCGGAGCTCGCCCATATCGACCCCCCGATCACTTCCACTCCGCCTAACGGGGTCGAGGCAGTTTGCCCTCGACCCGCGAGCGTTCTGGTCTACTTTGCAGGTTCGTCCAGGCCCATCTGAGGGCTTGGACCATTAGGTCCAGGAGCTCCACCTCCGCCGACCTCGCCGGAGCTCTCCAGGGCTCGGTTGGGTCATCGGAGGCCACCACTCGATGCGGAAGAATTCCACGCATCTTCTCCGATCTTTAGTGTGCTTCCAGGAGGACAGCAGCGCCGCCACGAGCCCAACGAAAGTCGCCGGCGCCCAGTTCGTCCAGCATCCTCCGTCGCCGTCCGATCGCCTTCGACCTCCAGTTCACATCCCCGCCGTCCATCTGAGGAGGTCCCGTCACCGTCAGATCCTTGGAGAGGCGATCTGGACCGCCCGATGCGCAAGGCTTAGCCACCGATACCCTCACCCGTTCGATCCTCCACGTGGCGAAGCCCCCGCCGTCCGATCATCGCGAGGAGCCCAGCTTTGGAGCGCCACCCGCATCCTGACCGTCTGATTCACCATGTGGCGTTCATCCAGCGACTCCATTAATAAAGGGTAATTTACCCTTAGGCCCTCCTTTTTATCTTATTTAGCATTTAGTCTTGTAAATATTTAGTTTAGTTATTTAGTTTTGGTACAATTGCATTGTGGACCCTGCACTTTACTTTCTTTGCTTATATGCCCCTGTGTATGGTGTAGCATGTGCTTCGACACGTGGTTTTCTGGGCTATTTGCATTTTACACCTTGTAGTTCTGAGATGTTATGAATTGAATGAAAACTTTTGGATTATTACATTTATACCCCTATGCGTAATTTAATAGTGCATGTGCGTTTATTCGTGGGTTAATTGCAGACTAGCCCTCGGACTTTTGGTACCTGTTACCAAATAGTCCTAGGACTTAGTTTTTATTACAGTTAGGTCCCTGAGTGCCCCAGGCATGCGCGACGCGTGTGATCTCCTGGGTATTTTGCACCAGACCCCCCAGGACTCTTGGTATTTGCACTTAGGTCCCTGTGCACAATACCTTCTTTCTATTTTTGAATAAAATACCAAACATACTCCAAATCCAATGAAAATTGGATACATGGCTCCTGCCATTGTGTAAAATTTTCTGGGATTTTTGGAGACATTTTTGCTTTGATTTGATATTTTTAAAAATTCAAAAACATCTATTTTTGTTACTGTTTAACTTTAAAAATCATAAAAAAATATTAAATTCTATCTAAAAATTACAAAAAAAATTATGTACTGTTTGTTTTGGTTTGCTTGATTTTCTAGCCAATTTTGGCTATTTTTCATTACCTAAAACACCTAAAAATTGAAAAACACTTAAAATCTTATAAAAATTCTAATAAATAAACTAAAACCCAAAAATAATAATTTAGGTGCTCAAATTTTCCTTGTTTTCTTCTCTATAGAGGGAAAATACCTCCAGGCTTATTGGGGACTCTTAGATATTTTATCTAAGTCCCTTAAGCTCGGCTGGACAGTACCTATAATTTCTAACCTTGTTTTATTTTTGGGAAATTAAATAAACATCAGAAAAATCCCAAAAATTCACTAAAAACAGTAAAAATTATAAAACACACAAAAATATTTTTATTTGAATTTTTGTTTAATTTTTAGTGCATTTAATAAATAGTTGAATTATCTTGTTTGGTTGTCTTTCTTATTTTCTTAATACATTAAAAATCCAAAAAATATAAAAAGACTTAAAAACCACCAAAAATACCTTTTTATTTCCTTTTCTTTTCTTTTTGACTACTTCGTAGGCCGCGAGGCCAATTCGTGCTCCTTGTGTTCGACCCTGGTCGCTATACCAGGTTAAACTAATAGCAAGACCGCTATTGATTTTCGAGTTGATTTTTATATTGATGGTCTATTTTCCTTGATTGACATGACCGAGTGATTGAGGTCGCGATGACCATTTAGTACCTTTTACCTTAGTCGCTCGATTTTCATGTCATCAGAATGGCGTCGTTGCCGGGGAGCACGGCTTAGTAGTTTTTATTATTTTCGTTTCCTTTTTCGCGGCTTTTCACGGCTCTTTCAGAGTCCGCGGCTTTTCGTGACTTTTTGTTTTTATTTTATTTTTGCTTGATTTTGTTTTATTTTTATTTTCTTTTATTTTTGTCTTTGTTTGATTTATTTTTGGCATCTTTGCACATATACCCAGTTTTATTTTATTATTATTGTTTGATTATTTCTATTGGTCTGACCACTTGTCTCTTTTCTTGCGAGGGCCCGAGGACCGAAGCGGCTGATTTCGAGAAGACGACGTAACCGCGCGACTCGGAGGTGGCTCCTTTCTGCACGGAGCTGCAGGAGAGCGTGAGAGAGAGAGGCTGAGTGGGAGAGGTTTAGCTTAGGTTTTATTTCATTTGATTATTATTGTAATAATACAGGGACAGACACTCAGACTTGGACTTTGCTTGAACTCTTAGCGGGTCTATTTCGCCGAGCACCGGTGTGCTCGGGGGACCCTTAGGTGGCCCTTTTGCGGTTTTTCTCGCGGCTTTTGGTTTTTCGCTGCCTTTTCCGGTTTTCAGTGGTTTTTATCGAGCCCCTAGACTTAGGATTTTCTACTTGATTGGACCTACTAATAATTGATTAATAAAAATAACTGACTCATCCCCTTCGTAGCCTACGTGCCGTAGCCTGCCCTGCCAAACACTGCTCCTGAACCCGATGTGTCGGGAGGACGAGGGGTAGACCGAGACCGGACTTTTGGCTTGGAGGATCGGTGACCAGTTAGACGGTTCTTCGAGTAGACTTGCTTGTTTAGGACTCGGTTTTCATCGCTGCATCATATAGGTAGTTTATTTTCTGTCTTTACATTTCTGCGCGGATCACTTGCATGTAGAGTGCTGGAGACAGGTACGCATTTCTATCTCTGCATGCATCATTGATTTCATCGCGCATCGGCTTTTTCGTCTTCTCCCCCTTGTTTTTGACTAAATAACCAGGAGAACTGAAAAATGTGTTAAGCCTTTGTTTTTACTGAAAAAAATTAAAAAGAAAAACCATAAAATTGGGACTGTTTAAGCTATCGACCCTAAAAGACACTTGACTTAAAAACTTGTCTTGGGGAGAGCAACCCCCTCATTGTTTGGTTTGATTCGCGAGAGAGTGACCCGTTCACTAGGTAGAGCCCTCCGATGTTATTCCTGACTGACTACCGACTCTTCCGTGCGGGCCAGTCGGTTGGGGTAGCATCGGGTATCCCAACAGGTCACGTAAGCGCTCTGATAGATTGTTTGTTCACCTAATAAAATTTGACAAGATAATTTGACCGAGCCTTTACGGTCTTCAGCTCGTGTTGCATTGGTGAACAGAGGGTTTTGGTTGCCGATCATAGTTTCTCCAGATCTCATCCGCCTTACTCGTCAGATCACGATGATGGGTAGACGCTCTCTTAGGCAGCCTCTGGCTGAACCGCTTTCGGGAACGTCTACCCATTCATCTAGGTTGGCCCGCGAGAGCCGAGACCAGTTCTCCGAGCCCGAGTATGATTCCGCCCTGTTCCCCCTCGACCCCCTTTCTTTCGATTCTGAGAGATATGAGCCAGAGGAGAGATTAGCAGACTTGACAGCACCTGAGTTTGGCTCATTTGATTTTGCAGACGTCATGGCCGGTAGTTCTGAGGATCGTTCCCGAGGTCAGCCTGAGCACTTCGTATTGGACCAGGGTGCGATCAACTCCACCCTGATCGCCTCACTAGAGACCGTTCAGCAGCAGTTGAGGGATCAGGGAGCATTCATGCTTGATATGAGGAGAGAGGTGGAGCAGATGCGAGCTGAGCGTGAGGAGTGCAGAGAGGGACCGAGGATCCCAGAGGATGCAGATGCAGCAGCCGCGGCAGCAGCCGCCGTAGCCGCGGCAGGAGGACCACCGAGGCCGATGCGGGAGTTGCACAACCCCGGATCGACACTGACGCACCACTGGGTTGTACTTCCAGCCATCGTGGGGGACTTCAAGTTTCCCCCGAACACCTTGCAGTTACTCCCCCGCTTCCACGGGCTCGCTACTGAGGAGCCCCATCTCCACCTCCAGGAGTTTCTCATGATCTGTCGTACTGTCCACGATCGTCAGGTGTACCAGGATACGATTTGGATGATTGCCTTCCTCTTTTCCTTGGCCGACAGAGCAGCCACCTGGCTGAAGCACTTGGGGAGGTTTGTTTACACCTGGGAGCAGATCCGCACCGAGTACTTGAACAAGTACTATCCACTCGAGCAGACCAATGCAGTGAGAGCCCTCATCAGCAACTTCTCCATACTCCCAACGAGCAATTCCATGAGGCATGGGAGAGGTTTCGTGAGCTGACTGACCGATGCCCGCACCATGACATTTCGAAGCCCAACCTTGTGCAGAGCTTCTTCAGCGGGCTGACACCAGAGCTCTAGGGCTTGGTGAATGCTTCTTGTGGCGGGTCTTACTTCGCCAAGGATCACGACCAGGTCTGGGCCATCTACGAGGAGATGGCCGAGAACTACATGGTGATGTCCCAGACTAGGTTATACACTCAGGACAGACCCCAGCAGCAGCCAGGACCCGTGCAGTACCAGAGGATAGCACGGGTCGATGCCGGTCCATCCAGCTCATCTGCAGTAGCAGCAGCACAGGCAGAGTCGTCCGCTGCTGATATGGGTATCATCAGTGAGAAGTTGGATGGGATGGAGCTGATCGAGAAGAAGCAGTGCCATGGCATCACTCAGATGGAGCAGATGGCACAGACTCTGAGCGACATGAAGACCCAGCTCATGTGTCTCCAGGAGGCACAGACGGCTTCACAGCCCCGTCTTCAGTCGCAAGGCGATACCGGCGGCAGCAGCAGCTCGTTCCAGCGCTCCAGCTCACACCAGCAGCCTAGACAGGTTCACCTTGTACATGCGGAGACGTACCAGCAGCCGCAGCCCTCTTACCAGTCACCACCATCTCCAGACATGCAGATGGTGGTATACCAGCCGGATCAGCCTCTGGCAATACTCCCGCCAGCCCAGTACGATGCAGAGCCGTTGATGGATGTCAACGGGATTTGGTATGACCATCCTCAGCCTGGGATTCGACGAGACCATCCCGGATTCAGGTGGGGGAGTGGAGGTACCCAGCCCCAGCAGCAGTCATCCGGTCAGGGAGGGTAGTTCAGCCAGCAGAGAGATCACCAGCAGCAGCAGCCCCCAGCCTATCAGTCACAGTAGCAGTCATCCTTCGTTCCTCGTCCCTATCAGCACCAGGGACAGTCTTGGAGGCGAGAGCAGCCTCACCAACCACACCAGCAGCAGCATCCTCCCACTTACCCCTCTCAGCAGCAGCAGCACCAGTTCCAGCAGCCTCATTACCAGAGAGGCTACCCGTCGGGCTCTCATGGTCCTCCATACGAGAGCCCCGCCTTGGACGACATAGCCCGCCTCCTCACGGACCAGCAGACTACTTTCAGACGGGAGATGGACGAGTTCCGCCAGGAGATGCAAGACATTGTGAGAGGGAAGGCCGCCATTCCTGTCCAGATAGAGCCGAATCCCAACAGCCTGAAGCGCAAGTCTGAGCAGGTAGCTTACACTGAGCACGCCACTCCTAGTGATCATTTTGATGATACATCTTCAGACCTTTTTTATGCTGATTTTGTCACACTTAGGAGCGGTAGGGCACCAGCAGGCGGCGCCTCAGCTGAGCGACATCATGAGGATACACCTAGAGCGCCAGATGAGGAGGAGGAGAGCGGTACTGAGGCCGCTCATGATGATGACGGTGGTACTGATGCCACCAAGGATGCTGATCCCACCGGCGGTACTGAGGATGCCACTTCACCAGTTCGAGGAGGTGGTACTGACGCCACCCGAGTTGCCGAGCCAGCACGCGATACTAAGGCCGCGAGACGTCCAACAGAGCCAGCCCGTGGTGGTACTGAGGCCACCGGTGTTCATGTAGAGAGAGCTGTTGTTTTTCCTTCCACTGATGTAGCTCGAAACCATGTTGTGAATAAAGGAAAAGGTTTAGTTTACTCTGGTCCCACTGTGGTGCTTGATGTATGTGCGGATCCAGCCGTCGAGCCGTCTAGACCTATTCCTAGTCCTTCATATGAGAAGTACCATGTGATCCCCTTCCCTAGAGCCCTTCAGATGGGGAAGGGGAAGAAAAAAGAAAAAGATCCAAAAAAGAGAGAGCAGGAGGAGTTCAGCCAGAGCATGATTGATCGTTTCCATATCCAGCTGACCCTTCAGGAGGCTTTGCAGCACATCCCCCTTCTTCAGCGATCGTTGAGAGATAGGACTACAGTCAAGAGGAGGAGGAGGAACCACCATTCAGAGATTCATGTGCTGACGAAAGCCACGTGCTTCGCGATCCAGAACCGTCTGCCGGCCAAGAGGCCAGATTCAGGAGCCCCATATGTCAGATGTCACATTAGAGAGCAGAGGTTCGACCGGACTCTATTGGATAGCGGATCGTCTATCAACCTCCTTCCGGCAGCCCTTCTCGACCGCTTCGAGTTGGGCACTCTTAGACAGAGCAGGACAGTCCTTCAGTTTGCTGATCGATCTGTCAAGAGGCCGAAGGGGTTGTTGCGAGACGTTATCGTCACTATTTAGGGTCTGCAATTCCCCGTGGACTTCGTAGTGTTGGACATGGAGATCCCTGATTCAGTGGCCGATACCCCCATCATTCTCGGTCGTCCGTTCTTGGCCACAACCAAGGCGGTGACTGACCATGATAGCGGGAAGGTATACTTTCGCGTCGAGGGCGAAAGTGTACAAATAGAGACGGTCGAGGACTACAGAGCCAGAGACAGAGCATGCTCAGAGACCAGCACAGACACAGAGCAGCTGACAGATGCAGGGCTAGACATCCACCAGGACTGTGATTTTGTGATCACAGACGATGAGGCAGCATGGGCAGACCCAGCAGCACAGGCCATCCTCTCATTTCCAGACACCGCTGATGCCGAGTTGATAGCAAAGGAGAGCTTGGAGAGCACAGCCCTGGTCCAGGAAACTTCAGTGGTAGCAGAGCCGGTTCTTGATTGCGACACGATTTCTAGTGATGGTGGTACTGATGCCACCTTGTTTGATGCAGATCTCTCGGATTCAGAGTCTAATTGGGCAGATTGCGAGGATCAGATGCCAGACTTGAGTCCCACAGAGCCTACAACTGAGGAGGAGGTAGATGCAGAGCATACCAGAGACAGTTCAGATGAGCAGCCTTCTCCGGATCCAGTTTGCGAGAGTTCGTTTTCATTCTCCCAGGCAGACTTGGCAGCTTACACGCACCTTCTTCCGAAGCCAGATTTGCCAGCACCCAGCTGTCCAGAGCTGAAGCCGCTCCCTACTTCGCTGAAGTATCGATTCCTTGCGGGCGAGCCTGATATGTACCCAGTCATCATCTCCGTCGATCTGACTGGAGAGCAAGAATCTCGTTTGATGGGGGTTCTTGAAAAGAACCGCAAGGCAATCGGATGGAGCGTAGCAGATCTCCATGGGATTAGTCCATCGTTGTGCTCCCACCATATTTATCTCGAGGAGGGGGCGAAGCCGTCGCGTGAGTTCCAGCGGCGGCTGAACCCCAACCTGAGAGAGGTCGTCATGAAGGAGATTTCAAAATGGTGGAGCGCAGATTTTATTTATCCCATTTCCGACTCTAAGTGGGTCAGCCCCTTGCATGTGGTGCCCAAGAAGACGGGCATCACGACTGTGATCAGTGAGTCGGGAGAGGAGATTGCTACACGAGTACCCACCTCTTGGCGGGTCTGTGTTGACTACAGGAGACTCAACCAGGCCACCAAGAAGGACCATTTCCCCCTGCCTTTTATTGACCAGATCATTGAGAGACTGGCAGGGAAGAGCCATTACTGTTTCCTGGATGGGTACTCGGGCTACAACCAGGTGGCCATCGCTCCTAAGGATCAGGAGAAGACCACCTTTACCTGTCCCTTCGGTACATATGCCTTCCGACGCATGCCATTTGGGTTATGCAATGCCCCTGCGACTTTTCAGAGATGCATGCTGTCGATCTTTTCGGACATGGTAGGGGAGTGTTTGGAGGTCTTCATGGACGATTTCTCGGTCTACGACGACGGATTCGACTCCTGTCTTGACTGCCTAGACCGGGTACTCCAGCTATGTATAGAGGTCCATTTGGTGCTTTCTTGGGAGAAGAGTCACTTCATGGTGACTCAAGGGATGGTGCTTGGCCATATCATCTCCAACAGGGGCATGGAGGTTGATCCGGCCAAGGTTGATGTCATTAGAAAACTCGCACCGCCGTCCAATTTGAGGCAGTTACGGTCATTCTTGGGGCACGTTGGTTTCTATCGGAGATTTATTCATGATTTCAGCAAGATCGCCCGGCCGTTGACTGGCCTCTTGACGAAAGACATCGAGTTCCTTGTCGATGACAAGTGTCTTTCGTCCTTTGCGACTCTCTAGTAGTGTGTGATTGAGGCTCCTATTCTCCAGCCGCCCGATTGGTCTCTCCCATTCGAGATCATGATGGATGCCTCCGATTTTGCCGTAGGGGCCGTGCTGGGACAGAGGAGGGATGGAGTCCCCTTTGCTATCCACTACGCTAGCCGCACATTGGATTCCACGCAGTGGAATTATACGGTCACAGAGAAGGAGATGCTAGCCGTAGTGTTCGCCCTAGATAAGTTTCGATCTTATATCATTGGATCTAGAGTGACCTTTTACACTGATCACACCGCCATCCGATACCTCATGGCAAAGAAGGATGCCAAGGCCAGACTTACTAGATGGATCCTTCTACTCCAGGAGTTCGACATTGAGATCAAGGATAAGCCTGGAGTCAAGAATGTGGTGGCAGATCACCTCTCCCGTATAGAGCAGCCTGAGGAGTCTGAGCAGATTTATCCCATTTGTGAGACCTTCCCAGATGAGGCGATCCTTGCTATCGCCTCACTCCCGTGGTATGCCGATATTGTGAACTTTCTCGTTGCTGGGAAAGTCCCACAAGATTGGCCCAGGCAGAGGCTTGAGACCTTCCTTGCGAAGTCCAAGTCCTACCACTGGGAGGATCCCATCCTTTACCACGAAGGAGGGGATAGCGTCTGGCGTCGGTGCATTCCTCAGGAGGAGCACCATAGCGTCCTCACTTACTGCAACAAGCTTGAGGCAGGAGGACATCATTCTGGGAGGAGAACGGCACAGAAAGTGCTCCAATCCGGCTTGTGGTGGCCTACCCTCTTCAAAGACTCTGATGAGTTCGTGAAGAGGTGTACTGACTGTCAGAGGATGGGCACTTGTGGACAGCGTGATATGATGCCGATGCAGCCCATTCACTTCTGTGAGGTTTTTGACGCATGGGGCATCGATTTCATGGGTCCATTCCCTAAGAGTCAGGGATTTGAGTACATTCTGTTGGCCGTTGATTATGTTAGTCATTGGGTTGAGGCTATCCCCGCCCGAGCCGCTGATGCGAGGACAGTTTGCATATTTTTGAGGAAGCACATCATCACGCGGTTCGGGGTTCCTCGAGTTTTGATTTCAGATGGGGGGTCTCATTTCATCAACGACCAGGTGAAGGCCCTTGCTAGCGAGTTCAGTATAGACCATCGTGTTGCTACACCTTACCATCCACAGACGAATGGTCTAGCCGAGGTGTCGAATAGGGAGATCAAGACTATATTGCAGAAAGTCATCCGCCCTGACCGAAAGGATTGGTCACAGCTTTTGGACTCGGTCTTGTGGGCATATAGGACGTCTTTCAAGACACCATTGGGCACATCTCTCTTTCGCCTCGTATATGGCAAGCCGTGCCATTTACCTGTTGAGCTGAGGCACAGGTCACTATGGGCAGTTACTGATATACTTATGGATCCAGATGGTGTAGGAGACCAGAGGAGGGCAGAGTTAGCGGCCCTGGAGGAGTTGAGAGATACCGCCTTCTCAAACATCCTACAGTATAAGGAGAGAGTGAAGGAGTGGCATGATTCTCATATCAGCCACAAGCATTTTGAGCCTGGACAGAGAGTATGGCTGTTTGATGCGAGGCTTCGTTTATTTCCAGGGAAGCTACAGAGCAAGTGGAAGGGACCCTACTTGGTGAGAAAGGTACACGACAACGGTAGCATTGATATATCCGAGTTGTCTTCTGAGAGTACCTTTCGAGTGAACGGCCAGCAGCTCAAGCCATTTCTAGATCATGAGCTGCGGGTCGTTGATCTTGCCCCTATTCATTTTGCGTGAGATGTGGTCTTTGACTCACATCTAATGCATCTCACGCCTGAGTTTCACTGATCTTCCGCCTTGTATAGATCCAGATGTCTATATCACTACATTCTTTAGTCCCACATCCCGTTCTTCATCTGTTGATTATGTTATACTTAGGGTGCACTTTACCCTAAGTATAGGGGGGATGTAGGACCTTCGGGTATTTCTTTTGTTTCTTTCTACCCCTGTTTTTGCTGCCTATACTTAGGGATATTTTACCCTAAGTATGGGGGGGTAGACCCTGTACATTCTCCACTCAGTTTTCCCTTAGTATACAGCCTGCTATACTTAGTATTACTTGATCCTAAGTATAGGGGGAAGACCTGAGATCCTTTTGATTTTCTATTCCATTCATTCGTCTTTGTATATAGCCTTCCTTTTCACGTCCCTATACCTAGCACGAGTTATGTCTTCTTCATCGCTCTTGACTCTGAGGACATCGTTTGAGCTAAGTATAGGGGGGTGTATATATTTCATATATACTTTAGCCATAACTCGTACTTTGTGTGAGTGTGTTAATAAATAAAATGGCTAAAATCCCTAAAAATCACAAAAATTAAAAAATTTTCATGTACATAAACCTTCTTTTATTTGCACATAAATAGCTAGTGTACAAATTATTTTTGTAAAAATGATTTCAAAAATCTTTTGTGTAAAGCTTGTGTAAATATTTGCTTATCAAAATTATGTATATAGTACAAAATTTTTCCAAAATGTTTTGAAAATTAAAAGTTTGCAAAAATCTCGTATAAATGTGTGTAAATACTTTTTGCAAAACTTGCACTTCATGCATCATCCATTCATGATTTCAAAACATTTTTCAAAAATTTTGCATGTTTGTAAACTCTGTGTAAATAGCATCTTTTGTACATATGTATATAGTTTTTCTGGATGATAGTTTACATTTAAACTAGCCTGGAATCAAATTGAGAAATGGAGCTTGATTAAGATCTTAATCCACCTAACTTCTAAGAGGAACCTTATAGGGCTTAGGTTTAAGGCTTTTCAGGTCCATGGTGACTTAATTCTTTGAGTCCACTAGGTTATGATCACATGTCATCGTAATGAGCCTAAGTAGAGCACTTAACAACAACACATGACTCATATAGACAATGGCTTTACTTGGACACCAGCACTATGCACCGAGCTCTCCACGGATGAGGTGGCGAGGAGGCAGTCTTCCTTGACTTGGGGTAGCATATGAGGGTAGTACTTCTAGGCGGAACCTCTCTTCTTCTTTTAGTGAAGGAAGTGTGTCTCAACTTGGTCTGGTTGCCATGAGCTCTAACGACGGGAGTTGTGGGTTGCAATAAAGCTTCAAAAGAGGGATAGTCTACTGGCTCAAGAGGAAAAACTCCTTGTATATATGATGCACATGTATATGTTGTATAGATGCACTTGGGAAAAAATGCAAAAAGAAAATAACTCCAAAAAAGTGGTGGGTCTGATAGAAAATGATAATCCCACCGGAGTATGTATATAGAGTGCAATAAGCAAAGCTTGAGTTTCATGATTCACCTGATGTAGCTTGCAGCAGGGAGACTTGGCTACACTGGTCAAGCTCCCAAGGGTACATGGCTACACTGGCCTTGACCCATTCTCTTCTTCCTCCTCTTCTTGAGCCGGTTGAACTTGAACTTAGAAGGGAATATCCCGCTCCTCGAGGAAAGAGTGGTCAGATTGAGGTCATTGATGACTAGGATCTGACGAGGGTCTAGAGTAATCCACACAAGGCGGGATCACAATGTCGCTGAGGCGACCGCTCAACAAATCCCAGATCGATCAACAATTAACCCACAATAATATATGCAATGAATATCCAAAAATGTGGAGTTAAAATTTATTATAACTCTACATGTAAATGTGTATAGGTGTAAGTACAGGTAGAGGTCGAACACTGGGAGGCGAATGGTTGTATGTGATGTGTAATTTAATTATTCAATCAATTGTTCAAGTCCTTTTATTGTTTTTGTGGGTTTTGGATTTTATATATTTTTTTATATTTTGTTTTTATATTTTTTATTTTGTTTTTATATTTTATATATGTTTTTTAGTAATATAAATATATAGATACATATATATACATATAAGATATATAAGATATATATATATAAAGAGATGTATATATAAGAAGAGAGAGAGAGGAATAATATAGTATATATAGATATATATAGAGAAATAAATACTGAATATATACATAGATATATTTTTTTTAGCTTTTTAATATTTTTTTCTATTTTTTTTATTTTTCTGAAATATTTTTAATTTTTATGTATTTTTAATTTCAAAAACGTCCACAATATAGGACTAAATATATAGCCGAATATAATTTGGGTCTTAAAAATATAAAATAAACTCCAAAAATTCCCAAATTAGTTCTAATACATTAATAATAATATATAGATAATTATAAAAGAGAAAAATGTGTTTTTGGTATTTTTTAAAGGTTTTTCTATTTTTTGTTGGATTTTGGGGCTTTCTGATTTTTTTATTTTTCTTTTTTATTTTTTTAGGTTTTTTTTAATTTCTGGACTCAATATAGATATAAATATACCATATATATTTTTTTGGAATTTTTCAAAATCATTTTCTAATTTTTTTGTATTTTCTAATTTAGACAGGTGCAAAAAGGGATTCTTTTTCATTTTTAATAATGAGGAAAAATGTGAAAAAATGCGAAATAAAATATAGGCATGGAAGAACACTTCATGGAGCACCTATCCTAATTTTTTGTGAATTTTTAGAAGCCTCATAGGTATTTTTAATAAATGCATAAAGGATACAAAAATCAAACAGCCTGGCAGGGGTATTTTTGTAAATATAATAAATTCCAGGGGCATCAGTGCAAAAATACAATAGGAATAAACATTTATTTTAATTTTTAGAACTATTTTACAATAAACAAAAACCGCCAGGGGTTACATGCAATTTTCACGCGCCTCACATGGGACTGCACGTGAGGCGCGGAAGGACCTAAATGTAATTATAATAAACACTGGGCCCTTTCTGCAAAATTTACATTTATTTTATAACGTGCTAATTTATTTACAGGATTAAAAACTAAATACAAAAAAAGCGGGGGCACAAGTGAAAATTACCCCCAATAGGCACTCATCCAACCGCTGATCTTCTCTCACTAATCCACGTGGCGCCTCCACGTGGGCCGATGACGCTTCGCCGATGAGCGGTGAGGATTAGATCACCCAAGGTGATCGGACGGTCAGAGCGATGCTCCATCGGACGGCTGAGATTGAAACTGGGGCCTTCGTCTTCATCCAACGGTGGGAAGCGCACGTGCAAGAACAGGGAAGAACGCTCGCCGGGGCGAGCTTCTTCCTCCTCGATCTCGCTCCTCCGCCGGTCTTTGCCACACCTGAAGTTCCAAGACGCTTCCTGGAGGGTTGCTCTATCTGCTGGAGGTGGTAGATCGGCCGGAGACACGCTGGAGCGCCGCCACGAGCTCGGAGAAGAACAACAGCTCCAGGTACCTCCGCCCACTGGTAAATCGACTCCTGGTGCTTTGTGAGGCACCTAACCTGCACAGGAAGGTAGAGGGGCTCGAGGGCATCACCCTCGACCTGGGGTTTGAAGCTGTTAGCATAAAAACGACGGTGGGTGGCGATGCTCCGGCGAAGTGGCGGAGGCGAGCATCGCAGATCTAGGGAAGATCTGGTTGAACAAAGATGGCTGGAAGGTGGAGAAGGCGGTGGGATCGAGATGACGGTGGAAGGTAGTCGGGAAATGGTCGAAAACACGGTGAAGAAGTCGCCAGGGCGGAGCTCCGGCGAACTTCGAAGAACCTAAATTACGCTAATCTACGAATCTAAATGCGAAATAAATGACGGGAATAAAATGCAGGAACGAAAAACTATCTAAGAAACATAAAGGCGCATCTCTTATACCTGGGGGCCTCCAGGGAGCAGGATGGCCGCCGGAGCGCCACCGCGACAAAATTTCCTCCTCCATGGACCAAATCGAGGTGCTGGGAAGCGCCTCCTGTCACGAGGGCTCCACCAGGAGATGATTCAAGCTCAAAGAGGGGGATGAAATTGGCCAAATTCGGCTGAGGAGGAGGAAGACTTTATTTATACACATTCCTGAGGACCCCCAGTGACCGGCGATTATTAAAGAATCGGGGCTATGTACAATGGATCCAAGATCACGGCGAGATTCGCGGATGATCAGAGAACAAAATCCGTGAAGGATTCGAGGGTGATTGATGAAAGGGACGCCCAGGAAAAAGGCATGAAATCGGGGGAATGGACAGTCCATGTCAAGTCAGACGCCTGGGGGCGCAGTTGACCGAGCGGTCAACAAACGCCAGGACCTGATTGGTCCACGTCAACCAGAAATTGACTGATTTATTTAACGTAATAAATGGATTAATTAGATTTTTTGTATAAAATAAAAAATGTTTATAAATTAATGTAGTATTTATTTATGATTTTTATTTATTTTTTGAAGTATTTTATTACGGTTTTATTAAAATAATGTATTTATAAGTATATTTATATATGTATATTTTTATTTTATTTATTTTTATTTAATTATTTTATTTTCTTATTTTATAAATTTATAACTTATTTATATGAGTCTAAATATATTTTTATTTAATTTTTATAAGTTTATTTAAATTTTTAAATAAATGTGTTTATGTATATGTACGTATAATTATAGGTATTTTACCTATATATTATATACATTTTATTTATTTAATGAATTTTATTTGTTTTTATTTTGGATTTGTATTTTTAGTAAGTTATATATAATATATACATTATTATAAAAATATAAAAGAATGAAACAATTAAAGAATGTTTTTCTTCTTTTATTTATGTACATACTTCACATAGGTATTTTGTCTATATATTACATAGACTTATTTTATTTTACAAATTTTTGGTTTTATTCTAATGTCATTATGTACATGAATTATATACATTATCTACAACATTCTAAAAATATAAATTTATAGAAATAATAAATATTGAATAAAATGAATATTTTAATCAGGTATTATGTACAAGAAGGGCCAAAAACCTAACTTCCACAGATGGACTTCAAAAATCATGAAACCAATTTTATAAAATAGTTCTTGGAATGCTATATACAATTAAAGGTGAGTTTGGGTGATTTGGAGTTTTTATTTGTAAGATATGGGTCTGTGAAGTTGAGATTTTGGTTTTTTATTTTGTGTATAAAATGTACACTGCGTATTATTTTTACACAAACTCAATTTTGTAATTTTATTTACATTATTATCTACAACTTTCATGTACAAAATTTCTTTATTTGATGAATAAATAGGTATGTACAAAATAGGTGTCAAAAATGCATAAATGAATGAATAAATAAATGAGGTATTTATTGTATAATTGGCCCTTATCTCCCCCTACTTTATTCCTTGTCGACCAATTCCATGCTGGCCTTGGTCTCGGGGTTTAGGTCATAAAATATTTGCAATATTTAATTCCTTTTTCTTTTCTTCTCTTTATTCTATAATTTTGGCATTAAAAACCTTATTTAATGTGTAATTAATACAGTGAATAATGAAATGCTATTATGTATAAATAACTGTTATTTACATGCATTTGCTGGGGTTTTTAAGGCCAAAATGATAGAATAAAGGTGATGAAATGGAGATTCATCAGTCATAGAGTTACCTTGTTGGGGAGGGTTGTCAAGTTGCCATTTCTGAGGTGGAGAGCTTAGACCTCACATTCACAGGACAAGAAAAGATTCATGGTCTTCAGGGTTTGTGATTGATGACTTGTTCTGATCTGGAGCATTGAGGAGTCTTGGTTATAGATTAGTGGAACTTAGAGGCTGTTAAGTTTTAAGCTTAAGTCCAAATAAGGTTCCGACACATTAATAATCCAAAGATCTGATCGAGCTCCATACCTTAATTTAATGAAGGCAAGTTTAATAATCAACCTTGATCCATGTACATTCTCTTTTTTCTTTTTCTTTATTTCTTTTTCACTTCTTTTTTCAAATAAGTGTTTGCTAAGGGACTAGCAAAGTTAAGTATAGGGGGGTGATGAATACTCATTCATCACTCTTTATTCTTATATTTTAGCTACAAAAACCTTTGCAAATGCATGTATATAGTTGTAAATAGAAATAATTACCAAAAGCATGCATTATGTAAAAACCTATAATTAGCATGTTTTTGTGCAAAAATAAAAGAATAAAGATTAAAAAGAAAAAGAGGGAAATATTTAGAATAAATATTGAGCAACCTAACCCAAGGGAGGGCTCAGCATGGGCCTGTCCGCATAAAAGCCAAAGTAGAGGGAGATAGGGGCTCATGTGTGTAAATAGTTATGTAAATAAAATAAAAATAATTTCCTCCCAAAAAGAGACTAAAATAGGCTTGTAAATACTTGTATATATTTATAAAGATAAAAACAAGATAAAAATAGAAAAATCAAAAAGAAAACAAAAACATCACTTTCACCATGTATATAGTCCACTCATATTTATTTATTTAACCTTATAACTAAATAAAATTAATTTCCAAAAATCTTGTAAATATTCTATCCTTTATGGTGTAAATAAATAAAATAAATTAAAACAAAAAAAATAAAAAGAACAAAATTAAAAATCAAAAATACTATTGTAAATATACCATGTATATATATATGTACATACCTATTTATTTCACCTATGTATAAAAATAATAAAAATAAAATAAAAATATCTTTTTATTCCTTATTTTATGATATAAATAAATAAAATATAAAATGGGAATAAAATTGTATAAAAATAACAAATTAAAAATCAAAATTAAAAACCCTATATTGTACATATACCTATACATAGCTATATAATGTAAGTGCCTTATTTTTACTTTGAAAAATTAATTAAAAATCACTAAAAAATAGAAAAAATTAAAATAAAAATATTTCATGTTTTAACTTTTTAATAATTCGGCCATTAGCTATCTTTAATTTAACTTTCAAATATCTGCCACGTGGCCTTCACCCATTGGTCCAGGGGATTGTTGACCGCCCGGTCAACTACCCCCCCCCCCCAGGACCACTTCCCACGGGTTTTGACACCCGACCCGATTTCTCGCATTTTTAGTGTCTAAACCCGATCATCCTCCCCCCAAACCCCGGGTCCGTTTTGATCACGTCAGATCTGGCACCCTCGCCGGCACATCCGTCTCGGGATCCGCGCACTCCATTGCCCTACCTGCGCTCATCTTCCCGGACCCTCCAACGTATATAGCTCGAGCTCCGCCACCTTCATTCGCATCTTTGGCTCATTCGCTCCACCCCCAGTGACCTCCAGTGCGTGAGTGAGAGTGACAGCTCGCTCCATGTGCTGTCGTAGCGAGGAGAGGGGCAGTGGCCCATTGATCCGACGAGATACACCGCCGTGCTCCGCCAAGAGCAGGAGCTCGAGCCTCGGAGATCGACGCTCCTCGAGGCAAGGACCAGGAGTTGCGCAAGCTTCTTCCCAATCGACTCGACCACCCAGGTAGACCCTTCTCCCTTTCCTTTTCGTCAATTTCTGATTTCCCCCAAATCGCTGCTCCGCCGTCCACCGTCGATTCCGATCACGTCACCCTTCCATTCGACCATCGAGCTGCACCATAGCCTCCGCCTTCCTCCCGCGCACGTTCTGCACCCATCCACTCAACCTAGCTCGCACAGGAGCTGGGGTTCGAGCTCCTCCGTCCACACCCTCGCCGGAGCTCGCCCATATCGACCCCCCGATCACTTCCACTCCGCCTAACGGGGTCGAGGCAGTTTGCCCTCGACCCGCGAGCATTCTGGTCTACTTTGCAGGTTCGTCCAGGCCCATCTGAGGGCTTGGACCATTAGGTCCAGGAGCTCCACCTCTGCCGACCTCGCCGGAGCTCTCCAGGGCTCGGCTGGGTCATCGGAGGCCACCACTCGACGTGGAAGCATTCCACGCATCTTCTCCGATCTTCAGTGTGCTTCCAGGAGGACAGCAGCGCCGCCACGAGCCCGGCGAAAGTCGCCGGTGCTCAGTTCGTCCAGCATCCTCCGTCGCCGTCCGATCGCCTTCGACCTCCAGTTCACATCCCCGCCGTCCATCTGAGGAGGTCCCGTCACCGTCAGATCCTTGGAGAGGCGATCTGGACCGCCCGATGCGCAAGGCTTAGCCACCGATACCCTCACCCGTTCGATCCTCCACGTGGCGAAGCCCCCGCCGTTCGATCATCGCGAGGAGCCCAGCTTTGGAGCGCCACCCGCATCTTGACCGTCTGATTCACCACGTGGCGTCCATCCAGCGGCTCCATTAATAAAGGGTAATTTACCCTTAGGCCCTCCTTTTTATCTTATTTAGCGTTTAGTCTTGTAAATATTTAGTTTAGTTATTTAGTTTTGGTACAATTGCATTGTGGACCCTGCACTTTACTTTCTTTGCTTATATGCCCCTGTGTATGGTGTAGCATGTGCTTCGACACGTGGTTTTCTGGGCTATTTGCATTTTACACCTTGTAGTTCTGAGATGTTATGAATTGAATGAAAACTTTTGGATTATTACATTTATACCCCTGTGCGTAATTTAATAGTGCATGTGCGTTTATTCGTGGGTTAATTGCAGACTAGCCCTCGGACTTTTGGTACCTGTTACCAAATAGTCCTAGGACTTAGTTTTTATTACAGTTGGGTCCATGAGTGCCCCAGGTATGCGCGACGCGCGTGATCTCCTGGGTATTTTGCACCGGACCCCCCAGGACTCTTGGTATTTGCACTTAGGTCCCTATGCACAGTACCTTCTTTCTATTTTTGAATAAAATAGCAAACATACTCCAAATCCAATGAAAATTGGACACACGGCTCCTGCCATTGTGTAAAATTTTCTGGGATTTTTGGAGACATTTTTATTTTGATTTGATATTTTTAAAAATTCTAAAACATCTATTTTTGTTACTGTTTAACTTTAAAAATCACAAAAAAAATATTAAATTCTATCTAAAAATTACAAAAAAAATTACCTACTGTTTGTTTTGGTTTGCTTGATTTTCTAGCCAATTTTGGCTATTTTTCATAACCTAAAACACCTAAAAATTGAAAAACACTTAAAATCTTATAAAAATTCTAATAAATAAACTAAAAACCCAAAAATAATAACTTAGGTGCTCAAATTTTCCTTGTTTTTTTCTCTATACAGGAAAAATACCTCTAGCTTATTGGGGACTCTTAGATATTTTATCTAAGTCCCTTAAGCTCGGCTGGACAGTACCTATAATTTCTGACCTTGTTTTATTTTTGGAAAATTAAATAAACATCAGAAAAATCCCAAAAATTCACTAAAAATAGTAAAAATTATAAAACACACAAAAATATTTTTATTTGAATTTTTGGTTGATTTTTAGTGCATTTAATAAATAGTTGAATTGTCTTGTTTGGTTGTCTTTCTTATTTTCTTAATACATTAAAAATCCAAAAAATACAAAAAGACTTCAAAACCACCAAAAATACCTTTTTATTTCCTTTTCTTTTCTTTTTGACTACGTCGTAGGTCGTGAGGCCAATTCGTGCTCCTTGTGTTCGACCCTGGTCGCTATACCAGGTTAAACTAATAGCAAGACCGCTATTGATTTTCGAGTTGATTTTTATATTGGTGGTCTATTTTTCTTGATCGACACGACCGAGTGATTGAGGTCGCGACGACCATTTAGTACCTTTACCTTAGTCGCTCGATTTTCGTGTCATCAGTGATTCATGCACATTTTAGGCTATTGCATTTTGTATTGCTCTCTGTGGTTCGACCTCTACATGCTTAGTCATTGTACATTTTGTGGTAGAGTAATAAATATTAATTCGCATTTTTGGGACTCAATTGGTTTATTCTTTTATTGTGGGTTAATTGTTGACTAACACCGGTCCTCTGCGAGTGGTCGCCTCAGCGACAACATTTTTATATCATTCATGGTGACCCTCGTGGATTATCCGTGTTATCACATATGCATTCACATTTAAATTGCACGTAAACTTCTAAAAAGATGCTCCCTTAAAAACCTAGTAGTTAAACAGTTTGAAAATTAGCCTAAAGGTAAAGTGGCCTCCATGTATTCGAGCTTGGGCTTGCCCAAGTAAAATAAAATAAAATTTGACCACTTTGCATTAAAATTGTTTGGAAATTAATTTAAGTGGTAATTGTGAGAAACCGTAATTTGCCCGCCTGCAACGAAGAGACTCATTAATAATTCACACGAATTACCTAGTGCATCTAGTGGCTTTTTCATCTACACTAAAGGGAGGTTTTTAAGGCTTCATACATCACATAAGTGTGTGGATCGGATCATATCCGATCGAAAAATGGTTTGTCATACAAGTCGTGATAGCAATGGAATTTAAAAAATTGATGGAACCACGTAGATTGGAACCCATTCTCAGTTTGTTCCATTAATATCACACGAGTTTAGAATTACCCCTTATAGCGTGAATGTGATCCTCAAGTCTCTAAATCAAGAGATCTCATGTTTGAAGTCCGATTCGATGGAGGCATCATGCGCGGGTGTGCGGGGATGAACCACGTACTTCCTACAATCCAATGAGACGATATGGGACTCCTTGCTCCTAATTTCATCGTACACAATCATCATTCTTCATCAGGATCCCAAAGAACCAAAGATGAAGATACTTTATACAAAATCGATCAAATCGATCCGGTTGCGGCAACATGGTTATCCACCATTAAGGGCATTATCCCTACAATGAGATAGCCATGTAAGGTAAGGAGGAACATCCAAAGTTAAGGGCATTATCCCGCTGAAGGGACGTCCCTTGGGGAGGGAGAGAGAGAGAGAGAGAGAGAGAGAGAGAGAGAGAGAGAGATGAGAGAAGAGACTTGTTGCTCCATGGAATGAATGTGTGATGAGGGAAGGCTTTGCCCTCCATATATACAAATTCAAACCGTTAGGACTGCAATTCCAATTGTTGTATCAATGTACATGATTAAAGGAGCTCATAACCACTTTTGGGATTAGAGTTGATAATAATTATAAATTTAAAATATGCATATAACTCTCTCAACAAATTAACCAATAATAATTAATAAAAATAAAAAATAAAAGGAGAGTCCTATTATGGTAGGGACGTCCACCTTGGTTGTAACCATCATGGACGTTCCCCCTATTAGTAGACTTCTTTTTTATTTTCCTTTTACTATTATAGTTGTAATATTTCAACCACCACAAAAAATATATATTTATTATTGTATTTTGAAATTTAATTATCAAAAAAATTCCAAATTATTTATGATAATTACAAATAGGACATAGGTAAATTTAAATCATATTCATGGGTCCAAAACTAAATGTAAGCCATATTTATATTTATTATATAATGTGAATCTAATTCACATTAACATTAATTCATGAATCAAGTCTCAATTGGATATTGTGGATCTTATCCACACTATCCACGATTATTGTGGATATGACTATCCCCATTAATATTATCTAAGATAATCAAATTCGATTTAATTATCTCAAAATCCTCTCTGTACATATCCTAAAGTAATTCTTGAATAATTATGGATACAGTATCCAAGATAATGTTATCCAGGATAATTAAATACAATTTAATCATCTTAAGTTCTTCTCTTCATTTAATGATTCAAACATCACTGAACAATCCCAGTTCTCATATTTATATCTTTTGGGATCGATCCTCAAACTCCTCTGAGGATAGTGCACCTTCTATGCAGATACTTGGAGATAGGGTCAGGGTAATTGTATATCCATGTATACTGACTTGGATAATGTGATCTAATCTCATATGTCTGATCATATCAGACAAATTACTCAATTTTTTTATTGTTTTTTAATCTAATTCAGATCAATATCCAACATTTGAACTAAGATTGGGTAACTAGTTCATTGAGTGAAGTCACTAAAATCCAAACATATTTCATCACTTCCTCGGAATGGATGCATCATGTTATACAATCATTTAAGATCACATCACCTCATGTATTCCAAATACACATACATAATGCATACTAGAAGGTTGTGATTAAAACCTGAAGTTCCGATCCCATTTTGGACCATCTCCTTAATGGTTTAATTCATTAGTTTCTCATTCGATCATTGAGAATTATTATCGATTATATGCTTTCCAAACGCATGTATCATACCTTTCAATCTTGTCGTATTTCCAAAACAAGATGAGCAACGTTGGAATTTGGTTTATCCCAAAATCTCACGAGTGAGCTCATATCTTCCGATTCAGGAGTGAACCTGTATGATGCCTTTGAGAGAATGCATTATTCATATGTCCTTGTATGCACACTAGTGCACCAGTGTATAGACCTTGATTAGGTCATCAACCTAATGGTCTTCCAAATGTACATACTCAGACATATAGTGATACATCTGTCTCCGGTCAGAGGATGCGTGCATGTATCATGACGACAAATGATATAGATCTTGGTTTTCTCGATCTCGCTACATCAACTCTTTGATCTAACTTATCAGACACATCTGAATATCTATTCATATGCAGAGGACCTGCATCAAAAGGTGAGCCAGATGTTAGCCTTTGGAATAAGGATTGCCATCTCCTACTTAGTTTGGAAATCCTTTGTTGATGATCACTTGCCGATACGGTTGAGCCTTCAATCTAGCCCTTTAGATATCCAACCCCGCACCGACCCCTATGAGATCAACAACTGCATGATATCAAAATGTCCATGGTACATAGCTATAATTGTATGAATGGGACATGTTATGAAAATTATGTATTCTTCATTTCAGATTAAGGAACGATTTATAATAATTATTATTGCATAATAGCTCACCATGGACACTTATGTCCAACATGCACTTGATTTTTTGGGATACACCGAGGTATGCCTCTTTCGAAGTATTTAATATACTTTTTACACCCAGAGTTGTAGTCTTTATGATATGAGGCCCTTTTTTCATGATTGCACGACTCATATGGCTTAGTAACTTTGGTTTAAATGGACACTTGAAAAGGTTGTGAGCACTTACAAGTAATATAAACTTTGTGTAGATATTCTTTAAACTTTGAGCTTTTCTCTTTTGATGTTTTGAATATATGTAAGGGATCTTGTTAGCTTGACTGCTTTTACCAAGTTGATGCATACTGATCAACAATTTTTATGGTTTTACACACACTTGCACCTAGTTTTATCAAGATAGTATAAGAACCTTGTTCCCATATTGGCTAATGTGTTGAAACTCAGGTTTCATGAAGTAATTCTAAATCACATCTCATCCTCGAGCATCATAGATTCATGTCCAAACTCAAACCTCTCATACTAGTCCCTCATGCGAAATATTAACTCATCACTCATAGTATGTAATTGTGCAGTTGTAGCGCTGGACATATTCTTTTAAGGAAAGAGATTCTGCATGCAATATGACATGTATATCTTTCAAACTAGGTATTTTGAGTTATTAAGTACTGAGACCCTAATGAAAAAGGATGGTGAGACTCTGAGTCAAATGTCACTCTAAACCAAGTAGCCTGAAGTGCACAAGTCTCGTGTGACGTGAAGATTTCAAGGATATAACCACTTATTAGTTAATGTATTTTTTCCTTTTTTCTATTTTCAAACAGTTTTCCAAACAAGTATCAATATTTACAAAATAATTTACAAAACAATTTCACAACATGAATCTCTTTTATAACTGTTTGCAAACATTTTTACAATTTATGTCAACTCTCCGCAAACAATTTTCAAAACATTTTGCAAATAATTTTCAAATTATCAAACCCATAACCCATTGTGTAATTTTAAAACATTCAAAGTACAAGTTATGGATACACTATATATGTAATATACACACACACTCCCTATACTTAGCTTGTGATATGTCATCATGGTACAGTGAAACGAAGAACATAACTCGTACTAAGTATAGCTAGAAAACCTGAATATGAGAATAGAAACTGACTTATCCCCCTATATGTAGGCTTTTGAAAGCCTAAGTGTAAAAGGAGGAGACGGAAAACAAGGGAAGAAGCTAGAATAGAAAATAAAATATACACAAAGTAATCTAATGGTCTACCAAATGTACATACTCAGACATATAGTGATACATCTATCTCCAGTGAGAGGATGCGTTCATGTATCGTGACAGCATACAATACAGGTATTGGTTATCTTGATCTCACTAAGTCAACTCTTTGACCTAACTTATCCGACACCTCCAAATATTTGTTCCTATACAAAAGACACGCATCAAGAGGTCAGTCGAATGTCAACCTTTGGATTAAGGATTTCCATCTCCTACTCAGGTTGAAGATCCTTTCTTGACGATCACTTGACGATGTGGTTGAGTCCTCAATCTAACCCTTTATATATCCAGCCATGCACAAGCCTCTATGAGATCAATAATTGTATGATATCAAGATGACCACGGCACATACCTCTAATTGTACGAAGATACTTATTATGCAAATTATTTATTCTTTATTTCAGATTAAGGAGCAATTTGCAATAACTATTATTGCATAATGGCTCGCCATGGGCACTTATGTCCAACATGCACTTGTTTTTTTTGGGATACACCGAGGTGTGCCTCTTTTAAAGTATCTAATATACTTTCTACACCCATACATGTAGCATTTACGTTGCGAGGCCTTTTTTCATGCTCATGTGACTCATATGAACACTTGAAAAGGTTGGGTTCGCTTACCAATAATATAAGCTATTTATTGATATTCTTTGAGATTTTCTCTTTTGATTCTTGAAATATATGTAAGGGGTTTGTCTAGTTCCATTGCTTTTACCAAGTTGGCGCATACTGATCACTGTTTTTTATGATTTTACACACACTGGCACCTGGATTTTTATCAATATAGTATCGGAACCTTGTTTCCATACTGGTTAATGTGCTGATACTCGGGTTTCATGAAGTAATTCTCAATCACATCCCATCCTTGAGCATCATTGAATTATGTATAAACTCAAACCTCTCGTACTAGTCTCTCGGGCGAAAAATCGATTTATCATTCATAGTATGCAATTGTGCATGTGTAGTGCTGGCCATATTTTTTGAGGATAGAGATTCTACATGCTATATAACATGTATCTTTCAAACTAGGGAGTTTGAGTTATTATGTCCTAAGACCCTAATGAACAAAGATGGTAAGACTCTGAGTCAAGTGTCACTTTTAACCAAGTAGCATGAACTGAACAAGTTCTATGTGACGTGAATGTGTCAAGGATATAACCATTTATTAGTTAATATTTTTTACCTTTTTTTCTATTTTCAAATAGTTTTCTAAGCAAGTATTATTTATTTACAAAATATTTTACAAAATAATTTTCACAACATATGAACCCCTTTTACAAACCATTTGCAAAACATTTTTACAGATCATGTCAAATCGTCACTAATAATTTCCAATACATTTTACAAACAATTTGTAAATAATTTTCAAATTATCAAACCCATTGTGTAATCTCAAAACATCCAAAGTACAAGTTATGGATATAGTATATATGTAATATATACACACACCCCTATACTTAGCTTGTGATATGTCCTCATGGCATAGAGTGAAACAAAGAACATAACTTGTACTAAGTATAGTGAGAAAAAGTTAATATGAGAACATAAACTAACTCATCCCCATATACTTTGGCTTTTGAAAGCCTTAAGTGTTGAAGGAGGAGTCAGAAAACAAGGGAAGATGTTGGATAGAAAATGAAATATAAACAAAGGAACATCCCCCCCTATACTTATACTTTGGTCATCCTAAGTAAAAGAAAGAAGAATCACAAGTAAGAGGCCACTAGGTACGAAAGATAGACAAATGATTAGAAGGGTGAATATGTGAGTTGTTGAATCTGCGTTGGTCTGAATCTTAGTTGATGTTGAATCTTCATTGATGATACACGATGAGCTTCTGAAGGATATGTATGAATCATCACTCAACATAAATGGAATTTCTTCAATCAGTACTAATTGTTCATTAAAGTAAAATGCTTCAACAACTGTCCATTCATTAAGATCGTGCACCATATGTGAGATCAGATATCTCTACACTGCCATTATTGTGCTCTTCTCGGACAATATAAAGACCCGTCCACTTTGACTTTAGTTTGCCATGAAAGATCTTCAACTTCACATTAAACAACCATACCATCTATCCCGGGATAAAGCTCTTGTACCTGATGTGATGATCATGTCATTTATTAACTTTATCTTTATATACCATGTTGTTGCCATATGCTATGTTTTTGATCTCAATGAGCTCACTCAGATCCATGTCCCTTCTCTTCTTACCGAGATGACTATTTCAGTTAACTTTTATTAATGCTTGCTTAGATTTATGCACTAACTCAATGGTAAATGACATTGCTTGCCATAGATCATTCGAGATGGGGAAATTCCGAATAAAGTCTTGTAGGCCCATAGAACTTGGTCCAAAAGCTGAGACCAATTCATCCTATCAGGACGAACTAGCTTTTGTAATATGCTCTTTACTTCCGTATTGGATCCCTCGGCCATGTCGTTAGACTGTAGGTAGTAAGGACTAGTAACATGATGATCAATACCATAGTCCTTAGCTTATGTTTCTATTCATAAAATGACTACCCTATTGTAAATAAGTACCTTAGGAAATTCAAGCCTAGAAATGATGCAATATTTCACAAACTTATAGACAGTTTTGCTATCTACGATTCGGGTTGGGATATCCTCCACCCATATAGATAGATAATCAACTACTAACAAGACGAGCTTATAGCCATTTAAGTTGTAGAAATGACATATAAAATCAATACCCCATGCATCAAAAACATCACAGAAAATTATCGGTTGCATGGCATAGTTTCCCTCGAACCAACTGTCCCTCCAATTCTCTGAAAAATCAAACATGACTTAACAAAATCATAAGCATCACGAAATAATGTCAGCCATTCGAATCTACATTGGAGTACTTTATGAACAGTTCTCTTTTCTGAGTGGTGTCCTCTTGCCTACATAGTATAACAGTGAGTGAGGATACTATGGTATTCCTCCGAGGAATACACCTTCTTCAGACACAATCACGTCCTTAAAAGAAAAGGAACAGATTCCCAATAGTACTTCCTCGAATCAGACTTCAACCGATCAATGTCGTTTCTAGTCCGACCTTATGAAATCTGCTTGAAGATAAGAAAGTTCACAATGTTGGCATACCATGGAAGAGAGTCAATAACACAAATTGACTCGTCCGAGAAAGATTCGGGAATAGGTTCAAACTCAGGGAAATCCTTCAACTCAAGTCATGATAAATGATCTCATGAGAAGGCACATAAAAAGTCTGCTCTTTGACGTACACAAATCAAATGCAATACAAACCCTTTATTCGCCAACTTGACACTGTGAAGGTTGCAAAGTTCCAACCAATTATCTTTTCAGTTTTAAATCTGTGATGGAACAATATTATGCATCCATTATACATTGGTGTGTTTCACGGATGCCCAGATGTTGTTCTAATATTCCTCAATCAAAAGAGTGGTCTTCATGGGTTATCAGGTTATATAACATCCTTAAAGGAGATAATAAACTTGTACACCCAAAACATTGATTGTGGTCGGAGGCGAGCAATTGTAGCTCCCACACCTATAAAAGTCAGATCGAGAGACTAAGGGTGTAGGTCCAAGGCTTCGAGCTCTATCCTTATGGATATGTCCTCACCCACTCAAAGTCCAGAGGTAAGTACCTGTAAGCAAGCATGGGTTTTAGTCTCCTTAAGACAAGATAGATTTTATTCTAAGATATTTGGCCAACTTGCATTTAGCAGCCTCGATTTTAATTTGGCCATCACTTAAGAATAAGTGAACACAAATCAACACTTAACATCGATCCCAATTCCTTTTAGGTTCCTTTTTAATCCTAAGTTGTGAAACTCAAGAGAAAGGAGTCGAGAAAACTAAACGCAAGTGACAAACTTATGTTGTATGCTTAATTAGAGATACTTACATCGACTCCCAGCACTCTCCATGTGGGACGTACAATTGATATATATATATATATATATATATATATATATATATATGAGATGCAAGTCGATATAAACGTTCCTAAGCATAAGTTCTATTAGCGGGTAAGAATTTATTGATTTGATCTAACTAGAACAAGCTACGGTGTGACTATTAACTAAATATGTGTGTGGCCTAATTTAATCGAGCACAAGAAGAATTCCTAAGTAGCTCTAATAGACGTGTGCCTTCATATTGTCGACCTCTCAAGTCAATCCCTACCCTTTAAATAAAGGATGGAACATGTCTCAACACACATACACACACATAAGAGAATAAAGTGTCTAGAGTCTCTTTTTACAAACATGAGCTCTCAAATGAGAACCGTTGGAAAATGACTGATGAATATACGATTCATCACTCTGATTAACTGAAAATAATGCTTCGCACCAAGTAATTAGATGCATTCATCTGTTTATAACTTATAATTAACATTCACGCACTTGTATATAATTTGCATAATTATCATTTCATACTGCATTCATATTCACTTGTATATTCACCTAACTTCAACCATTTTTTATTATTTTAGATTAACTTCAACTGAAATCAAACTAGTCCACCATGTACATATCTCCAATACTAATCAATGAAAAATCCTAAAAAAATACTAACTTTTGTATACATGAAATAAACACAAGCCCAAGTTTGAAATTAGAAAGATGTAAATGCTGACATCTCTTGGACATAGTATCTGATTTCACTCTACTTACTTTTGAATTAATGTACACTCAATTAGTTACAAATCAAGATCAAATTCGAAGGAATCGAAATTCATTTGTGAAACTTGGGTTTTGGGACCGAATTGTATAATGTACATATTTTTTTTATTTCCTTTTCATTTCTTTTATTTCAGCTCATGATTTAACAAACTTCATAAAATTAAAAATCTAAAAAATATCATAAAATCAATAAAGAAAATGAGTTCGGACTTTATACATTCAGCCCAATACACCTGTATATAATTTACATACCCAATTTGTTTGACTTTTAAACTCGTAAAAATAAATAAAAATTAGTTTATGTATATTTCATTATTTTACATCATATTTAATTTTTGCATGCATTTATTGTTTACTAAAATCGATTAAAAATATAAAACTCAAAAAATGATATTTTATATATTATAAAATATCACAAAAATTCATAGCTTGCATAATTGAATATATTTACATTTGGGTCGTCCATGAATGTTGTAGAATACAATTAAAGCTACATTTTTTATTTTGAGCATTTTTGCATTTGAGGTTGTTTGTTGTTTTTATTTATGTTTCTTTATTTTCCATGCATTGGTCAAGTCAAAGATCCTCGTGCCAGCCTCTCATTTGTTCACCTTAGCGCCCAGTCAACGCACCTATTCCCCATCAAAGCTCCTTGTCTCCTAATGCCCTCACCATCCAGCCGTTGGATCAAATGCGATCTAATGGCTGTAAGAAGACACTCCTTTGACGGCGCAACTTGTTGCCCGTCTCCCATCAATCTCTCTGTAATAGCTTTTTGAAAGATGAGATTCAATCAGATGATTATGAATTGATTTTTACCCCCGGGCAACGATCTACCTCCAACCACCTTTGAACGACCGATCACCTCTTCCCCTTATCCTCAACCTTTGGCCATCTCCTCCGACGACTGGCCACCATGTCCCTTCCAGATCACAAGAACCTAACATAACCCATTATCCTATCTCCCCTAACCTCCAACCAAATTAACCCTACCTTCACCCAACCTCCATGTCCGACCACCCTTTCTATGTCTCTATCTCTTCGTTGGTTGTACCTAATCTGAAACCCAAAACAAGAACGAAACCTCTCCATCCATAGCTGAACAGAACCCATGTCCATCGACCAAAAACACCCCTTGATCGTCAGAGCAACGAACGACCACCTTCTCCTCACACCTCTATCAAATCAAGATCAAACACAACCGAACCCGATCCTAATCCAAAACTAGAGCCCTCATGTATCCCTATGCCTCCAACCTCTAGGACATGTTTGGTTATTGGGTTGGACTAAGTTGGGCTGGGTTGGGGTATCCTCATGTGAATAGTAGCTGTTTGGAGGGTTGGGATGGTTGGAATAATAATTGTTATGTGATGTGACATTGATTGTGTGCTATATTAACTTTTTTATTGATTATAATATATTTTTTATGTTAATAAGTGTATTTGAACAAGGTTAAAAACCATTGTACCAAAGAAATTGTAGGGCCAATACAAGTAATCCCAAACCAGGAACGTAGGGTTGGAGTCAAGGGTATGCTTGGGTACCCCCGTGGTACCCTAGAGCCCATTATTCTATCCCTCTTCTCCAATTCAACCTATAGCCGACCATCTCCCAACGGGCGGCTCCATCAACCAACTCCCTCCATTAATTCCTCTTATCCTCTACACCTGTAATGAAACCGAACTTTTTCCTTTCTCGCCCAACCTCTGCCGTCTCTGATCCTAATCCTACCCGAGAACCTAATACCTATGCCTCTTCCTCCTCCACTTATAAAAACCCATGCCCGACAACATGAAGATCCATCTTCCATATCCACCATCGTCTTCTACCACAGAAAAGAAAGGGAGAGAGTTGTACCCCAGACGTGGTGACATCATGGTCGAGGTTTGCCGACAACGACCCCAGATGCCCAATCTAGAGGCCCGTAGGCATCTGCAGCTGCTCTCTAGTCAGGAGTCATCCCAGCTTCAAAGTTACCCTGCCAACCATAGAGGCGAAGATTGGAGAGAGCTGAGCTCCTTCACACAAACCGACATAACATGTATACCCCCATCCCTATCTTCTTCCTCACCTATTCTCCTTCCTCGTTACTTTTGTTCTTCATGCTCCGCCGAAACTGTAGCGTCCCGGGCTTAGGTCCCCGGTCCGTTATCGAGGAAAACTGGCCCTGACAACTTGTTGGGTTTGGGCCCAAATGGACCCGTTGA
This sequence comes from Ottelia alismoides, assembly GCA_037367405.1. Classification (NCBI taxonomy): domain Eukaryota; kingdom Viridiplantae; phylum Streptophyta; class Magnoliopsida; order Alismatales; family Hydrocharitaceae; genus Ottelia; species Ottelia alismoides. The sequence continues at coordinate 193,143 of JAZKJV010006669.1, forward strand.
CAACCACCCAAAATGCTTAAGCCCAAGTTGTCAAGTAGTAATCCCCACCACTTATAAACCACACCCACACTTTGTGAGTTTTCCATGTGGTACTATGTTTGGGTTGGGGTGTTACAACCTCCCCCACTTATATTCGCAACGTCCTCGTTGCGACATGGTCCATCACTTATTCTCAGTGATAGTGGCGGTTGCACGCTCTGGGTAGCCATTTCCTCCAACCTCTTTGTAGGGGTGGCTCCACCACTTGGGTAGCCCTTTCCACTATCAGAGAGAATTTGGCTCTGATACCATTTGTAACGTCTCGGGCTTAGGTCCCCGGTCCGTTATCGAGGAAATCTGGCCCTGACAACTTGTTGGGTTCGGGCCCAAATGGACCCGTTGATAACCACCCAAAATGCTTAAGCCCAAGTTGTCAAGTAGTAATCCCCACCACTTATAAACCATACTCACACTTTGTGAGTTTTCCATGTGGTACTATGTTTGGGTTGGGGTGTTACAGAAACACCTCCTCAAACCCATCTTCATTGCTCTGATTCGAACCCAAAACCCCCACCCTTTGCACCGATCAAGACCGACTCGCCACCCCATCTTCCATACCTCACCACGTTCCCCCTCCATCTCACGTAACCTCCCATCTCCGGCCGAGTGTACGGCTGGAGACCCAAGCTCCTCTACTCCATCTCTGTTTGTATAAGAGCACCTCCACCCACTTTTTTCCTTGCTATCATGCCAATGTTCGAGTTCTGCAGACTCGATCATTCATCCATCTTGCAGGATCAACATCAGTGGCTAAAGAAGCATCGGTGCTGAAGGGCTATACACCATCGTTGTCAAGAGAGAGAGAGAGAGACCTTCTCCATGCCTAAGAATGAGGAGAAGGTGAAGATCAACAGTGAGTAGCAGCTACCGTTCGATCCTTCTTCAGAGCCATATCTCACCCATTGGACGCGCTCGAATCTCAGCCACTGGATTGGCATCCATCACTCATCCACGAGCATGACACGCGGTCTCGTGCGCGCCGTCTGATCAAGGGAGCTTGGTCACATGCCTCTCGAGTCGCCACACCTGACTTAAAAACTTTTGCGCTCACGTCCCTCGCACTTCCAGCAATTATTGAGATGCCTGCTCCCTTACGTGAGGTGCTTCACGTATGTGTGGGAATTTTAAACATGCACCCATCAGAGTCTCCATATTTACAAAGAGACCCTCTTGCGTTGGGGTAACTTTCACAGAGACACCTACAGCTTCCAGATATTGCATCCAAACCCATGTGAAGGTCATTTTTGAAATAAGTTTATTTAAATTAATTACAATTGTACCCATGCACTAATTCATCAATAACTTAAGTATTCTTTGTCCAAATTTAACGTTATTGGTGTCATTTTTTAAACGTCTTTCAGTTATCCATCATCTGAGGCCCTTAATTATACATTTTAAGATATTTTTAGATATCAATAAATTGATGGAAGTTATTCATTCATCTTCGAGCCATTTATTCTCTAAAAATTCATCTTTATTGTTCATAAAAATTGTGAAAAATTGGGAGCATTGCTTGAGAATTCATTTGATAAACATTGGTCAAATATTTTGTGAAATTGATTAACTCATTGGGCTTGGAAATTAAATTGAGTCGCAAACATTAATTATCATGCTTATTCTTTTGCTTCTCATTGCATTCATTCACTATCACTAAAAATCCCAAGAAAATGCATTTCTTTTCTTTTCTTTCAATATATTATTTTCTTCCATAAAAATATAAAAAATCATCCATATCGTATTTATTTTAAGTCATTGCATCATTTATTTAGAAATCCATAAAAATTTACAAAATCCAAAAATCCATACAAATGTCATCTTTTGAAAACCTAACCCTAAGTTTTTTGACAAATTAATTCTAGACCATGATATTACCTTCATGAGTTCGACCTTGGTACTTGCCGAAATAAAATAAATAATCGATCACACAGATTAATTTCAGATATTATTTCTAATTTGATTGCTCGCTCTTTATCACATGCTACAAATAACATACTTCTACATAACTAAGAGTGGTAGAGGGTGAGTCTTTCAATGACAAATAATTATTATAATTTATTTATAAAAAATGATAATAAACCCAATGTACTCTATACTATCTCTCTACTTAATGTAGCCGGATTGTGGTCTTCTCTGTGAGCTGCTCCAAGCATCTCGCCTCTAGTAGCCTTAGTTTCCTCGGCTCCTTGGGCATGTCCACAATAAAACTTGTTCAAATCAAATCATATAGAGAGATAAATGCAATTAAAATGAAAAAAAATTAAAAGAAAATAACCACCAAAATAAACAAGGGAACAAAGATGATGCTGGGTCTAATAACACTAAAATCACATAAAATGAATATTTAAACTTATATAAATAACATAAAATATGTTGTGCCCCCAATAACGACGCCATTTGATAAATTGCTAAATTCGCTACTCAAAGGTGGTCAAATCATAGTACGAATGAATAATGAGTTATTCAGAACCACATTTAGAATGTCTTACTGAAGAGAGCATGGCTTAATTTATCCTGGGCAAGTCTAAGATTGAACTCAGGGACATGAATAATTATGTTATCTAATTTAGTTTAAATATCCACTTGATCGAACTTAATATGATTTAAGTCATGTCAATGCAATGCACGCAAATTTTTATCTTTTTATATGTAGATAATGCAATGATAGAAAATGAATGCTAAGCAATGCAAAACAAATACAAACAATCATGAACAAATTCCTGGATTAAAATTCTCAAGCACAAGTTTAAATTAAATATAAATTCATCCCAAATAATGTTCAATTAAAGCTCCAATTCTCCTTTTTAATCCATTGACCCAAATAAAAAGGGACCTAAATCATGTAATGTATTATAGCAATTAATCAAGGAAATGAATGGTTTAAAATGAGAACTTAAATCACCTATTTATACATGCAATAATTTTTCCGAGTTTAGAGCTAATTATGGCATTTAAAATGTATTCAATAGTCACCAAGCTTCTCTAATTATTTAGTAAACATATAAAGTAAAAGCAGAGAATGGATCGTGCCATTAAAAAGAGAATAATTAGAACTTTAAAATAAGATAAATTTCATTTAATTTGGGCTTAAGATGCAAAGGATACTCAATAATCAATTCATGGATCCTTTTTAATAAAGACATGCATAAAATAAATAAAAGTACATTAAATAGACGTGCAAAAGGGCTTGTATGCAATTAAAATAAGCCAGAAAGGCTTATATGTAAAAAAATCTAGGCGTGTTTGGGCTTCTTTGCAAATAAGAGGATATGGTAGGGTCTTGGTGCAAATAGCCCGAGGTGGAAATGTACGGAGGAAGTGGAGTCTAGCTACGGCTGGAGGCTCGGGACGCCTCAGGACATGTGGATCACTACATCGCCTTGAGAGAGGGTTGGGTCCACCGAGGCTCGATGGGTTAGAGCAAGCCTCAGACTCGATCATGGGCATAAGATCAGAGCCGACGAGGCTTGATCCAATGGTTCTTATATATCTGCTTGGTGGGACTCCTCCTTAGACGATGGCTTTCCAACAGAGCTCCAATAAGGGCTCTATTGCTCCTCCTTTGTCCTCCGAGCTCGTTGACAGTCAGATAAGGCCATTGAATCTTTGGCGAAGGCAATGAATGGTCAGAGAAGGCGCTGGAGTGGCTGGAGGTATGGACCACATTTGCTCGTCAAAGGCAGATCTTGAGATCGCCAAGAAGTTCAAACCTCCGATAAATGTGGCTTCAAAGTACCGACAAAGGGTTAGGTCGATAACCGAAGCGATTGGGGGGTATCTTGAGGGTGGAATGTATGGTTGTGAAGGGTTGTAGTGCAGTGAAGAAGATGGGTTCCTATTGGGTCCTTCTTCCTTGCAAGAAGAAGATTATACCGATGTGGGAGAGGTCTGGAAGAAGGGAGAGGATGATGTGAAGGATGCACAAAGGTAAGTTATGTGTGGCGATTATGTGTAGATGATCAAATAAGAATGAGTGTGGTGTATGTGGAACTAAATCTGAGAAAACAAAGAAGGGCTATGATCGGAGTTTACCTGGAAGATGAAGTCAAAGATGGATTGGAGGGCATGGGCTGGAGCTTTTGAAGCTCCTAGTCGTTGCTCAGACACACACGATAAGCGTGGAGCTCGAGCAGTATTGAAATGAGGGATGCGACACGATGCAATCACCGTGGATCTCGTTGTCACCAAGGGGAAGCGAGGGGCTTAGAGATGTCTTATGTAATAGCAGATACACTACAACCGACGCTACCGTCTAGATTTTAAGTGAAGCTTCAGTTGGTGATGGTGGTGGTTTCAATTGGCATGAGATGCTTGTGCTGAGGAGGACGATCATGGAGAGGGAGTTGGCAAAGAATAGGGTGGACCGAGCTATCAAAAGCCACCAGACTGACGGTAATAGGACACACAGGGAGGAAGGGGTTATTCGATAAAGAACTGTCGATAAGGGAGTTGTCGCGCGTGAAGGGGAGCGACCGAAGGTTGACGAAACATGAAGGCCATGAAATAGAGTGATCCAACGGCCATGAGTAGGGCACGATGGGGAATAGATGGGTCATTTGATGGATTAGATCAGATGTCCTATCTTTAGGCAGGTCTGGATGAAAGGGAGCTATCTGAACAAATGATCAAACGACTAAGGTGGAAGGCGGGCTAGAATAAGGGACTGGGTCACGTGGTGCGACCAGAGGCAACCACGTGGCCCAATAAGAAAGTTCAAAACTAAAAATAAAAGCAAAATCAAAATTATAGAAAATGATGTCAAATAAAAAATGTTCAACATGAAAGTTGTGTATCCTTTTGAAAGTTTAACATTTTGCTAGTTATCAATGGATCCAATCATGCATGAGCCTAATGAGTTGTGAGGATTTATTTTCCTCAATAACGAATCGGGAACCTAAGCAGAGGATGTTACAATAATGTTGATGGTTAACATGTCGTTATAAATCATTGATGGTGGGCTTGTGTAATTTGTTAAATTCTCCAATCCTATCTATATAAAATGGACATAGTGACATCATTAAAGCAACTTTCGAATTAAGATATATGAGAGCCGCAATTCCAACTTTTCAAGAAGGGAAGAAAAACACAAGAGGAAGGGTTGTTGATGCTCTCCTTCGTTCTCACCATCATTATGGTATATCTCACAAAACTAATAAGGGAAGTAAGATATTGGTTTTATTACTATTAGTCTTGTTACTTTGTCATATCTTGATTGGTTAGTGATTCATAAAGTAAGATGTTGGTTTTATTATTATTTTAATCTTGTTAGTTTGTCATATCTTGATTGGTTAGTGATTCATAATATTTATGAATATGGTATTCTCATGCTTTTGAGCGCCGCTATATTATGCCTCAAAATTCCTACAATCTGACTAAGAATTATGTTATAATTCTTTGGCGTTGGTAAAATTCACATGGTCATATGGCGATGATTGAATTGCATTTATAAGGATTACTTAAATTCATAAATTTGGTACATAACTCTTTTTTATTTAATTTCATGATTTCTTGAAACTGAGATTGCTATATTTGTTTTATCACTTGAAATATTTACAATGACATCATTATTTTGGACGAACATGCAAATTTCGTTGTTGTGATACAGATAATATAAAATAGAGTGACAATTGCTTTTGTTTATAAGTCAGTTGGAATAAGATCTGGATTTTTCTCATTCAAATAAATCATCATTCATGGTTAAGAAAATGAAGAAGGGGGTATCAACAATTTCAACTTTTTATTTTATGACTTATCTATTGTTTAGTTGATTCAAGTTCTGATTTTATCTGTTATTTAGTTAAGAAAAGAAGAAAGATGGATTGGATGCTAGTGGAGTTGGATGTTATTAAAAAAGGAAAGGTTATTTCTTTTCTTTTCTTATAGTGGCTTCTCTAAACTCATTCAGAATTAAAGGATTTAGCTCCTGTGAACCACTTATGCTTGTAATTAATTAGTCACCAAAGATGCCTAATCATTTATGGAATTGAAATTTTGAACACGTGTACTAGTTATCATGATGCTGATTTAAATTAAAGTAAAGTAAATGGCATAACAATTAATTTAGTTATCAAAATAACACAATGTAGAATAATGAATCACCCAAAGAAAGATCAACACCCAATGTTATACATGTTAACAAGGTCAATTAATATTGTTCTACATCGAAATATGGCAAACATGAAAATGATTGGATTTTATTTACTTTCATAACAAAGTATCTTACTTGCATTGCTACCTATTTATTGGCGTATCAATATCTGGCCAAAGGTGAATATTAACATATCATGAAGATGTTTAAATTTGCACTCCTTGCATCATAAACTTTTTTCTTAATGCATTATTGTTTATTGTTTACAATTTCGACAGCTAGCAATTTGGTTTGCATTGGACAACTCCTTAGTCATGTTCAATGGACTCAATTTGCAGATTGATCTGAACATATTCAGTTACATTTTGAGATGATAAATTTAGAACATGCATTGGTTTAATATGGAAAACTGCGGATGAAAAGTTGTATTATGAAATCTTAAAAAAGATCAAACAACGTTACGAAGATAACTACGATGGAGAATGTCAAAGTGTTAATTTCAAAGGCAAACAATGTCAATAAGTTTGTTGTTGGAACATTAATGCGGAGTTGATCATGAAAAAAGATCAGTTGGTCCAACTCCATATTAGGCCATGTAATAGAAATGCCCAATCTGGCAGTAAAATTCAAGAACATGAGGATAGATGCTAACAAAACGTCCCTTGTATAATATATCACAAACTCTCTCACTCTTCAATTTGGGTGCTTTAAGTAAGCTAGAACACATTAAATAACAAGTAAAATGTAATGGAGATGAAGGCAATGCTCATTGAAGAGGAGAGGATATTGAAGAAAAAACGATTGGTGCTCTATGAACTTCGTGGACACTAAGAAGTTACTGTAGGAGCCAGCAACAATAAAACTAATATAAGTAAAAGGAACAACAAAAACTCCTATGAAGACTAAAGGGGATATTTTTAAAAAACTTAAATACGGATTTAGCAAGACATTTGAATAACATTATTTTAAATGGAAAGCATGGTTTGAAAGGAATAGTAAGAAATATGTTTATGTTTTTTTAAACAAATATTTTAGATGATTTAATAATGCTTGATGTTATACTGTGGTGCAATTGCTTACACATTTCACAATTCACAGGGATTGCATAAAATCGGTAATGAAAAGAAAAGTGAGCAATACTTGCTCGTTGGGAATGTGTGTGCGTATGCGTGTGCATGTGCATGTGCGCATGCATGTGCATGTGCGTGTGCACGTGCATGCATGCATGTGTGTAATGAAGGCATCAATAGAGGAAACTGTGACTTCTACATTGATCATGAATTTTGGATGTCCCAATCTAGAAGGATGTCTATATGTCCTTTACTATGATATAAATATTGAATATATTCACATGAGGAAAGGGAACCTACTTTGTGAAGTAGGTAACCTTACCTACTTCACATCCATTTTTAGCATTTTTTTGGTTTTTTTCGAAAAATACTACTGTGAATTTTCACAACTATATCCCTCTAATATGCCATTCAAATTTCGTCAGAAACAAAAACTCCTACGGTCTTAGATTTGCTGTAAATTACCTGTTCTGGATGGAGGCCGTAGGAGTCTCTGTTTCTGATGAAATTTGAATGATATATTAAAGGGATATAGTTATGAAAATCCACGGAGGCATTTTTCAAAATAAAAATAAAAAAAATTGCTAAAAATAGATGTGAAGTAGATAAGGTTACCTACTTCATAAAGTAGGCTCCCTTTCCTCTATTCACATATTTGATAATTTTGTTTTTTTTATAATTTTCCATTAGACACCTCTATGTTGAGGATTTTATTTGTATCATTTTGATCTTGATAATAAGTTTATGTATTCCTTGTTTCATGTCAAATGCAAGTTGGTATGAAAAGGAGTGCATCATATGGATGTTCTGTTCTTTCATGGCATCAAATATTATGTCATTTATCCAAGGATAGGATGTTGAGACTTATTAAAAAACACCACATCAATTGGATTCATTGGTATAGAGTTGTATATAGATTGTAAGGACAAACAATCAAAATGTACATTCAAAAGCCAGTTACAAGGGTTACACAACTTCTAGAATCGATACATATTAATACATGTGGTTCTTTTAATCTATCATCACGAGGAAGAAAAAGATATTTTATCACATTTATATATAATTTCTTACAATATGAATATATTTATCTATTGCAAGAAAAGGATGTGATGGTAAATGTCCTTGAGATATTTATCAATGAGGTGGAAAGAAGGAAAATAGATGGAAAAATAAAAGTAGTGAGAACCATGATGATAATTACTTCAAAAAACATGATGATAGTGGACAACATCTATGCCATTTTATTGAATTCCCTGAAAGTAAAACTATTTGTACACAACACTCAATGTTTGAAAAACCACAACAAAATGATGTTCCCAAAAGATGAAATCATGTATTAATGGAAAGGGGTAGGCACACGATGAGTCATAGTCCGCCTATTTCATTATAGACACAAACATCACAAACTTCAAAGTGTCATAAAAAGATATACGATCATAATTTATTGAAAATGACTTCACTAAAAAGGATATCATTGATTGTAAGGAAACATCTGCCTCGATTTCGATGAAAGACCATATGAATCATTGTGGCTTTAGTGGCTCACTACGATACAAAACTTCATCATATGGATGTAAATTTTTCTTAATGGAGAGTTGAAGGAAGATGTTTATATATACCAACTTAAAGGTTTCCAGATCATCGGAAAGAGAATGTAAGATGTAAACTAAAGATATCAATATATGGATCGAAACAAGTTCCCTATCATTGGTATGTAAAGTTTAACAACATCGTTATATCTTACGATTTCGTAGAAAATATTTTAGATCAACGTATGTATGTGAAGATCAGTGATACCAAGTTTATTACATTATTTTTTTATGTTGATGATATCTTACTAGTAGCAAATAATTTAAGATCGTAACATGAATAAAAAAATATTTTTTCAATAATTTTGAAAATGCAAATTATGAATGAGGTATCTCATGTGATTATATTTTTAAGAATTTTGAAATGAAACATATGGGTGATGCATTTTATGTGTTTGGAATAGAAATATTTTGGGACATATCACAAGGATTACTAAAGTTTGAGAAGGTATATATTGTAAATGACTTCAAAAGATTAATGATGAACAAGTGTCTAGATGAGCTGGTCAAATTCAGAAAGGAGATAGATTCAATTTAAATTAGTGTTAAAAGAATGAATTGGTATGTAAGGAAAGGTACATAATTCCTTGCATTGTTGGTTGGGAGTATCATGTATGCTTAGACATGCACTCGACCTGACATTAGTTTTGTCGATTGTATGTTGAGTAGGTTGAAAAATAATCATGGTATAACCATTGAAAAGCTGCAAATAAATTTCTCAAATATTTACAAGGTACTAAAGTTAATACACTCGTTTACATGTGATCCAATAGTTTTGAGAACCATGGTGATGGATATTTCGAAAGACTTGATGAGTTTGGACAACATCCATGTCATTTTATCGAACTCTCTGAAAGTAAGAACATTTGTACACAATACTTAATGTCCAGAAAATCCCAACAGAATGATGTTGTCGAAAGAAAAAATTGTGCATTAATATAAATGAGTAGGAACATGATGAGTTATAGTTCACCTATTTCATTATGGATACATGCATCAAGAACGTCAACATGACATCAAAAGATATACGATCATAATTTATTGAAAATAACTTCACTAAAAAAGATGTCATTGATTGTAAGGAAATATTTACCTCGTTCTCAACGTAGGAGTCCGTATAAATCATTGTGACTTTGGTGGCTCATTATAATGCAAAGTTTCATCATATGGATGCAGGAATAATTTTTCCGAATGGAGAGTTAGAGGAAGATGTTTATATATACCAACTCAAAGGTTTCAAGATCATAGGAAAAGAGCATCCAATATATAAATTAAAAATATCAATATATGGATGGAAATAAGTTCCACATCACTGGTTTATAAAAGTTTAACAATATCGTTATATTTTTTGATTTCATAGAAATTATTTTAGATCAATGTATGTACGTGAAGATCAATGATCACAAGTTTATTACATTAGTTTTATGTGTTGATGATATCTTGCTAGTAACAAATGATTTAAGATTGTAACATGTTATAAAAAAGTATATTTTCAAGAATTTTGAAAATGAAAAATATGGGTGCAGTATCTTATGAGATTATAAAGAATTTTGAAATGAAACATATGGGCGAGACATCTTATGTGATTGGAATATACATATTTTGGTACATATTACAAGGTTTACTAAAATTATTTGAGAATGTATATACTGCAAAAAGATTAATGACGAACAAATACTCTAGATGAGCCGGTCCAATTTAGTAAGGAGATAGGTTCAATTTAAATCAATGTCAAAAAAATTGAATTAGTACGTAAAGGAAGGAACGAAATTCCCAATGCATCGTTGGTTGGGGGTATCATGTATGTTCAGACATACAGTCCACCCCGACATTAGTTTTGTCACTTGCATGTTGGGACAATTGAAAAGTAATCGTGGTATGAACCGTTGAAAAACTGCAAATAAACTTCTCAAATATTTACAAGGAACTAAAGGTAACACGCTCCTTTACATGCAATCCAATAATTTTGAGATTATTAGATTTTAAATTTAGATTTTGTGAGATGCATTGATACAAGAAAATCAACCTTTAGCTATTTTTTCAATTTCTAATGAAGCAACATCATTAAGCATATGATTCATATGTTGGATTATATCCCTAACATGATTGAGTTACATGAGCTAAAATAAACATGAGTTTAAACAAGTCAATGGATCAACTTAATCTACTTTAAATGAGTCGTGTTGATGGTTAATAGATTGTTATAGTGGATATATTTAATTTAATAAACCCTCCAACCATACCCTTATAAAATGTACATAGTGACATCATTATGGTAACTAACGAAATAAAGAAAATTGAGAACCGTAATTACAACTCTTCACCATCAAAGAGTTTAATCATGATCGAGGTAAAGGGAAGACAAAATACAAGAAGAAGAATGACGACACTCTCTTGTTCTCGTCATCGTTATGGCGTGTCATGCAAATTATGGATGGAGGTATCATTCTTGATCTGTTTTAATATTGCTAGTTTGCCACATTTGATTGGTAACGATTAACAATGTTTAATGGATATGGTGTTCTCATGCTTTTGATTACCATGACAGTGTACCTTTCTTACATATGCTCAGATGTCAAAAAGTAAGGGAGAAGGAAAAAGAGGATAGTTAAAATGGTATAAAAATCAACCCAATCAAAATTCAAAGGTGAAAAAAATATATGAGAATGTGCATTAGCAGAATCCAACATAGATCAGATTAAATCTCACAACAAGAAGGTAAACCCCTACTTAACCCCTACCCATCTTTGGGACAACCTTCACAATTCTCACAAAACAGAGCGGTCTGCTGCGGGAAATGTGGAGAGCGGCGGCGAAGCTCGCCTTCGCGCACGCCCGCGCCTCCCCTCGCTCGCCATCCTTCATGAGCGTCGCCGCCTCCGCCGCCACCGACGGGGAGCTTAGGGTCTTCGTTGTGGCCGGAGAGGTCTCCGGCGACTCCATCGCCTCCCGCCTCATGGCCTCCCTCCGCCGCCTCTCCCCCGTCCCCGTCCGCTTCTCCGGCGTCGGAGGGTTCGCCTCTCAAATCCCTACCTTTGTCTAAGTTTGTTTGACCGTCTTGGCCGCGAATGCACCGCGATCGGCAGACAATTGCTTCGATCGAGGGTCTTCCTTTAATTATTATTTCTGATGTGGAGATACTGGATCAATCATCCACTCTGATATGTTAATGAACAAAAATGGCGATGCTTCCTTGTTACACGAAGCCGAACCGAAACCGGTTTTACGCCATTTGCTGATTTTGGCATCGGTGAATTTCGCAGGCAACTCCGATAGGCTGCGTCTAGAACACACATTCAATCCAATTCCTCACGCCTACTGTTTGGTGCAACTCCTCCCGATACGCATCTCTCTTCTATGAACATCATGGCTGCTTCATGTATGGACTGTTAAGACATATATATGTAAAAGAGATATATATTTTTTATAAATAAAATCAGTGTTCCTACTGGATCCTATGTCTTCGTATTATCTTGAATTGGTCGAGAAATGGGACTTGAAAGTTGCCTGCGTATCTGGTTAGTTATGCTTATGGTAGCTACCCGTCTGACTTGTGCTGGGGTCATCAAAGTCGGTCAACAATGTCTGTAATCACCTTGTGAAACTAGGTGGGTGTTGGTTCATGGATCCGTGATGGTGTATGATGTAGTATACACACATTTAACCTCGAATTGAAGCCTGTCAATTTTGCAGTGAATTCATGTTAAACTCCAACTGGGCATCTCTTGTAGGATCCATTACCCCATTTCCCACAATTTGATTCCGGGGTGCCATTTTCGCATGTTGCAATTTATCTGAACCTCCTTGATTGTGTGACACTTGTTTTATTGTCCATTAGTTCGGTGCCTCATCGACAGTCTTCTTCAGTATTTGAACATTCAACTGTTGTGCCACACATCCACCCCACCATCGATTATAATTTCCATTTTCACATGTCACCTGACCTGACATCGTCACATGTCATGTATCTGAATGGCATATTTTTGTGTAAAATTACAGATGTATCCTTGTATTAATTTTTTTCGCAAGGTATTTATATTTATTTGCTATCCTTCATTTACTGTATAATTCTCAATATGCAGCCTGTTATTTTCCAGGGAAAAAGGGTGGACATCCATAGTGATGTGCACCGATCCATTTTCAATTATATTTTAATTTAAACAACATCAATTAAACTTACCATGACTTGTTTAGATCCTTGGCATGCCTTCATACACTTTCCTCAAAGAACCTCTCATGATGAAACACCACTATGTTCTCGGCCAATCACAAAGACTAAATAGTTGCGCAAGCGGCTCTTGACTCGCGACCGGTGCGTCAAACGTTTGGGAATAATTGCGGACATATGTTTGATCTGTGACAATGCCATCGAGACAATTGATCACCTTTTCTTTGCTTGTCCTGTGGTATCTCAGATCTGGCTGAACGCGGAGATCCCTTGGTGCCGGTTAGATGACTTCCAATCGTTCTGGAATTCGATCCACCTGAACAAGGACAGACCTAGAGCAGATCGCCTTCTTCCAATGACTTACCTTTGGGCGATTTGGCGTGGCAGAAACGACCTCCTATTCTCCGGGCAAAGATTTTATGAGGAGAACGTGGCTTTCCTTGCGAAAAGGCTAGGCGAAGACTGGCTGTTGTAGCGCTTTTGCTCTGTTTGGGAGGGCTTCTTTACTTTTTGTAAGGAGGGGTTATTCTGTTTTTAAATCTGTACTTTCCTTTGTTTCGCTTTTTGTTATAAATAAATTTTTGATGGGGAGGGTGCCACCGATACTGCCCCCTGACCAGCAGACTTTCAAAAAAAAAGACTAAATAGTTGCAACAACTACAGTTCTATCCATTTTTAACCCCGACTAGTCCAAGATCAAAGAGTGCCACAATTCACCAAAGGTAGAATTGTAGAGCTTCATGATATCCGTATTGACCCATATATCCCACGACTCCTCATAATGGAAGAAAAGGTGTCTTATATCTTCACGGCCTCTGGTATATTTGAAGCATGAATCTTCCACACCTTGCCCGATGATCATTCGTCGGTACATGGCTCTGTCGCATAATCTACAAGAAAACCTTTAGCCAAAGAAGTAGCCTCCATATCTACAGCTAAATCTGCCTCCACAATTCTCGGGTAGAAAACAAATGAAGCAACGTGGGTGATGTACACTTTCTTAATGGAAAAGGGTCGTATCTGACCAAATCCAATGATCGCTCACCATAGACGGGCCATCAATACCCTACAGGAACTCCGTCATCTGGACGACAACTTCTAACCTCTGGTTTTAGAAGGAAGCCTGGAAAGTAGGCGACCGAAATCTTATTTCTCCGAGCCTTAGACATCCCGATTTCGGGAGTGTCAGTTGAGGCAAAAAGTTACGGGAAGCATCAACGAGAACCATGTTATTGGACCATAATTGGAAGCCACTCCTCTCTCATAAGACTAGCTTAAAAAAGGATAATATCATACATACCAGATTTCATGCCTCTCCAGAAAGTAGAATGTCACCTGACTCTTTTTGACCTACTCAAGTCTGTGAAAACCCGACATATTCTTTTGCAGTGCTTGACACACAAGATCATCCCCCTTACACCAAATTCTAATCACCCACTTCGCGAGAAGCGTGTGGTTCATCTCCTTCAGACAAGCAAGGTCCTAAATGTCGGTTTCGGTCAGCATTTCGGTGATCGTCCGAAACGAAATTTCGATCGAATTTCGGTCGAAATTCGATCGAAATTTCGGTCATTCCGGTCATTTTTTGTACCAGAGTCCCCATATTTCGGTCATTTCAGCCATTTCAGTCGAATTTCGATTTCGACAGGATATCGATATTCGACAGAAATTTGACCGAATTTTGTTGAAATTTGAGGCCATGCAGACAAGGCAACCCCAACCTCTCATTGTCTGTAGGTTGAGTCGCCACATTCCACTCTACTGATGGTGTACCAGACCTCTCCCATGGAGTTGGCCTAGATGAAATTCCTCATGATAGCTTGAAGATGCTTCTGGATGTCCATAGGAAGAAGCCATAGTGGAAGTAAAAATATCATTATAGCATATAGCATTGTACGTAAGAGCATGAACCTCTGCCTCGAAAGATAGGTTGCCTTCCAACCTATCGGTTTCCCCTCAAGCTCCGCAGTAAACAATAACCAAACCACATGATAAAGCCCACCACTCACTAAGGGAAGACCCATTTACGAGATAGGTTAACTTGCTCTCGGAGTGGCCAATACCGCCCTACATTTATCAATCACATATACCGACAACCCAAAAGGTGAAAAACAGACTTGGAGCAGTTTACCTGAAGCCCTGAGATGTCGAAAAAATATTAAGCAACACAGGCACTGCCCTTTCCTCGCGGCTCCCTCGACAAAGAAGTTCGTGTCATCAACATACTGCCCATCAAAGTAGTTTCCATATGTCGGTCGATTCTCCATGATCGAAAAAGTATCTACCACAATTACAAAGAAAAGGAGCCAACAGAAGACCATGTCTAACACATCTTTGTGGTTGAAAGAAACTCCCTTCTAGATGCTTGTTGTTCAATATCGAAAAGGTGGCAACTCCGGAAAATATCTACACTAAAGAGATGTGCCCAAATAAAGTTCTAGTTAGCACAATAATGCATCATGGAGAATTCCACTTTCTAGAGGAAGCCTTTCACCTTTCTGCTTTCTAGTTATCAATGACCTCCATAGCCATCATTACACCATCCATCATAAGTCTACTAGGAGTGAATGCCAACTGTGAAGGAAAAATAATATGATCAATCATATTCTAAGCGATTAGAAAACAATTTAGCATCAATTGAGTAGATAGCATTCAAGAAAGTGACCGAGAGATAGCCCTCGATATACATTGTAATATCCTTCTTATGTAGGAAGATGAGTATCCTATTCACACGATCGAAGCCATGATTTCTCTCCTTGAACTCATCAACTAGCTTCATCATATCACTTGGTACCACATAAAAAACTCATAGAAAAAGAAAATAAGGAAAGCATTAGGTCTTGCAGAGCCATCGACATTTGTCAAAGACAATCTTCTTGACCTCGAAGACCGATAACTCACGAACCAACTCATTGGGCTGCTCCTGGGATACCTTAGATAAACCATGCCTAAGCCAACACCCACGTGCACCAACATACCTTCTCAATGCCCTAAAATGATTCACAACCATTCAGCCAATAGCCAGCTCTGTGTTGAACCAATCCACCCATCAACACTGAGTAGATGAGGCTCCTTTACGTCTACTGCTGGGTATAACATGAAAGAACTTGGTGTTTATGTCTCCCTTACGTATTATCACGATCTTTGCCTCCACTCCACTCTTTTCTGGTCTTCTTTCTTAATAATGTTCTCTTGAACTCTATAGAGCTCCTGCTCTGCGCGGCTGCGCCACCTGTTCTACGATCTTCCTTTAATCCATTTAATCGAAGCACCTCATTAATAACCACCTTGTTCCTCTTCTCACATTTCTGTTGCATCTTCTTTTTGTAAGCAACATGGAGCTTCCTCAATGTCGTCAGCCTCCCCATCACGTGCTTGGTCGTAGATCCCGTGCCCTGATGACCCCGTCAAAACTCCTCCACCCCCCCGATAGTTTTCACTAGAGTCCCAACAAAGAGGGAAGTGATTTGAGTGCGAACATAGCCTAGCACTCACCAACGACAATGGAGACTTCTCCATTAGCTTGAGCGAAAGGAAAACACAATTGATATGTGAAAGAGAGAAGATGTTCCTCCAAGAATCTCTACACTCGGATGAGTTTTTAACCCTAGTTCATCAACAACAACTGCAAAAATAATGGAGTCTGGATCTTGCTCGCCCCTAGCACGTGGACGGTCACCGACCAATAATATAACCTTGAAGTCCCCACCACGAGCCATAGTGTCCATGGGAAATGAGTCCTCACGAGTCTCAACTCATCCCATGGACTGAGACACTTCACGTACCTTGTAGGACTATAAGCACTGGTCATTATCACCTCTTCATTGTCTAGACTGTTCATGAGTATCACTTTAATCGATATGGTATAAAGTAACCCATCTACATGCTTCAAGATGTCCATTTTATCTCATTAAGAGACCACCACCAACTCTCCTAGACCTAAACGCTCTAAACAACCTTGAACTCGAGAAAGATCTTCAAATAGCCTCTTTGAGCTCGGTTTCATGTATGCAAACAACATCCGCCAACCTCCTTGAGCTCAGTTTCGTGTATGCACACAACATCCACCAATCATGACCCAACAAACAATCGTGTCGTTGATTGCTTGTCAAGTTTCCCTAGCCCCTCACATTATAAGATTTCAGCCTCATTGGTCAACCAAAGGGATATTACCCGTGAGATTCACCCCGACCAACTCACTAAAGAGCACTCACCCAACTCCACCTTTTCCTGCCTCGAAACCACCTCAACAAGGGAAACCCCGACAACCTCTCCCATCACAACTGCCACCATCCCATTAACGCTCCCCTCTAGCCGCCCTGCACCACTTTTTAGATCTCGTGCCACTCATTATTATTCCTCCACCTACTACCACTCCTCAAGAAGACATACACTATTCCCAGTTGCCCCATCCCCTCATCTCACTCAACTGCTCCTTCCCCCCTTCTCCACCCCTTCTTCCTTACCTTCCACTTCTTCTTCTTCTTCTGCTGACCTCTCTCTCCTATTCATCATTTTGAAGCGCATAGATACCCTCCTCTTCTATCACCACATCGCCACATATCCCCCGAGATCCTCACAACCCACCACATTTTGTCGTGAACCCGCATAATTGAGAAAAGGTAGAGCTTCATGCCTTCGAATGACCATCGTTTTGCTGACTTCATTCCACTAACATCGAAGGAACCCACAAGGTCAATGACAAAGGAGAGAGGAGATGTATTAGACGCATTTGGATTCGTCATTTGAGATAAGGTCGAACATGAACATCTTTCCAAAGTCGCCCTACGTAACCCAAATTGAACCCTTTCGATAGCCTCCGTCAGATATGATTCAAGAACTCGAATACTCGGTGTTGTTAAAGTTACAACTTTGTTCTATTTCTAAAATGTCTTTAAACAAATGCCCTAAATCATTTTCATTCTTCCACATACCAGAAAACATCTACTAATTGGGGTGCAATCCCTTGTCTTCCTCAAACGTGAACATCTGTCATTATTTTGGAGTCGCCGAACCGATTATAGGGTTCGATGGGAGGAAGAGGTCACTGGATTTGGAGAGATGAAGATTTTTCGATAAAACATGCTTATAGAGTGGTGGGCAGACCATCAACCGTGGTATTGACTCCCTCATGCATGATTGTACGCTTATCTAGGAGCTAAAGCTGCCGTGATGTATTGGTATTTTTATGTGGTTGGTGAGGCAAAGACAAATTTTGACTAGGGATCGATACTCTCGGATCTTTGTGGATACTTCTCATCTATGACCCTTAAGTGTTAGAGAGAACGAGATGATCAAACATCTTTTCTTTCATTGCGAGAAGACTGCCATGATTTGGATGGAGCTTGGTGTTGATTAGATGAATTTACACAACCTTAATGCTTTCTAGGATTTTCTTCATGCTACTAGGAGCCATCCCAAAGTTGAAATGTTCCTTCCTATATTTATTATTTAGGCTATGTGGTTAGCTAGAAATGGGGTTATCTTTAAATATGACAGTTTCTACATTGACAATGTAATTATCCTTGCCAAGACTCACCTCGAGTCGTGGCTACTGAGTCTTTCTTTTCTCCTTTTCTTAATATATTTGGGGCGGACACCATAATGTGTTTCCCCCTCTTTGGTATTAAAAAAAGGTCGATATTTCCGCCCCGATGACATGCCAAACTTTGCTGCTTTCGGCATCCTCTGTCGTGTCGCATTTGGCCCAAAAGGGAATCTTTAAGGAAGAAGGAAAGGATGTTTCGTCCTCTACCACCCCAAGAAAGAATTTCGCTCAACCCACAACAAGGTGTAAGGATCAAGGATGAGGGGATTGAGCGAGGAGGTTCCGACATCTCCACCATCACCTCCATGGCTTCCCTAGGTCAGAGCCCATCCCTAACCATTGCCCCAAGTGTTCCTACTAGAGTCGTCACCCCACCAAGCATTACGAAATTCCTTCACCTCAAGGGGATCTCTGAAATCAAGTGAATCCTTTTCACATCAGGTTGCCACGTACCATCTCGGAAACATGGTAAACGGTTTTTGATCTCCTTCAGAGGACTTTCTCCCCTCATGAGGTGCTCTTCCTCAGCTTTTGAAAGACCACGTGGACACAACAATGTCGTGTCAAGCTTCACCACATCCACTTTAAACTTCGACCCCGACATCAACCACAAATCCCTCGCAGCTTTCAATACATTCCGGTTTACCCCTTCGTCACCACTACCCTATTCCTCGCTTTCGAGAACGGCGCCACCTTAGAAGCTCTCAGACTCCATGACCCCTTTGTCGGACACTTTGTCCAGCCGTGACTTGATGCGCTACAATGAGAACACACCACATCTTGCTCTCAACACTGCATGCAATATCCTCCTTTCCATCAGCGAAAGAATCGGGTAACCTTGAGGCATCAGCATGAGCCGCTTTCTGATTGCATCATTGCCTTCGATCCACCGGAGACCATAGCTTATGATGTTCTTTAATCACTGCCTACATACCCTCCATCTGCACATCCCTCTCATTATCAGTTGGCCCTCACCTCACCTTCATCAACATTATCATCGCCTTCCATCCCATCACACCTCTCCCTCCTCTGGAACTCGCTCCATCCCTGGAATGCGAATCTTTCTTTCGACCTTGTCAACTTTTCTCAGCATCCTTTTGCACAGATTGATTTTATCTGGTTTTTTCTTTATGGTTCGTGCAGCCAAAGGAAAAATGTAGCCTCTTAGAAGGAAACCATACAAAAGTCTAGAGTCTACTTGTTGAGAAGAAGAAACTTCTGTTCTGGTTATGAATCGGAGAATTTGGTCGGACCTATGCAGCCTGTTATAGCAGTCAGCATCATTGCAGTTGCAATAGTCCTCACTATGAACCTCAACTATATTACGTTAAACTTGTTTTTTGGCTCTATTAAGTCAAGTATCTTCTCGGAGTTGATGCTTTAATTAAACTTTTTCAATTAATGGAATATAATATTCAGCCTTATCTCCGACATATCTTTTAACACGACTTCCAAGTAAACGAGGCCAAAATGAAGCCAGATAACTGTGTAATGAATTTCTTAGAATAGTTTTTGGAGTTCCCTTTTGGTTTCGGATGTCTATAGCTACTCAAAAGGGCCAACTCCACTGAGCAAAAGTAAAACTGAGCTCAGCAGTAAGCTCCTCCATTATATTAACCCGTTCAATTATCATGGCATTTTTTCGGATATGGCACTTTTTTTTTTGAAAATTTCTCATCTCCAGGAGTTCAATGTGCAAGGAAGGACTACTTTCTTTATTTCCCATAGAAGATATTGCAGTGATGGGCATCTGGGAGTTACTGCCTCATTTAAAAAAGATAATGGTGAGAGTGTAGAAGCAAGAAGCAGTTTTAATGCTTCACCAATCATGTTCATTATGTTTGACATGTATTACGATGCAACAGAATAGGATTGAGGAGACAACTACATATGTTTTGAGTTTTCAACCTCATGTCGTTGTCACCATTGATTCAAAAGGTTTCTCTTTTCGTTTTCTGAAGCAGTTAAAAGGTGAGATGCACTCTCGATATTGTCGTTTTCTTTTACATTATATCAGTGGAATAATTGAGGTAAGATAATTGACTTCTCGGCTCAGCCAAGTATTCTCAAAGACAGCTCAATACCCCCCTTCATGTTCATTATGTTGCTCCGTCATTTTGGGCTTGGAAAGGGGGCGAGGCCAGACTGAGAGGGTTGGGCAGTTTTATCGATCATATTCTGTGCATTCTTCCCTTTGAAGAAGAAGTTTGTTTACGTAATGGCATAGCTGCTTCATTTGTTGGCCATCCCATTCTTGAAGATGTTCTTGACTTTGGTTCCTCATACACTTTTGATGTAAGTTTTATCTGTTGTCACTGCATGTGCATTTTCTGAACTTTGCAATGCATCTTATTCATCATAGTTTGATGTTTTGCTCCATTTCCATTTAGAAAAAGGCATTGAAATACTTAGTAAATGTATTGGATGTGTGATTGTCGTTAATATGATTTATGTAATCTCTATGATGTCAAGGCTTGAGAATCCTCTAGTCATTTCTCATTGCAAATTAACAATACTCGTCACTTCCATAGAACCGTATCTGTCCGTCATAGGAGGTGGCACAGAATATATGTGCCCCACTTGAAACTGCACCCATGTTGGTTATCCTTTATTTTATCTGAGGGGCCTTGCATACCATAAGCCTGCCTGTTGATTCGATTTGACGAAATATTCTTCCTTTAGTAAAGGTTGCTAGAGTTTATATTTTTTATTTTTTTGGAGGGGGGTGTAGAAGTGAGCTAGTGGTAGTGTGTTAGTGGTAGTGAGGTAGTGATAACTGGTAAGGCGGAGGGGATACACAATGGATTAGGTGAGGTGGTGTATGTTGGTATTGGTTGTGGTAGTGAGATACAAGGGGAAAGTGTGATGTCAACTATTGTAAATTAAAGAATAAGCGAAGGGAAACATTGACTTTGTTGGGAAAAATAAGAGTTGTGTTTATTCCTTGAGCCCTAAACTCTCTTATATAGGGAGAGGTCTATGGGCAAATTACATATGGTAGACAAACGAAAAGAACAATAAATAAAAGATACAAAACATAAAATAAACTTCTACACTCCCCCTCAAGATGGAGCATAGATATCTATCGTGCTCATCTTGGATAAGCACTTCTGGAAGGAACCCCGAAGTAAAGCTTTGGTAAGAATGTCTGCCGTTTGGTCTCCTGAGCTGACATGAGTTGTAGAAATGAAGCCTTTCTGGAACATATCACGGATATAATGGCAATCCACCTCAATGTGCTTTGTCCTCTCGTGAAATGCAGGGTTGTTTGCAATGAATAATGCAACCTGATTGTCACATTTTAGTGACATGGGAAGAGGAACATCTATATGTAGATCTGTCAGAATTGCGCGAACCCACATCACTTCTGCACATGCTTGTGCCATAGCTCTATAATCTGATTCAACACTAGATCTCGCAACTACTGTTTGCTTCTTATTCTTCCATGAGACACGTGACTCCCCAACAAATATAGCAAAGCCTGATGTAGACTTCCTATCCTTTGGGCACCCTGCATAGTCTGCATCTGCACATGCTGAGATAGTAATAGCACCCTCCTTTCTAAACATCAATCCTGCACCTGAAGATGACTTAAGATACCTTAGTATCATATGTATAGTGTCCATGTGTACCTGATGAGGTTGCTCCATAAACTGGCTCACTTTATTTACTGCAAATGTAATATCTGGTCTGGTAATAGTAACACAAAGAAGCCTCCCTACCAGTTCCCTGTACCTTCTTCTGTCAACCTCCTCAGTATCGTCATCATGCATCTTCATGCTTGGATCCATGGGTGTAGAAGCATGTCGACATCCAAGCATACCTGTGTCACTTAGCAAGTCAGTGACATATTTCCTCTGAGTCATCACGAGTCCTTGTTCATTTCTAGCAAACTCCAATCCAAGGAAATATCTAAGTACTCCTAGATCCTTGGTAACGAATTCATGGCCCAAGAATTCTTTTGCTCTTTTTATTCCCTGCATATCATCTCTTGTAATGAGTATATCGTCAACATACACCATAATGTCAGTCATACCCCTGGATGTCCTCTGTACAAAGAGAGAATGGTCTGCATTTGACCTTTTGAACCCTTGCTTCTCAAACAAATCTGAGAGCTTCTGGAACCAAGCTCTCGGGCTCTGCTTTAGGCCATATATCGCCTTATGAAGCCTGCATACCTGTACACACTCCCCCTCAGCAGTAAACCCAGGTGGCTGCTGCATGTAAACTTCTTCCTGAAGATCACCATATAAAAAGGCATTTTTGACGTCTAATTGAAACATGAGCCGATCTTGAATCACAACAATAGATAAAAGGATCCGTACGGTAGAATGACGAGCAGCATTAGAAAACATGTTAAGATAATCTACCCCATATGTCTAAGTAAAGCCCCGAGCAACCGGTCGAGTCTTGTACCTATCAATACTGCCATCGGCATTATGCTTCACCGTAAAAACCCACTTGCAACTCATAATAGATGCCCCAGTAGGAGCTGGAACAAGACTCCAAGTATCTCTTGACTGAAGAGCGGCCATCTCTTCCTCCATAGCCAGACGCCATATACTATCAGCTAATGCCTCCTGGTGAGTCCGTGGAATGTTCACAACGGATAAAACAACTACAAATCTCCTGAAATCTCCTGCCAGACGCTCAAAGGTAACATGAAAGGTAGTCGGATATGAAGCACATGACCTCTTCTGCTTTCTCAGTGCAATCGAGAAATCAAGATCCGCATCAGCTGTACCAACATCCGTGTCATCCCCTGCCTGCTCGTGCTAAGAAATACCGTCAGTCCCATCATTAGAAATAATGTTATCAGAACAAACCTGGGGCATGCTTGATGACTGGCCATGATCATGAGCATGGGCTGGCCGTCAACTGTAGGAGCGTGGTAGAGGAGGAACCAAAGATATGGAAGGTGGTAGAGGTGGTGGAGATGGTGGTGGTGACGGGGATGGTGGTGGAGACGTAGGAGCTTGCTATGGTGCATACAAGGGTGGAGGAGGAATATAGATTTCATCATTTATGTCTGATGGCACCACCCTGTCACCTGTAGGAGAGAAAAACATGACTGAGTCAAAAAACGTGACATCTGTAATGACATAATATCTTCGATGTAGCGGATCATAGCAACAATACCCCTTTTAAGTCCTGGAATACCCGACAAAAACATATTTGACAGCCCTAGGAGAGAGCTTGTCAATTCCTGGAGACAACTGGTGAACGAATGCCACAGATCCAAAGACACGAGGAGTTAGAGAGAACAACTCCTGGTTAGGAAAGACAAGGGAGAAAGGTATCTTCTCCCCCAACACAGACGAGGGCACGCGGTTAATGAGATGACATGCAGTAAGAACCGCATCGCCCCAGAACGAGTGCAGAGCACAACTCTGGATAAGAAGCGTACGAGTGACATCAAGAAGGTGTCGGTGTTTTCTTTCTGCGACACCATTCTGTTGGGACATGTAGGCACAAGATGTTTGATGAAGAATGCCATGGGATGAAAGAAATTGAGATAACGTTCGAGTACAGAATTCTAGGGCATTATCAGTTCGCACAATTTTGATAGAAGCAGAAAAAACATTCTGCACTTCTTTAATAAAATTCATAATAGTGTTGCCCGCTTCAGATTTATTCTTTAACAGAAAGACCCAAGACAAACGACTAAAATCATTCACAGCAACTAGATAGAACCTGTGTCCCTGATGATCGGAAACAAGACTTGGACCCTGTAGAGATATATGTTATGTTATTTGTACTGTTTCATATTTTTCTATATTCTTCTGGACTCTTGATGTAATTTACCCATAGGCTACTCTTCTATATAAGAGAGCTTAAGGCGTATGGAATAAACAAGTCTCTTATTTTTCCCAACATTGTATCAGAGGGATGGTCCTAGATCGGAGTTCTCGAACCAAACCCTAACCCTAGCCCCACCTCCAAGCCCTCCGCGCGCCGCCCAGGTCCTCGGCCTCTTGCGCGCCGCCCAGGCCCTCGGCCTCCCGCACGCTTCTCCCCGTGCGCCCCCCCTCTGGCGCTCCTTGGCCTCCTGCGCGCCCCTCCCGCGTGCTCCTGGCTTCGTGCGCCACGAGCTCCTCGGCGCTCCTCCGCCGCTCCGCGCGCACCTTTGCTCTCTGGGCGCTGTGACTTGGCCGTGTATTGCCTAGCGTATCTTTGGCGTAGTTCAGCCTCGCGTATTGCCTCGCACGTATTGGCTGTGCGTACAGCTCGCCTAGTGCACATCGCCTCTCTCTAGGGTTCGTCCAACCCTAGGGCATCTTCGTCAGCAAGGAGACCTTCGCCCGCGTCCCCAGGTTAATGGGTTTGGTTGCTTGAGTCTACACATGCAACCGAATCCATGAATGTCAGTGTAGACAATCATATCTTCAGTCTACAACCCTAGTCTTCTATTATCATCATGTCAGAAAGCAAGACAGATATCCCATCTATAGGCGCCTTCAGAGGTCCTGCGCCTATTGTGAAGATGGACGGGTCAAACTACGAACTGTAGGCAATGCAGTTCATGAGTATGATGAAGTCGACCGGTAAGAAGCACATTCTTACCGAGGAAGAGCCTGTTGAGAAGACTGGGATCAACGCCTCATGGGATGCATATGATGCATATGCCAAGGTTTGGCTATTAGGAACATTAGCAATTGAGATTGCCAATGATATTCTCCATCAGCTCACTGCAAAAGCAATGTGGGATATTCCAGATGCTACCTATTCACAGGCAAAGAATGAGACGAAGATTCTGCAACTCCAGCATGACATCTTTACAATCAAGCAGAATGGACGACCTCTACACTCATTATACACGTCTTTACGTAGAATGTTTGAGAAGCTTTATAGCTTCATGCCTCTCACAACCACTCCTGAGCAACAGAAGACCTATCGGAATGCCACTATGGTTGGTGTATTTCTGGCAGTCCTTGATCCAGAGTACGAGGCAGCACGTTCTCAGATCTTGGCAGATTCTACTATTCCTCCGATGGAGGAAGCCTTTCACAGACTGAGTCGTATTACTGTTCCTTCATCTTCTGCCAATCAGACCACCTCAGCTATGGCATCATCTCGAGGTCATGGGGGTCGTCATCAGTTTCGTGGTCGTGGACCTCGAGGCAGAGGGGGGCGTGTTCGGCCATCATGCACTTTCTGTCACCGTTCTGGACATACCGAGGACACATGCTATTCCAAACATGGATTTCCTGCTTCTGCACGAGTAGCTGAACAGATTAAACCTCCACCTGCTTCCTCTTTGGATCGACGCTTTGATGATCTTGTAGCTCGTCTGAGGAGCATTATTCCTCCATATGGTCCTATTACTTCAGCGCCTGCATCTGCGAGTCAGTCTGACGTTGCTGCTTCTGCATCCACCAGTACCTCAGGTAGTACTTATGCATTCACTAGCAGTAGTGGATCTGATACTTTAGAGTGGATTATGAACTCTGGTGCCACACATCACCTGTGTGGTGATCAAGGTCTACTTACATCCTACCGACAGGTTCCTCCAGGCCGTACGGTGATTATTGCTAATGGGACGCATTCCCCCATTACTGGTCAGGGGGAGATTAGCGTGACATCATCTATACACCTCAAGAATGTGCTGCAGACACCTGATTTTTCTATGAATTTGTTATCCATTAGCCAAATTACAAAAGGTTTACATTGTCGAGCAATTTTTGATCCATCTTCTCTCATTTTTCAGGACATCCTTACGGGCAACGTGATTGGGCGTGGCTATGAGCAAAGTGGCCTATATCGTCTTAGTCAGATCCCATATGCCGGAATATACTCTCTTCCTGCTGGATCTGTCTCTCCATTCCTGTGGCACTTGCGCTTTGGCCATCTACCGCTTCAGAAATTGTGTCGTGTTTTACCTCAGGTTTCACCTCACACGTCCATCCAATGTGAGGCCTGTCAGTTGGGAAAGCATCATCGATCTACCTTTCCCAGTCGTCAGAGTTGGAGTAGTATCTCCAAGTTTGAGTTGTTTCACGTTGATATCTGGGGTCCTAGTCGTGTTCCTGATCATCAGGGACACATATTTTATATGGTCATTGTGGATGATTTTTCTCGTGTATCTTGGGTCTTTTTGTTAAAGAATAAATCTGAAGCTGGGAATATTATCATAAATTTCATAAATGAAGTTCGTAATGTCTTTTCTACATCTGTATAGATTGTGAGAAGTGATAATGCCTTTGAATTTTGCACTCATACTCTCTCTAATTATTTTTCAACACAAGGGATTATCCACCAAACATCCTGTGCCTATACTTCCCAACAAAATGGAGTTGCAGAAAGGAAACATCGTCATTTACTTGATCTCACCAGGTCACTTCTCATACAGAGTCATGCTCCTCATTCCTTCTGGGGCGATGCCGTCCTAACGGCATGTTATCTCATTAATCGCATGCCGTCGTCTGTCTTAGGTGAGAAGATTCCTTTCTCCCTGAAAAAGAATTATTCTCTCTTACTCCTCGTATGTTTGGCTCGGTGGCCTTTGTCCACCGGTTGTCTCCAGGTATTGACAAGCTCTCTCCTAGGACTGTCAGGTGTATTTTAGTCGGGTACTCCAGGACACAAAAAGGGTACAGGTGTTATGATCCATTGCGCAAGAAATATTTTGTTAGTGCTGATGTTACCTTTTTCGAGTCTGTTATGTACTTCTCTCCTACAGGTGATCAGTTGCTATCCTCAGATACTGATGAACCCATATACATGCCACCACCATCACCACCTCCACCACTACCTACATCACCTACACCTTCTGTTACAATTTCGGTTCCCCCATTGCCACTCCACTATACCCGTCGGACTGCTTCTGCTCATGGTCACCGCTCATCATCTAGCTCGTCTGAGGTATGTTCTGACTTCTGAGAATATAATCAATAATGATGGATCTAATGATTTACCTGAACAGGCTGTGTTACAGAGGACAAATGATGATGCAAGTGATTTGGATCTACCTATTGCACTTCGAAAATAGAATCGTAGCTGCGTGTCATATCCTATAACATCCACGGTTTCCTTTGATCATTTATCTGGTGAATTCAGGAGCTTTGCCGTTGCACTATCTGCTGTGAATATTCCACGTAATTACCAAGATGCATTGAAGGACAACAGATGGCATTTAGCTATGGAAGAAGAGATGTCTGCTCTTTAATCAAGAGGTACCTGGAGCCTTGTCCATGCACCTACCGGTATATCTACAGTGAGCTGTAAGTGGGTCTTCACGGTTAAGCAGAATGCAGATGGCACCATTGACAGATACAATGCACACTTGGTTGCTCGTGGGTTTACACAGACATATGGAGTGGATTATCTTGATACATTCTCGTCGGTTGCTCGCCATTCCACCTTACGGATCCTTCTTTCTGTTGCGGTTACTCGTGATTGGCCATTATTCCAATTAGATGTTAAGAATATCTTTTTATATGGTGACTTGCAGGAAGAAGTCTACATGCAACAACCACTTGGTTTTGTTGTTGAGGTG
This sequence comes from Ottelia alismoides, assembly GCA_037367405.1. Taxonomy (NCBI): domain Eukaryota; kingdom Viridiplantae; phylum Streptophyta; class Magnoliopsida; order Alismatales; family Hydrocharitaceae; genus Ottelia; species Ottelia alismoides. Next base: position 221,138 of record JAZKJV010006669.1, read on the forward strand.
GAGTGTTCCAAGGTGTGTACACTTCATAAGGCCATCTATGGCCTTAAGCAAAGCCCTAGAGCTTGGTTCCAAAAGCTCTCAGACTTGTTTGAAAAACATGGTACAGACGTTCCAATGCAGATCATTCCATGTTTATACAGAAAACATCCAGAGGTATTATTGCAATTATGGTGTATGTAGATGATATTCTGATTACAGGTGATGATGGACAAGGAATTCAGAGGGCGAAAGAAATGTTGGGTCGTGAATTTGTCACAAAGGATCTTGGAGTCCTTAGATATTTTCTGGGACTGGAGTTCGCCAGAAATCCACATGGACTTGTAATGACCCAGAGGAAATATATCACTGACCTGCTGAGTGAAACATGAATGCTTGGATGCCGACCGACCACTACCTATGGATCCGAGCATGAAAATATATGATGATGACACTGATGAGGTGGATAGGAGAAGATACAGAGAATTGGTGGGAAAACTTCTTTATGTTACCATTACCAGACCCGATATTTCTTTTGCTGTTAGTCGGGTGAGCCAGTTCATGGAGCAACCACGTCAGGATGCTATACATATGATACTCAGGTACCTTAAATCATCTCCAGGTGCAGGTCTGTTGTTCAAGAAAGACAAGGAGATTGCTATTTTAGCATGTGCAGATGCAGATTACGCAGGATGTCCCAAGGACAGGAAGTCCACCACTGGATTTGCTGTATATGTTGGAAACTCTCTTGTCTCATGGAGAAGCAAGAAGCAACTGTGGTAGCCAGATCCAACGCTGAGTCTGAATATAGGGCTATGGCCCAGGTTAGTACAGAAATGATGTGGGTGAAAGCTGTTCTTACAGATCTATACATAGAAGTCCCACTTCCTATGGCTCTGGAATGTGACAGTCAAGCTGCTATATTTATTGTCAACTAAGCACATTGAGGTTGATTGTCACTTTATACGAGATATGATTCAGAAGGGTTTTATTTCTACATCTCATGTTAGCTCAGGGGACCAAGCTGCAGATATCTTTACCAAGGCGTTACTCAAAGGGCCATTCCAGAAGTGCTCGTCCAAGCTGAGCATGATCGACATCTATGCTCCATCTTGAGGGGGAGTGCAGAGATATATGTCATGTTAGTTGTACTGTTTCATATTTTTCTATATTCTTCTGGACTCTTGATGTAATTTACCCATAGACTACTATTCTATATAAGGGAGCCTAGGGCGTATGGAATAAATAAATCTCTTATTTTTCCCAACCGACCCCAAATATCAATATGAAAAAACTCAAATGGAGAGCTACTGCTCCGACTCTGACGACTAGGGAAGACGGACCGATGATGCTTCCCTAACTGACAAGCATCACAATCGAACGACGAGCGGGGTGAGATTTGAGGAAGGACTTGACGCAGTTTCTGAAACGGAAGATGACCAAAGCGCAGATGCCATAGGTAAGGAGAGACCGGTCCGATGGAATGAGATGATGCTCCAGCGTAAGGTGTATGGACCATTCGATACAGCCCGCCTTGCTCACAGCCATGTCCAATCACGTTGCCCATGAGAATGTCCTGAAACACAAGAGATGATGTGTCAAATATCGCTCGACAATGTAGATTCTTAGTAATCTGATTAATTGATAGTAAATTCATTGATAAATTAGGAGCTTGAAGCACATTCTGCAACTGCATAGAAGGTGTTAAGGCGATCTGTCCCCGTCTTGTGATGGGAGAATGAGATCTATCTGCTATGACGACGGTCCTTCCTGGGAAAACTTGCTTGTAGGATGTGAGTTGGTGTCTATCTCCACACAAATGATATGTGGCACCTGAATCTACAGTCCATTCTGAGGTACGTGAACCCTGGTAGAAAGCAGAATTATGAGCACTACCTGAGGAACTAGCTTTTGCAGTAGCAACAACGTCCAAGCTGTTGTTTGAAACAGGTGGAGGAGTACTGGTTGGTGGCATGATATCATGCAGACGAGACACTAGGTCATCATACCGTGGATCCAACGCTGATGTAGCACCATGATGCTGGATCTGTTTTGCTGCACAGTCAGATACTGGGAAACCATGCTTAGAGTAGCATGTGTCTTCTGTATGACCAATCCGACGACAATAAGTGCACTGTGATCCACGACCACGACCAACCCTACCACGTGGTCCTCGTCCACGAAAATGAGATGAATTGCCTCCTCCTTGAGAGCCTGCCATAGCAGAAGAATTTGGCACAGTAGTAGGGCTTGAGATGTTGATTCGGCTCAATCGTCGAAAGGCCTCCTCCATGGGAGGAATGGTAGCATCTGCCAGAATCTGAGAAGAAGCCGCCTCATACTGTGAGTCAAGAGAAGCTAGAAAGACTCCCACCATCGTGGCATTCCGATATGTCTTCAATTGTTCTGGAGTAGCCGTGAGAGGCATGAAACTATGAAGCCTCTCAAAGATTCCCCTCAATGCAGTGTAGTGAGCATGTAAGGGTCGACCATTTTGCTTTGTCGTGAAAATGTCATGCTGGAGCTGTAGGATTTTTGTCTCATTCTTGGCTTGGGAGTACGTGGAAGCAAGAATATCCCACATGGCTTTGGCAGTAGGTTGGTGCAAGACATCAATAGCAATGTCTGGAATCAGAGTACCGGACAACCAGACCTGAGCATATGCGTCATCAGCCTCCCATGAGGCATACCACCCTGTTTTCTCCTCTGGTTCATCCTCGGTAAGAATATGTTTCTTACCCATCGACTTCATTAGGCTCATGAACTGCATGGCCCATAACTCATAGTTGGATCCATCCATCTTCACAATAGGCGCATTACCTTTGAAGGTACATGTAGTGGGGATCTCGATCTTGCTTTCTGACATTTTGACCTGGAGAAATCTATGGATGTAGACAAGATAAGCTTTGGTCTACACTGACATGACTAGGTTTATGCACGTGTAGACCTCTATGCAACCAAACCCATCAACCTGGAAGCGAGAGAAGAGCTCCTTAGAAAGACAACGACCGAACCCTAGGGGCGGTGGAACCCTAGGGACAACGGCTGCAGACCACGGTCGAAGCCTAGGTCACGGAGAAGGAGAGGTCGCGCGGGAAGGCGGTGCACGTGGGGCGGCGCGCGTAGGGGCGGCGCGCGTGGGTGCAGCGCGCATGGGGACGACGCGCGTGGCGGCGGCGCGCGTGGCGGCGGCGCGCGTGGGGGCGGTGCGCGTGGAGGCGACGCACGACGGGCGGTGTGTGTGGAGGAGGCTTGAAGGTGGAGGGCTAGGTTTAGGGTTCGGTACGAGAGCTCCAGTCGAGGACCGCCGCTCTGATACCATGTTGGGAAAAATAAGAGTTGTGTTTATTCCTTGAGCCCTAGACCCTCTTATATAGGGAGAGGTCTATGGGCAAATTACATATGGTAGACAAACGAAAAGAACAATAAATAAAAGATACAAAACATAAAATAAACTTCTACAGACTTAAATCAAATTATTACAGTTGGAATTAATAGAAATGTAAACATTTTTAAAATTTAGAGCTAAATGATGATTATTAGATATTAGTGAACATCGACTTCATTGATAAACCACTGAGAACACTGGTCTGGTGGTGCGTAAATGCGACCAGAATTACCCACCTAATGTGACACCTACAACCCATAAAGTTAAGATATTTGACATGTTCTTGAATCGAGCCTTGCTATGTAAGGATTGGCATATTTTTATTTTGACATGTAATAATAATTTTTAGGCCTATCTTATGTGTGGGTCAACATGATTGCCATATATATATATTTGTAGGGCTTCCATGTAAAAGTTCAAAGAAAAATAAAGCTCGATAGCTTCTGTTGATATATATATATATATTATATCTTTTCCTATTATATATATTTTCTTTTCTTACTATCTTTACTATGTAATTTGCCAATTTGGTTTCTTCTCGCCATATAAAAGAATCATATAGCCTCATTGTGGAAGGGGAAAATAAAGTTGTATTCCATCTAACCTTAGAGCTCTCTTATATATGAGAAAAGCTTTAAAGGTAAATTACATAAGCAGGACAATAGAAATAAACAATATGAAAAGAAAGACAAAATAACATAAATATCTTAACACTCCTCAAGTTAGAGCATATATATCTATCATGCTCAACTTGGAACAACAATGATGAAAAGGACCTCTAGCCAGAGCTTTAGTAAACATGTATGCAATCTGGTCTCCTGATGCCACATAAGATGTTGAAATAAGCCCCTTTTGGATCAAATCACGAGTGTAGTGACAGTTCACCTCAATGTGCTTTGTCCTTTCATGGAATGCTGGATTATTAGCTATAAACAAGGCTGCCTGACTGTCGCATTTGAGATGCATAGGAAGGGGCACTTCAATCGTTAAATCGGTCAAGACAGATTTGACCCACATCATCTCCGTACTACCTTGGGCCATTGCCCTATATTCTGATTCCGCACTAGATCGAGCAATAATAGTTTGTTTATTATTCTTCCATGAGACTAGTGAGCTGCCAATAAATACAATGAAGCCTGAAGTAGACTTCCTCTCCTTAGGACACCCATCATAATCTGCATCTTCGCACCCTGAGACGTATCTCTTCTAAACAGAAGACATGCACCTGGATATGACTTCAGATATCTCAGGATCATGAATACTGCATCCATGTGCGCCTGCCTGGGTTGCTTCATGAACTGACTTACTCTACTCACAACGAAAGATATATCAGGTCTTGTAATAGTAACATACAATAATTTCTCTACCAGCTCTCTGTACTGTCTCTTGTCCACCTCCTCAGATCTATCATCATGGAGCTTCGCATTAGGATCCATCGGGGTAGTAGCTGGTCTACATCCAGTCATACATGTCTCGGATAGAAGATCAGTAACGTACTTCCTTTGTGTCATAACCATACCATGCTGATTTCGTGCAAACTCCAGGTCAAGGAAGTAACGAAGCGTGTCAAGGTCCTTGGTAACAAGCTGTTGTCTAAGGAAATCCTTGGCTGCTTGAATGCCCTGTTTATCGCTGCCAGTGATAACAATGTCATCAACATAAACCCAAATGACTACAATACCTCTCTGGTTTCTCTTTACAAAGAGAGTATGGTCTGCAGTAGATCTGACAAACCCCTTCTGTTCAATCAATTTTGAGAGCTTCTGAAACCAAGCCCTCGGACTCTGCTTAAGGCCATATATAGCCTTATGAAGATGGTACACCATACTGGACTCCCCCTCAGCAGCAAACCCAGGTGGCTGATGCATGTAAACCTCTTCCTGCAGATCACCATACAAGAAAGCATTCTTGACATCCAATTGAAAAAGTGGCCAATCACGTACCACTGCAACAACAATAAGAATCCGCAAGGTAGAATGACGCGTCACAGGGGAAAAAGTGTCCTGATAGTCCACTCCATAGGTCTGGGAGAACCCACGAGCAACCAACCTGGCCTTGTATCTGTCTACGATAACATCAGCCCTATGCTTCACAGTAAATACCCACTTGCTTCCAACAACAGACGCACCTGGTGGAGCATAGACCACACTCCACGTACCTCGTGACTGGAAAGCTGCCATCTCCTCCTCCACAGCCAGACGCCACTGACTAATTTGCAGTGCCTCCTGATATGACCGTGGTATTTCTATAGCAGACAACCCCACAACAAAGTGCTAAAAATCCTTGGATAGACGCTCCAAGGAAACATGAGAACCAATGGGATGCATAGTGCATGCTCTTTTCTTCCGCCGAAGTGCAATAGGCATATCCAGATCCTCAACAGGAGTAGTAGAATAGTATTTGCACCCTGCACCTCAGTCTGTACATGCAAATCACCCGTGCCATTAAAAGAACTCAAATGCTCAGTACATACCTTGGGCGTGCTGGATGATGGAGGAGGCACATGAGCATGGGGCCTTCGCTGGTAGACCTGTGGAAAGAAAACAGAAGACGGTGGTGGAGATGGTGGTGGTGGTGGTGGAGGCGATGGTGGTGGAGGTGGAGATGGAGTAGAACATGGTAATGACGGATGATAATACATATTGATCTCTTCTCCATCCTCTGAAGCAGTAAGCTTGTCACCTGTGGGAGAAAAATACATAATAGACTCAAAGAAGGTGACATCAACACTAACATAGTATCTTCGTCAAACATGGTCAAAACATCGATATCCTTTTTGGGTTTTGGAATACCCAACAAACACACATTTGACAGCTCTGGGAGAGAGCTTGTCAAGATCAGGAGAGAGTTGATGAACAAAAGCAACATAACCAAAAACACGAGGCGTAAGCGAGAAGAGATCCGTCTCGGGAAACACAATCAAGAACGGGATCTTTTCCCCAAGCACCGAAGAGAGCATTCGATTTACCAGATAACAAGTGGTTAGAACCGCATCTCTACAATAGGAATGATGATCACGACTCTGAATCAAAAGGGTTCACATCTCTCCAATAGGTAACATCCAAAAGATGATGGTGTTTCCTTTCAGCCACTCCATTATGTTGGGAAGTATATGCGCATGATGTTGGATGCACAATACCATTAGACCTAAGAAATTGAGAAAGCTGAGCACTGCAAAATTCTAATGCATTATCATAACGTATGAACTTGACTTTTGCAGAGAAAATGTTCTTTATTTCATGAATAAAAGACCGAATAACATGACCAGCATCATACTTGTTCTTAAGAAGAAAACCAAGACAAACGAGAAAACTCATCAACTGCAACAAAATAAAATCTGTATCCCTGATGATCTGGGACCCGACTAGGATCTCAAATATCGAAATGGAACAACTCAAAGAGACTATGACTACTTGGACCTTGACGACTTTGGAAATTGGGCTGATGATGTTTTCCAAGCTAGCAGGCCTCGCACTGAAAAGTGGAGCGAGGAGAAATCTGAGGAAGAACATGAATCAGCTTTTGCAGAGGAAGATGACCAAATCGCAGATGCCACATATATAGAGAAACAAATCCAGTGTGGATAGAAGAAGATGCGCCAGCATACAGAGACTGCACAAGTCTGTAAAGGCCCCCTTGCTCACGACCAGTTCTAATCACTCTGCCCGTCAGTATGTCCCGAAACACAAGAGCATATGGATCAAATATGGCACGACAATGTAAATCTCTGGTGATTTGACTAATTGATAATAGATTCATAGAAAAATCAGGAGCATAGAGTACATTCGGAAGCCTCAATGTAGAAGTCAACTACACCTCCCCTTGACCAGTGATGGGGGAATGTGTTCCATCTGCTATCACAACTGATCGTCCAGGCTGAGTAGGACGAAAAATACTGAATTGACCTCTGTCGCTACAGAGATGATGAGATGCGCCGGAATCCATAATCCATTCAGATAAGTCTGCCCTGTAGCAACTAGTAAAAGCATATTCTATACATGATGTAGACGTAACCGCTGAGGCAACAACTTCAGAGGATCCTGAAGGAGAGCTAGTTGATCCAGACGTGCTAGGTATAATCTCTCTCAGTCGTGCTACAAGCTCGTCAAACCTCTGATCATGCAGGAGATGAACTCCTAGTCTGGTGTGTCTGCTCTGCAATCCTGGCTGACGCAAGAAACCCATGCTTAAAATAACATGTTTCCTCAGAGTGGCCTGTCCTGTGGCAGAAGGTGCACTGTCGATGGCGACCGCCCCCTCCTATACGACGGTTGGAACTCCCCCTGCCACGATATAATGTATGGCTGCATCTACTACGTGACGTCGCCATAGCTGAAGAATTCTGCTGCTGGGAAGCACTCCCCGAAGGGATAGATAGTCTGCTCAACCTGCGATACACCTCCTCCATAGGAGGTATGGTGGCATCAGTGAGGATCTGGGCACAAGATGCATCATATTCCGGATCCAAGGCTACTAGAAATACCCCAGTCATCACAGAGTCTCTGTATGCCTTGAGCTGTTCTAGAGTAGCAGTCAAGGGTATGTAGCCATGTAACTTCTTGAACATACCCCTCATAGTATAGAGGGTGTGAAGAGGGCGACCATTCTGCTTCGATGTGAAGATATCATGCTGGAGCTAGAGTATCTTCGACTCATTCTTTGTCGGAGAGTATGTTGCGGCAAGAATGTCCCACATAGCCTTTGCAGTAGGCCGACTCAGCATATCATTAGTTATCTCCGTGGATACAGTCCCAGATAGCCATACGCGAGCATACACATCATCTGTCTCTCATGAGGCATTTGTCCCAGTCTTGTCACGTGGCTCCTCTGTCGTGAGTATGCGCTTCTTGCCATTACATTGCATCAAACTCATGAACTGCATGGCCCACAGTTCATAGTTGGTTCCATCCATCTTGACAATGGGTGCCGGACCTTTGAAGGCACCCAGGGATGGGACATCCACCTTGTTGTCGGACATGATGACAACTATCTTCAAGATTGGGCTAGCAATAGTAGATACCAAAGTCTACACTGACATACAGGAAGATGGTTGTGGGTGCAGACTCATACCACAACCTCTTCCATTCTTTTGGAGAGTCCTTTGGGTAACTAGGGTATTTCTAGGGTTTCAAGTTATACCCTATATATCCAAGGATCTGTGGGAGAACTACGCGTGGAAGGCTAACTTCCTACTACACAAGGGCAGTGGCAACGACGACAACACTTGTGGATGAAGACGGCGACGAGCCCGTGAGGACAAGGCGGCGACGAGCCCACGAGTGCAAGGAGGCGGTGAGCCCGCGAGGGCGACGATCCCTTGAGGGCAGCGAGCCCCTTGAAGGCGACAAGCTCGCGGGGAGAGGGTTGGGCGACGGCGAAACCCGCGGAGGCGCGATGGCACGTGAAGCCCGTGAGGGCTAGGGTTTTGGTGTGCGTAGGATTCTAGGGCACAGGCTCCGGTCTAGGACCGTCGCTCTGATACCATGTGGAAGGGCAAAATAAAGTTGTATTCCATCTATCCCTAGAGCTCTCTTATATAGGAGAAAAACTCTAAAGGTAAATTACATAAACATGACAATAGAAATAAACAATATGAAAAGAAAGAAAAAATAACATAAATATCTTAACACTAATGAATTATTAATTTAGTATTCTCTTTCCACATGGTATTAGAGTAACGATCCTAGGCTGGAGCCCTGTGCCCTACTCCCCTCCCCCTATCCTTTAATAGGGGAGTGAGTCCTATCTGCAATAACAACTGATTTGCCTAGAGGAACATATCTCTATGATCTTCACACAAGTGATTGAGCCCGATCTTCACACAAGTGATGAAATGCACCCGAATCCATAATCCACTCTATGATGTCTGCCATGTGAAAATTGGTAAGGGCATAGGCTATGCCTGAGGTGCTAGAAGAGGCTCTAGCAGTGGCGACGAGATCAGAAGGGTCTGCAGGAGCACTAGTATGGCGACATCATGAGTTATGATCTCCCTCAGACATGAGACAATATCATCCAATTTCTGATCAATAGCAGGTGCATAAGTAGTAGTAGGCTCAATCTGCTCGGCTACACGAGCAAATGTGGGGTAGCCATGCTTCAAGTCGCAGCTCTCCTCCGGATGACTAGGCCGATAATAAGTATATGGACCACGTTAACGCCCCCCTCCTCTGCCACATGTGCCACACCCTTTGAACTAAGATGTACCTCTTTTGCTAGGATGCATCTATTGCTGAGGTGGTTTGAGTGGTAGCAGTGAATGTGATCGTGATCCTGCTAAGACGATTGTAAACCTCCTCCATCGAAGGTATAGTTGCATCCGTGAGGAGCTGAGTGCGTGTTGCACCATGCTCTGATCTAAGGCTACCAGAAAAACTCCAACCATCGTGATGTTCTTGTACACCATATGCTGCTCCTATATAAGTGGTCACGAGCACGAGGCTATGCAGCTTCTCGAACATGCATCGAAGCGAAGAGTAGGAGTGCAGAGGACGACCTATTTGTCTAGCTGTGAAGATGTCAACTTGTAGCTAAAGAATCTTGATCTCATTCTTCGCATGAGCATAGGTGGCAAGAATGATATTCCACATTGTCTTGGCAGTAGACTGATGTAAAATATCAGTGGACGTTTCTTTGATGAGAGTCCTAGAGGACCAGATACGCACGCATGCATCATCCTGCTTCTATGATGCATTCGTCCCAGTCTTGTCAGTTGTCTTTAGTTGTGTCAGAATGTACTCCTTGTTATTGCACTGCATCAGGGTCATAACTTGCATGGACCATAACTCGTAATTGGTCCCATCCATCTTCAAGGAATCAGACGAGAGGAATTCTGACACGATGATAAAGAGTCCGAAACAGTTGTAGCTGGGGATGTAAACTGATTCGAAGGTGTCTACACAACCATTTGGGAATTGGTTACTTGTGGGTGCATAATCATACTACAACCATCCTGCTCAAATTCGGGTCCACCCAAGGTGTCTACGCAATCAATGGACCTCCTATAGGAAATGTACAATGAAAATCTCGTCTCTGACTTTATGCAAAGAAATGTAAGGGAAGAAATGGAGAAGTTGTCATATTTTTCTGATCAGCCAAAGAATGACTAATTCAGTTGGATAGTCATGCAATTATCGAACATTGTCAGATGGAATTTTTATTTTTTAGTTCAACTCTTTTGACTGGATAGGGAAGGTGACATAATGGATTGAGTATATAAAAAACTAAACATCGTTTACCCTAATTTATAAATTTGAACACACACACACACATGTATCACCTGGTAAATGGAACATTTTCCTTGTAATTTTTGTTTGTTCTCAATATATATCTTTCTAGAAGGAGAAATGGATAAACTGCATTTTTCCTTGTTTACTGGATGCAGCTTTTGTTAATTTATCAGGTTAAGAACTTGCAACTCGGGTAACCTGATTATTTAGAAGTGAAATGTCCTTTCGGGTTGTTCTATAATCTAACGTCTCTGGTTAATTGTAGGACCTGCTGTTTAATAAAGAAAAGTTGCTGCAAAATGGAGAAACATTTCATGAAATACATGGGCTTAGCAATGGTACGTGGGATTTCTCTTAGCACATGTATCTTTCTAATATTTTTATCATGACGCACATTTTTTATTTCCAGATGGTATCTTTTTCTCTTAATCTAAAGTTCTATTGTATTTTTTATTAGTCTGGGTCGTGGAAAATTATATATTGCAACTGAGTTTACCTAAATCTATTCTTACAATCATTTTGGCAAGGTTTATAGAATTTAATTTGACCTGGCGATGCCTCTGTCGGCGTGTCTAAATGAACTAGATTCTATCCATGTACAGTTGTGCCATATTAAGCTCTCGGTCAATTGTATGGAGAATTGGTGCCAACTCTTCAGCATCGGAAGGTATATGAATCTCGTTTCTCTCCATATGAATTTTTCAAATGTAGCATTTCAGTTAGAGATCAAATGTCATTCCATAATTCTCAGAGAGGGTAGCGTGGTAATGGGCCCCTACTTTTGAAGGGTTACTTAAGCCTCTTTGAGGGAGGGAAGAAATCCCTCTTAATGATACAGAAACCTGCAATGTGATTCTTGTTGAAACCCCACCTGAGGTGGAACTTAATCCTGAGGACATTCTGCCAGTTCTCACTCTCTCAATACTTATGTTATTGCTCATTTCCATCTATTCCCACCAAAACCTTGCTCGTACAAAGCTTGAATATGATCACTTCTCGTCAATTGCATCTATGCCATCATCTCTGATGTATCGTGAAACAAATAATTAGGGCTCTACTTTCTGTCTATTAATTAAGTTAATTAAATTAGGGTCGAATTAATTGAGTCCGTTGCAATTTTATTTTAGATAACGAGATCGTTTGTGATCTCAATTCAATTAGCTAGCCGATTATATTAAGTAGTTGGTCAGTTAGAGATATTTATAGTCCATTTAGGGTAAGTTAGGATTTGATTTTTGTAACTCTTTCTATTTTTGTAATCCCATCTCTCCTATATAAAGAGATGATAATATAATATTTTATTCAGTGAAGAGTTAATTAATTTGAGATTTATCTCATATCTCTCCTCCTTTCCCTTCTCCCTCGACGTGATCTCCGCGCTTCTTCCCAAAATCCCTCGTATCTGGCGAGCCTTTTCTTCTCCCACTCTCTGATTTCTTCCACGGTTCCACCAAATATTTTCCAACGTCAAAATTAGTATTCTTTACTATTGAAATTTTTTATTTACATCAATTGGTATCAGAGCATGGCTTGTACTCACAGTTTGACGATTCGTACAGATGTTCGTGCAGACACCTAATGAAAGAGTCTCGTTCCGCGGAACGCAAAGTGCGTGCTGGAGAAGCCTACAACAAAGAATTGATATTCATATTGCTCAAATTTCAGTCGAGTCTACGAGAGTTAGCTGTAGATTTTCGAATCCTGAGCACCGTCGGGTTGACTCCACCACCATCTGTGACGCTGCAACCACCTGAAGTCGCTGTCCATGAGGTTCCCAAACCTCCTCTCCCTTTCCCAACGATGTTGCCACCGCTGCCAACCTCGATTCCAGATATGTTACTACCTTCGAAACCATCAAAAACTACTGTTCAACCACCCAAAGTCGATGTCCACGAGGTCTCTCAGCCACCCCTACCATTGTTTTCGACACCAACAACCACAACCCAACTCGCCACCAGCCGTGGGCGTACCACCGCCATAAACCCCCTGCACTACAAAAGCACCCTCGTCAGCCCATCTACAGCTCCCATCACCCCTCGTCGGACCCATACCTCCACCAAGGCTAATCCTGATCGCCAACACCATCTCTTTTCTTTCCCCATCGCCCAAAGCCCCACAACCACCCCGCCTTCCTTATGAGTAGCCTCGAAACTGATGCTACCTCATCTGCTGCAAACAACATCACTGACGTGACCCTCCCCATCACCCCAACGCTACAACCCACTCCAGCCGAGTCCCCACGTAGAAGAAAACCTTGATGCCAGCACCACCCCCACTGCCACCGAGCTTGTGCCGCCACTGAAGTTATCGGCACTCCGCCGACGCTTCAAACCATACCAACCGCGTCACCACCTTTGCAGATCTCACTGTCGACACCGTTAATCCCTGTCCAAGAGCTACTGCCTCCGCCATCGCTTGTCTTGGAGGATCAAAACCCTAGTTGTGGCTAGGGGTTTCTCTCAAACGAGATCCCAATCCCGTAACTCAATGCCTCCAAAAGAGCCTTGGAGAAATTATGCCCAAGTCCTCAATCCAAAAATATTTTACCTAAAGGTCAAGTTAAGGGAAATAAACCCTCTAAGTGAAGGGGTAGAAAAATTACTCTCATACCCAGCTGACGACAATTATGGCAACAACATTTGGAATAGGAGTGGACATCAATCTAATCCCATTAAAAATAGGACTATTGAGCATCCCAATAAAAGGACATGTGGACCAACTATTTTATTCACATCTTCTCTCACAATTGTCCAGTGGTTTCCATCATCCATGGCGTCACCGATTCCATGATTCCACTTATGAAGATGCCACATCAATTTTTCCTACACAACAACTTGATGAGAATCTCTGCCATGACATGGATGCCTCCACACGTGCTACATCAGTTATTCGATCATCATCCTTTCCGACATGATGACGATTCCACGAGGGTTGCGACAATGGCTTGGATCTCGTTATATGTGCCTCATTTCTTCTTTCTGTATGGACTCCAGGACATTGCAACTTAAGGCAAAGCAACGCATCAGAAAATGAGTTTTTCGAAGTGGCAGATAGATGATGCAGCATGAAATAAATAATCGGGGCTCTATTTTTTGCTTGTTAATTAAGTTAATTAAATTAGGATCGAGTTAAATGAGTCCATTGCAATTTTATCTTAAATAACGACATCGTCTCGAATCAATTAGTTAGTCGGTTATATTAAATAATTGGTCGGTTAGAGATATTTTTAGTTCATTTAGGGTAAGTTAGGATTTGATTTTTGTTTCTCTTTTTATTTTTCTAATTCCATCCCTCCTATATAAAGGGGATGGTAGCATAATATTTTATTCGATTAAGAGTTAATTAATTTGATATTTATCTCGTATCTCCCCTCCTCTCCCTTCTCCTTCGACGCGATCTCCGCGCTTCTTTCCCAAATCTCTCGCATCTGGCGGTTTTTCTCCTCTCTCACCCTCCGATTTCTTCCACCAAATAATTTTCCATCGCCAAAATTATTTTTTTACCGTTGATTTTTTTATTTGCATCACTCTCCATAGGACTACTTAATTGTGGGAAAAGGCTTTGTTGTTGTTGTATCACTCTCCATAGGACCTTGGTCTTATTGGACGAGGACGTGAATGGGAGGCTCTGGAGTTGCATAGCTTTGACCATGCTAAAGTTGATGTATTTTAACGCTCTTTTAATAAATATGAGGTTTAGGATTATAAGAAGGTTGGTTGAGGTATGTATGTGATGGTCATAAATGAGAAGGTTCAAAGGATTGAGAGCGAGTTGTTAATAGATATTGTTGGTGGAAAAGAGTTATCTGTTTATTCCATAGAACCCTAGGCTCTCTTATATAGAGAAGACCCATGTGTAAGAGGTTATCAAGAAAATAAAAATAGACTAAACGATACACAGACTACATAATTATCTCTACACTCCCCTTTAAGATGGAGCATAGATATCAATCATGCTCAGCTTGGAAAATCATTTCTGGAACGGTCCTCTAAGCAATGGCTTGATGAAGATGTCGGCAGTCTGCTCCCCTGAACTAACATGTGAAGTGGAAATCAGGCCCTTCTGGATCACATCTCTCGTGTAGTGGCAGTCTACCTCAATATGTTTTGTTCTTTCATGAAACAATGGATTATTGGCAATGAACAAAGCAATTTGATTATCACACTGTAGCTGCATGGGTAGAGGCACATCTATACGCAAGTCTTCATTACAATTCGAACCCACATCATCTCCGTGCTTGCTTGTGTCATGGCCTGATTCAGCACTAGATCTAGCCACAACAGTTTGTTTCTTGCTTTTCCAAGAAACCAGAGAGCTGCCCACAAAAACTACAAAACCCGAAGTAGACTTTCGATCCTTAGGGCATCCTGCATAGTCTGTATCTGCACTTGCCGAAATAGATAAATCTGTGTCCTTTCTAAACAGCAATCCTGTGCCTGAAAACGACTTTAGATACCTTAGTATCATATATATGGCATCCGTATGTTACTGTCTTGGTTGCTCCATGAACTAGCTCACTCGACTTACTGCAATGGCAATATCAGGTCGAGTCATAGTGATGTAAAGAAGCTTACTCACCATTTCTCTATACCTTCTCCTGTCAACCTACTCAGTATCGTTATCATATAATTTCATGCTTGGGTATAGGAGTACTCGAGGGTCTACATCCAACCATGCCCGTTTCAACAAGCAAATCTGTAATATATTTTCTTTGGGTCATGACAAGACCCTGTGCATTCCTGGCAAACTCCAACCCCAGAAAATATCACAAAGTACCATGATCCTTCATAACAAACTGACGGCCCAAAAATGCTTTTGCCATCTCTATCCCCCGAGCATCATCTCATGTAACCAGAATATCATCAACATATACTATGATGACAACCGTACCTCTAGGAGTCTTCTGGACGAACAACGAGTGATCCGCATTTGATCTTTTGAATCCTTGTTGTTCAATTAGATGAGAAAGCTTCTGAAACCACACCCTTGGGCTCTGTTTAAGGCCATATATCGTCTTGTGAAGTCTACACACCATATGATTCTCCCCCTCAGCAGCAAACCCTGGGGGTTGCTGCATGTAGACTTCTTCCTGCAGATCGCCATACAAGAATGCATTCTTAACATCAAGTTGAAATAGGGGTCAATCATGTGCCACAACAACAGACAGAAGAATGCGAAGAGTGGAGTGACGGGCAACTGGAGAGAAGGTATCCATATAATCCACACCATATGTTTGAGTGAAGCCTCTCGCCACTAGCCTTGCCTTGTAACGGTCAAGGCTACCAGCTGCGCGGTACTTTACTGTGGATACCCATTTGCAGCTAACAACAGATGCACCTGAGGGAGCGGGAACCAAGCTCCATGTACCCCACGACTGTAAGGCAACCATTTCCTCTTCTATAGCAGAATGCCAACAGTCACTCTTTAATGCATCCTGATAATTCCGTGGTATTTTCACGGAAGACAAAGCCACAACAAATCTCTGAAAATCCTCTGTAAGACGGTGAAAGGACACCTGAGAAGCAAGGGGATATGATGCGCAAGTACGTTTCTGCTTCCGAATAGCAATAGGGACATCAAGATCATCATCCACTGTACCCGATGATTCACATTCCTTCTGCAAAGATGAATCTTGCACATGCACTCTATCCGACCCATCATTAGTAATAATATCTGAACATACCTGAGGCGTGCTGGTTGATTGACGTGCAGCATGAGCAGGACCTGACCGACGTGTATAATATTTAGGTAATGACATGACATGTGGTTTTGGTGGTGGTGGTGGTGTAGATGGGGATGATGTTAGCGTGACAACCGGAACAGGAAAGGACGGAGGTGAACTCATAATAGGAGGAGGAGGAACATAGACGTCGTCATTAGATGTGGATGAGGCCAACCTGTCACCTGCATGTGAGAAGTACATAACTGACTCAAAAAATGTAATATCAACACTAACAAAGTATTTTCTGTTTACACGATCATAACAACGGTATACCTTCTGAGTCCGACAGTAACCCACAAAGACACACTTGACAGCTCTAGGTGAGAGTTTGTCAAGTCCAGGAGACAACTGGTGAATAAAAGCAACAACACCAAAGACACGTGGGGTTAGAGAGAATAATTCCTTGTCTGGAAAAATAACATAAAGAGGAATTTTCGCATCAAGTACCGAGGATGGCATACGATTCACAAGGTAACAGGCTGTAAGAACATCATCTCTCCAAAAAGAAATAGGCGCACAACTCTGGATAAGCAATGTTCTAGTAATATCAAGAAGACGACGATGTTTCCTCTCTGCAACTCCATTTTTTTGAGACGTGTAAGCACATGTGGTTTGCTGAATAATACCTATTGACGAAAAGAAATGTGAGAGAGAACGGGTGCAAAATTCCAAAGCATTGTCTGTACGAACATATTTGACATGGGAGGAAAAAACATTTTGCACTTCAATTATAAGATTTCTAATAACATCCCCTGCTTCAGATTTGTTCTTTAATACACAAGAGAAGTCATCAACTACTACAAGATAAAACATGTGTCAGTGGTGATCAAGAACACGACTCGGACCCCAAATATCAACATGAAATAATTCAAACGGAGAGCTACTGCTCCGACATTGACGACTAGGGAAGCTAGCTCGATGGTGCTTTCCCAACTGACAGGCTTCACACCGAAAGGAAGAACTTGGAGAAATCTGAGGCAAGAGATGACGCATCTTCTGAAGCGGGAGGTGACCAAATCGTAGATGCCAAGTATACGGATAGACTGATCCAGCTGAATGGGAGGAGACGTCAGCATAGGAATTCCGGACCAGACGATAGAGATCATTCTGCTCAGAGCCACAACCAATCACTATGCACGTTAGTATTTTCTGAAAAATAAGAGAAGATGGGTCAGATATAGCGCAACAATGCAAATCCTTTGTAATCTGACTAATAGATAGCAGGTTCATAGAAAAATCAGGGGCATGTAGAATATTCTGTAAATGCATGGAAGGTGACAAGGTAATCTCCCCCTGTCCAACGATGGGGGAATGAGTCCCATCGGCTATTATCACGGACCGTCCTGGTTAAATCTCTCTGTATGACTCAAGTCTATCTCTGTCGCGGCAAAGATGATGTGTTGCGCCAAAGTCCATAATCCAATCCGAGACATCTGAATTATGACATGATGTAAAAGCAGAAGCACTACCTGAGGTGCTAGCAGAGGCAGAAGTACTGGCAGATGCTGAAGCAGCAATATCTGAAGAACCTCCTTGAGAATCGGTAGATGTGGCAGGCATAATATCACGCAATCTCGCCACAAACTCCTCGACCCTGTGATCTGAAGTGGATGCCGACGAGGATGCAACATGCTCAGCTACTCACGCCGATGCTGGAAACCCATGCTTAGAAAGTTAGAATATCATGTATCCTCAGAGTGACCTGTGCGATGGCAAAAAGTGCATGGCTGGCGAAAACGACCACTTCGACCACGAGGTCCACAACCACGGAATGAAGATTGACCACCTCTCCCTCGCGACGCAACCATCGTTGAAGGGTGCGGAGTAGAAGTACTAGAGGAGACAGAGATGCGGCTAAGTCTCCGGTAGACTTCCTTAATAGGAGGAATGGTTGCATCTGCAAGTATCTGTGATCGGGCAGCCTCATATTGAGGATCAAGAGCCGCAAGCAGTACCCTCACCATGGTAGCATTCTGAAAAGTTTTCTGCTGCTCGGGAATTGCCGTGAGAGGTATAGTACTGTAGAGTTTCTCAAACATCCCTAGTAGGGATGTATACAAGGAATGTAGTGGCCATCCATTCTGCTTCATGGTGAATATGTCATGCTGGAGCTGTAACATCTTCATCTCATTTCGCACATGCGAATAAGTGGCCGCCAGTATGTCCCACATCGCCTTAGCGGTGGGTTGATGGAGAACATCATTGGCAATCTCCATCGACAACGTGCCTGAGAGCCATACCTTGGCATATGAATCATCAGCCTCCCAGGTGGCATAGATCCCAGTCTTCTTTACCGGTTCTTCCTCGGTAAGAATGTGCTTCTTACCGTTCGACTTCATGAGGCTCATGAACTGCATCGCCCAGAGCTCATAATTCGTCCCATCCATCTTGACTATTGGCACGAGACCTTTGAACGCGCCTATGGAGGGTATATTGACTTTGTTTTCTGACATGTCGCCGGAGATGGAGAACTAGGATCCGTAGACCAAGAAAGAGGTGTCTACATAAACTGTAGAGGATTTGCGTGCATATGTAGACTTTACGCACTCAAATCCATGGAGAGAAAGCCCGGCGGAAGAGTAGGCGTCGGCGGTGGAGAGGGCCTGGTGGTTGAAAGTGTCCTTGAAGATGAAGATTTTTCTATGGCTCCAAGACTGGTGTGCATGATGATGAGAGCTTATAGACGCAATTCTGCAATGGAATCTTCGAAAAGCCTTGGCATGCTCAACTCTCATAAAATCTCACCTGACCAAAAAAAACCCATTACGAGTCAACCATGTAAACATATATTAGTGTCCTTTGTATTTCTCTGCTATTTTTCTTTTCTGCCGTATGCTTTATGTAATTTACCCATAGGCTACTCTCCTATATAAGAGAGCCTAGGGCTGATGAAATAAACAACTCTTCTATTTTTCCCAACATGGTATCAGAGCGACGGTCCTAGACCGGAGTTCTCGAAACCCTAGCCCTATCCCTACCCCACCCGCGTGCCTCTCTCTCCGCCGTCGGCGCATACCCGTGCTCCCTGCGCCTCCGCACGTGCGCCCGCGTACCTGCGCCCTCGTCCTTGCGCGCGTGCGCGCCTGCGCACCCTCGCGTTTGCGCCTGCGCGCCCTCGCGCCTGCACCTGCGCGCCCTCGTGCTAGCGCGCCTGCGTGCTCCAGCGCGCTCCAGCGCCATCCTGTGCGCTCCAGCGTGCACCTGTGCCCTCCAGCGGGCATCTTAGAGCCCTGTGCGCGCACCTGAGCCCTCCAGCTGTGTGCCCTTGAATCGAGCGCGCACCTGTACATCTCTAGAGCGCACACCGTCAACTAAATGGGTTTGGTTGCTTGAGGTCTACACATGCAACTAAACCCGTCTATGTCCGTGTAGACGAATCTTATCTTCAGTCCGTCGCTCCAGTCTTCGGTTTCCAGTATGTCAGAAAGCAAGGCGGATATTCCATCTATTGGCGCCTTTCGTGGTCCAGCGCCTATCGTAAAGATGGATGGTACGAACTACGAACTGTGGGCGATGCAGTTCATGAGTATGATGAAGTCAACTGGTAAGAAGCACATTCTTACCGAAGAAGAGCCTGCTGAGAAGACTGGAGCCAATGCCTCATGGGAGGCCGATGACGCATACGCTAAAGTCTGGTTATCTGGAACTTTGGCGATCGAGATTGCCAATGATATTCTACATCAGCCCACAGCCAAAGACATGTGGGATATTCTGGCGGCCACATATTCTCAAGCGAAGAATGAGACAAAGATTCTGCAACTCCAGCATGATATATTCACTATAAAGCAGAATGGTCGCCCTCTACATTCACTCTACACATCCCTACGAGGGATGTTCGAGAAGCTATACAGCTTCATGCCCCTGACAGCCACGCCAGAGCAACAGAAGACCTACCGGAATGCGACTATGGTGGGCGTTTCCTTGCTGCACTTGATCCCGAGTATGAGGCGGCACGATCCCAGATCTTGGCCGATTCTACTATTCCTCCCATGGAGGAAGCCTTTCACAGACTGAGCCGCATCACCGTCCCTTCTACGGCCACAAATCAGAATGCTTCAGCCATGGCCGCCAACAGGGGCCGTGGATTTCATCATCAGACCCATGGACGTGGACCTCGTGGCAGAGGAGGCCGTACTCGGCCAACATGTACCTATTGCCATCGCTTCGGACACAATGAAGACACATGCATGGATTTCCTGCATCTGCACGAGTCGCCGAGCAGATAGAGCCTCCATCTGCTGCCTCTTTGGATCAGCGGTTCGATGATCTAGTTGCCCGTCTAAGGGGCATTATTCTGCCATCTGGCCTACCACCCACTACTGAGAATCAATCTAATGCTGCTGCATCTACCTCTGCATCTACCAGTGCATCAGGTAGCATACTTGCATTTACCAGTAGTAGATCAGATACTTTACCTTGGATTATGGACTCGGGAGCCACACATCATCTATGTGGCGATCAGAGTTTACTTACAGGATACACTCAGATCCCTCCAGGCCGAACAGTGGTCATTGCCAATGGTACATTCCCCAATTGCTGGTCAGGGGGAGATTAGACTGACATCTTATATGCAGCTCAAGAATGTGTTACATGCGCCTGATTTTTCAATGAATTTATTATCAATCAGTCAGATTACAAAGGATTTAAAATGTCGGGCAATTTTTGATCCATCTTCTCTTGTTTTTCAGGACATCCTTACGGGCAACGTGATTGGTCGTGGCTATGAGCAAGGAGGCCTCTATCGCCTCAATCAGACTCCCTTTGCTGGAACTTCATCCCTACCTACTGGACCCGTATCTCCTATGCTGTGGCATCTGCGCTTTGGACATCTACCGCTTCAGAAGTTGCATCGTGTGTTACCCCAGGGTCTGCCTCACACATCCATCCAATGTGAGGCTTGTCAGTTGGGAAAGCATCACCGGTCTACCTTTCCCAGTCGTCCGGGTCGGAGTAGTACCTCCAAGTTTGAGTTATTTTATATTGATATCTGAGGTCCGAGTCGTGTTCCTGATCATCAGGGACACAGATTTTATATAGTTTTTGTGGATGACTTCTCTCGTGTGTCATGGGTATTTTTGTTGAAAAATAAATCTGAAGCAGGGAATATTATTATCCATTTTCTTAATGAGATTCGTAATGTTTTCTCCACATCTGTAAAAATTGTGAAAAGTGATAATGCCCTGGAATTGTGTACTCATGTCCTAGCCAATTACTACTCATCCCAAGGGATGATCCATCAGACATCCTGTGCTTATACCTCTCAACAAAATGGGATCGCTGAAAGGAAACATCGCCACTTACTTGATGTCACCAGGTCACTTCTTATACAGAGTCATGCTCCTTATTCTTACTGGGGTGACACGTTTCTCACAGCATGCTACCTAATAAATTGTATGCCATCCTCTGTTCTAGGTGAACAGATTCCTTTCTCCCTTATCTTTCATGGAAAGGATCTGTTTTCCCTTACTCCTCGTGTGTTTGGTTCGGTTGCTTTTGTCCACCAGTTGTCTCCAGGTACTGACAAGCTCTCTCCTAGGGCTGTCAAGTGTGTGTTTGTTGGGTACTCCAGAACTCAAAAGGGGTACAAGTGCTTTGATCCATTGCGCATGCGGTATATTGTTAGTGTAGATGTTACATTTTTTGAATCCGTAATGTATTTTTCATCCTCAGGTGATCAACTGCTACCTCCAGTTACTACCGATGCCATCTATATGACACCACCACATCCAGTACCACCACCACCACCACCTCCAGCTCCTTTACCATCATCCGCACCTCCTATTACTATCCCTGTGTCACCACTACCATTTCATTATACCCGCAGGCCTACTCCAGCTCATGGTCACGACTCATCACCTAACTCGCCTAAGGTGTGTGCTGAAGATATTACTCTTGATGGATCTTGATGTTTCTGAGCAGGATATGTTGCAGAGGACAGATGAGGACGCCGACGATTTAGATGTTCCTATTGCTATACACAAATCGAAGAGGAGCTGCGCCACATATCCTTTAGCAGCTTCTGTGTCATTTGAACGACTATCTGGGGATTCAGGGACTTTGTGGTTGCCTTGTCAGCTGTAGATATTCTACGGAATTACCAAGACGCTCTGAAGGATAGTAGATGGCGTCTAGCAATGGAGGAAGAAATGGCAGCACTTCAATCTAGGGGAACTTGGAGTCTAGTTCCTATACCTGCAGATGTGTCCCCAGTGAGCTGCAAGTGGGTATTTACAGTCAAGCAGAATGCAGATGACAGTATTGACAGATACAAGGCTCGCCTTGTTGCTCGTGGATTTACACAGACATACGGGGTGGATTATCTTGATACGTTCTCGCCAGTAGCCCGTCATTCTACCTTACGGATCTTGCTGTCAGTTGCGGTTACTCGAGAGTGGCCGTTATATCAGTTGGTTGTGAAGAATGCGTTCT
The DNA here is from genome assembly GCA_037367405.1 of Ottelia alismoides. NCBI lineage: Eukaryota > Viridiplantae > Streptophyta > Magnoliopsida > Alismatales > Hydrocharitaceae > Ottelia > Ottelia alismoides. Next base: position 243,882 of record JAZKJV010006669.1, read on the forward strand.
TATATGGTGACTTACAAGAGGAAGTCTACATGCAACAGCCACCCGGATTTGCTGTTGAGGGGGAGTGTTCTAAGGTGTGCAGACTTCATAAGGCTATCTATGGCCTTAAGCAGAGCCCCAGAGCATGGTTTCAGAAGCTCTCAGACCTCTTTGAAAAACAGGGATACAAACGCTCTAATGCTGATCATTCCTTGTTTGTACAGAAGATTTCAAGAGGTATTATTGCAATCATGGTTTATGTAGATGACATCTTGATTACAGGAGATGATGAACAAGGAATAAAGAAGGCGAAAGAAAAGCTGGGTAGCGAATTTGTCACTAAGGACCTTGGAGTCCTTAGATATATTCTGGGGCTGGAGTTCGCCAGAAATCCGCATGGGCTAGTAATGTTGCAGAGAAAATAAGTTACAGACCTGTTAAGTGAAACAGGTATGCTTGGGTGCCGACCTGCTACAACACCAATGGACCCTAGCATGAAGCTATATGATGATTGTTGACGCATATTTAGTTATTGTGTCTTGTTTGCTATTTTATTTTCTTGTTATCCTCTTTATGTAATTTACCCATAGGCTACTCTCCTATATAAGAGAGCCTAGGGCTATGGAATAAACAACTCATTTACGTTTCCCAACATGGTATCAGAGCGACGGTCCTAGACCGGAGTTCTCGAAACCCTAACCCTAACCCGCCCCACCCGCCGGCCTTTCTTCTCTCTCTCTCCCCTCTCGGCGATCGCTCCTCTCTCCGATCGCTCCTCTCTCCGATCGCTCATCTAGGCGCCGCTCCGATCGACCTATCGCCGATCGCCCAGCGCCCTCGCCGATCGCCCAGCGCTCCTCTAGCGCTTCTCGCCGATCGCCCAGCGCTTCTCACCGATCGCGCGCTGGATCGGATCGCCTAGCGCTTCTCGCGCTTCTCGCCGACCACGCGTATTCTTCAGCGCCCTTCAGACCTTCTGCGCAGCGCATCTTGCGCTCCTCCTGCACCTTCCAGCGCTTCACCTTCTAGCGCATGTGCGTCTAGTGCGCATTCAATCCATGCGCAGTCACTGATCGAGCACTTTGCGCGCGCTTCTCCAGCCAGTCCCTGATCGAGCCACTGCGCGCTTTCTTCAGCCACTGATCGAGCACTTTGCGCGCAGTATCCAACCCTGATCGAGCGTTTTGCGCGCAGCGTGCACCTATATCCAGTTTTGCCTGCACGTGTCTGCGTGCTCCACGCCCTAAAACTCTAGGGCACAGATCTTGATATATATGGGGTTGGTTGCTTGATGTCTACACACGCAACTGATCCCGTCTATGTCATTGTAGACAAAGATTGTTGTCTCTCGGTCACTCCAGTCTTCCATCTCCAGTATGTCAGAAAGCAAGGCAGATATCCCATCTATGGGCGCATTTCGTGGTCCAGCGCCCATCGTCAAGATGGATGGTACGAACTATGAACTGTGGGCAATGCAGTTCATGAGTATGATGAAGTCTACGGGTAAGAAGCATATTCTTACCGAGCCCGAGCCTGCAGAGAAGACTGGAGTTCATGCCTCATGGGAGGCCGATGATGCTTATGCCAAGGTGTGGCTATCTGGCACATTGGCTATTGAAATAGCCAATGACATTCTACATCAACCTACAGCCAAAGACATGTGGGATATTCTGGCAGCAACGTATTCTCAAGCGAAGAACGAGACGAAAATCCTGCAACTCCAACATGACATATTCACAATAAAGCAGAACGACCGTCCTTTACATTCTCTCTATACATCATTGAGAGGGATGTTTGAGAAGCTCCACAGCTTCATGCCTCTTACCGCCACGCCAGAACAGCAGAAGACATATAGGAATGCTACGATGGTGGGTGTGTTTCTCGCTGCACTTGATCCAGAATATGAGGCAGCACGTTCACAGATTTTAGCAGACTCGACTATTCCTCCCATGGAGGAGGCTTTTCACAGATTGAGTAGGATCACAGTACCTTCAGCAGCTGCGAGTCAGAATCCCTCTGCCATGGCGGCCAACAGAGGCCGTGGTTCTCATTACCAGGGCCGTGGACGTACTCCCCGTGGAAGGGGTGGCCGCACTAGGCCAACATGCTCATATTGTCACCGAGTCGGACATACTGAAGATACATGCTACTCAAAGCATGGATTTCCTGCATCCGCACGATCCGCTGAGCACATAGAGCCCCCGTCTGCAGCTACACTGGATCAACGATTTGATGATCTAGTTGCCCGTCTTAGGGGCATTATACCACCATCTGGTCCAGCATCGTCGACAGAGAATCATACTGATACTGCTGCGTCTGCTTCTGCCTCTACGAGTACTTCAGGTAGTACACTTGCCCTTCACAGTAGTAGATCGGATACATTGCCATGGATCATGGACTCGGGCGCTACACATCATCTATGTGGCGACCAGGGTCTACTTACAGGATATACTCAGATTCCTCCAGGACGGACAGTAGTGATTGCCAATGGCACACATTCTCCTATCACGGGTCAGGGGGAGATTAGATTGACATCCTCTATGCAGCTTAAGAATGTTTTGCATGCACCGCATTTTTCTATGAATCTGTTGTCAATTAGTCAGATTACGAAGGATCTTCAGTGTCGTGCTATTTTTGATTCATCTTCCTTGATTTTTCAGGACATCCGTACGGGCAACGTGATTGGTCATGGCTATGAGCAAGGAGGCCTTTATCGCTTGAATCAGACCCCGTTTGCCGGAATCACAGCTTCTCCCGCAGAACAAGTATCTCCTCTCCTGTGGCATCTGCGTTTTGGTCATTTACCGCTTCAGAAGTTGCGTCTAGTCCTACCTTATAGTCTTCCTCACACACCTATCCAGTGTGAGGCGTGTCAGTTGGGAAAACATCACAGGTCATCCTTTCCCAGTAGTCAAGGTCGGAGTAGTAACTCCAAGTTTGAGTTGTTTCATGTCGATGTCTGGGGTCCGAGTCGTGTTCCCGATCATCAGGGGCACATGTTTTATATTGTATTTGTAGATGACTTTTCTAGAGCATCATGGGTATTTCTAATGAAAAATAAGTCTGAGGCTGGAAATATTATTATTCACTTTCTAAATGAGATTCAGAATGTTTTTTCCACAACAGTCAAAATTATGAGAACTGACAATGCCTTAGAACTGTGCACTAACAATCTAGCCAACTACTACTCCTCTAAAGGAATTGTTCACCAAACATCCTGTGCTCATACGTCTCAGCAAAACGGGGTTGCAGAAAGAAAACACCGTCACCTTCTTGATGTTACAAGGTCACTTCTCATTCAGAGTCATGTTCCTTATTCCTACTGGGGTGATGCGGTCCTCACTGCATGTTATCTTATAAAACGTATGCCCTCGTCTGTCGTCAATGAACAGGTTCCCTTTTCACTTATATATCCGGACAAGGATCTGTTCATTCTTACTCCTCGTGTGTTTGGGTCAGTCGCATTTGTCCATCAGCTGTTGCCTGGTTCTGACAAGCTCTCTCCTAGGGCTGTCAAGTGTGTCTTTGTGGGGTACTCCAGAACTCAAAAGGGGTACAAGTGTTTTGACCCTGTGCGTCGGCGGTATATGATCAGTGCAGATGTTACATTCTTTGAATCCATTATGTATTTTTCAGAATCCGGGAACATGCAGCCACCACCAGTATCACCTGATACCGTATTCATGGCATCACCAACAACACAGCCGTCACCACCAACATCACAGCCGTCACTACCACCACCACCACCACCACCACCGCCACCAATAATATCCCCGTTACCATTCCATTACACCCGGCGGCCGAATCAAGCTCATGGTCCTGACCAGTCAACTAGCCCGCCTACGGTATGTAATGAAAATATTAATGTTGATGGATCTGACGACATTTCTCAGCAGGATGCATTACAGGAGCATAGTGATACCACAGAGGATCTGGATGTTCCCATCGCTCTACGCAAGCAAAAGAGAAGCTGTGCCAAGTATCCAGTCTCAGCAGCGGTTTCGTTTGAGAGGCTATCTGGACCATTCAGGACGTTTGCATTGGCACTCTCAGCTACTGATATTCCACGGGACCACCATGAGGCTTTGCAGGACTCTAGATGGCGGCTAGCAATGGAGGAAGAGATGGCGGCACTACAGTCTAGAGGAACATGGAGCTTGGTTACTAGACCACCGGAGGTCAACCCGGTGAGTTGTAAGTGGGTATTTACAGTGAAACATAATGCAGATGGCTCCATTGACAGGTACAAGGCACACCTAGTTGTAAGGGGATTCACACAGACATATGGAGTAGATAACCTTGAAACGTTCTCCCCGGTGGCTCGTCATTCCACTCTGCGGATCCTCTTATCAGTTGCAGTTACTAGAGACTGGCCACTCTATCAACTGGATGTGAAGAATGGTTTTCTGTATGGCGACCTGCAGGAGGAAGTCTACATGCAATAGCCACCAGGTTTTGCTGTTGAGGGGGAGTGTTCCAAGGTTTGCAGATTACATAAGGCTATCTATGGCCTTAAGCAGAGCCCCAGAGCATGGTTCCAGAAGCTGTCAGACCTCTTTGAGAAACAAGGATATAAACGCTCCAATGCTGATCATTCCTTGTTTGTACAGAAGACGGCAAGAGGTATTGTTGTGATCATGGTTTATGTTGACGATATCTTGATTACAGGTGATGATGACCAGGGCATTAAGCAGGCAAAGGAAAGGCTGGGGACCGAGTTTGTCACCAAGGACTTGGGAGTCCTTAGATATTTTCTGGGGCTGGAGTTTGCTAGAAATCCGTATGGATTAGTCATGTCACAGAGGAAGTATGCCACAGATCTACTGAGTGAGACAGGTATGCTAGGGTGTCGACCTGCTACAACACCAATGGACCCTAGCATGAAGCTGTATGATGATGACACAGAGGAGGTTGACAGGAGAAGATACAGAGAGCTGGTAGGCAAATTGTTATATGTCACGATCACTAGGTCAGATATATTATTTGCAGTGAGCCGTGTGAGCCAATTCATGGAGCAGCCACGCCAGGTGCATATGGATGCAATACACATGATACTTAGATATCTCAAATCTTCTCCAGGTAAAGGTCTGCTATTCAAGAAAGGAAAGGGGATTTCTGTCTCAGCATGCGCAGATGCAGACTATGCAGGATGTCCTAAGGATAGGAAGTCCACCTCAGGGTATGCTGTCTATGTTGGAGATGCTCTAGTCTCATGGAGGAGCAAGAAGCAAACTGTGGTAGCTAGATCCAGTGCTGAATCCGAATATAGGGCCATGGCCCAGGCTACTACAGAGATGATGTGGGTGAAAGCGGTGCTGACAGATTTATGCTTAGACATACCACTTCCTATGAACTTGGAGTGTGATAATCAGGCTGCTTTGTTCATTGCAAACAACCCTGCATTCCATGAACGGACCAAGCATATTGAGGTGGATTGCCACTTCATACGTGATATGATTCAGAAAGGATTCATTACCGCCGTCAAAAAAAAAAAGGATTCATTACCACATCCCATGTCACTTCAGAGAACCAGACTGCAGATATATTCACCAAGGCATTGTTACGTGGCCCATTTCAGAAGTGTTCTTCCAAGCTGAGCATGATTGACATCTATGCTCCATCTTGAGGGGGAGTGTTGACGCATATTTAGTTATTGTGTCTTGTTTGCTATTTTATTTTCTTGTTATCCTCTTTATGTAATTTACCCATAGGCTACTCTCCTATATAAGAGAGCCTAGGGCTATGGAATAAACAACTCATTCACGTTTCCCAACAATGATGATACAGAGGAGGTGGACAGGAGAAGATACAGAGAACTGGTAGGCAAATTGTTGTATGTCACGATCACTAGGCCCGATATATCCTTTGCAGTGAGTCGTGTGAGCCAGTTCATGGAGCAACCACGTCAGGTTCATATGGATGCTATACATATGATACTTAGGTACCTCAAATCATCTCCAGGTGCAGGTTTGCTATTCAAGAAAGGCAAGGGGATCTCTATCTCAGCATGTGCAGATGCAGGCTATGCAGGTTGTCCCAAGGACAGGAAGTCCACCTCTGGGTTTGCAGTTTACGTTGGAGATTCTCTAATCTCATGGAGGAGCAAGAAACAAACTGTGGTAGCCAGGTCTAGTGATGAATCTGAATATAGGGCTATGGCTCAGGCTAGCACAGAAATGATGTGGGTAAAGGCTGTACTTACAGATTTATGTATAGACGTACCACTTCCTATGACCTTAGAATGTGACAATTAGGCAACCTTGTTCATTGCAAACAATCCAGCATTCCATGAGCGAACCAAGCACATTGAAGTGGACTGTCACTTCATACGTGACATGATTCAGAAGGGATTCATTGCTACATCTCATGTTACTTCAAAAAATCAAACTGCAGATATATTCACCAAGGCATTACTACGAGGCCCATTCCAGAAGTGTGTGTCCAAGCTGAGCATGATTGATATCTATGCTCCATCTTGAGGGGGAGTGTAAACATATATTAGTGTTCTTTGTATTTCTCTGCTATTTTTCTTTTCTCCCGTATGCTTTATGTAATTTACCCATAGGCTACTCTCCTATATAAGAGAGCCTAGGGCTGATGGAATAAACAACTCTTCTATTTTCCCCAACAACAAGGCCCATACGAGGGCTAACAGCTTTAGCTGATCACATCGAGAGTGATATTGTGTCATCCCAAGCGACGTCCAAAAGCCTATGGCACAAGTGGTGGCCAGCCTCTCCGTTAAAGCATTGCACCAAATTTCTTTAGCCTTGCCATAAGAGATAAACACATAATCCACATCCCTAAAGGCAAGTGTGTTTATCTCTTATGGCAAGGCTAAAGAAATTTGGTGCAATGCTTTAACGGAGAGGCTGGCCACCACTTGTGCCATAGGCTTTTGGACGTCGCTTGGGATGACACAATATCACTCTCGATGTGATCAGCTAAAGCTGTTAGCCCTCGTATGGGCCTTGTGGTTGACTCGTAATGGGTTTTTTTTGTCAGGTGAGATTTTATGAGAGTTGAGCATGCCAAGGCTTTTCGAAGATTCCATTGCAGAATTGCGAGGGGCCTAGGGTTCAAAGAACTCGTCATTGCTGATACCACCTTCGCTTGCCCCATTGTTGAGCAAAAGCATCATTGACGTTGATCTTCATGGTGGATCTCCTTGCCTAGTTCTCCTACAACAAGGGTTGCAGGGGGATTCCATTGCTGTCTTCCTCTCATGTTGCTGGTCACTGTTGAGTGTTGTCAGTTATCGTGTCGCCATGTGATCTACTCCCTGCGATGATTATGTATCCTTTCTTGTTTTGGTGGCGTCCTTTCCATACACATTAGCACTGCATCGCTTCTGCATACATTGTCACTTCTTACTTCTCCTTCCAGTTTTTCCGCCGTTTATCTTTTCATCATGCACTGTGATTGCCAGCCGCGCAACTAAAGCCTTGATAGTGCATCAATGAGCGATCAACTTAGCTCATCTAATCTGTAGCACCTTTACGCATTTAATCGCACTCAACAACAACACCTCATAGACACTCATGATTTCCTCTGTGTTGCACTTGTATTAATCCTTGATTTCTTCAATTGTGTTGTTAACAAACACCACCATAGCCATGGTTCCACCACTACGTGTAGTCATTGCCTACATAGGGTTGCCTGTGCCACACAACGTCTTGATATGTCATATCATTGCATGACCTTGCCAAAACTGCACGACCTTTGAAATGTCTTGGTACATAGTAATCACAATAAAATAAAGGGATTTTTACTCGGCAGACCCTATAAACTTTGCCAATCACCTCCACGACCTTTGAAACAACCTAATTCCCCCCTCGATCCCGTAAACTCGCTAACTCTTACCCCATGAACCCTCCGGGTAATATGTTTTAAGCCCGTGGGGGTTCTTGGGGTAATTTACAGGGTCGATGGGGTAATTACTTTGTGCAAAAGGTCGTAGAGGCATTTTAAAATGTTTATAGGGTCTGCTGGGTAAAAATCCCTAAAATAAAACCTGGAAGATGAATACAAAACTAATTTGCTCTGATATCATGTAGAAATATAAATTATAGAATGCAGAATCACATAACAAGAGAACATTAATTTTTGTGAAACCATACTCCTATAAATCATGTAGGGTTGGATATTTTATTCTTCTCGATGAGCAAAAAGGATGAGGGTCTCTATATACAGTCCCACCAACACAACTAAATCCTACCCCTTAACAATGTAAGACTAAACACAACTCCCACACGTATTTGATTTCTCAGTTCTTTTAGCACTCTTTGAGTCTTGAACTTTCTAGTTGTTATTTGTAGTAAATAATAATTTCTGGCACACCATTATGGCTACATGCCCCACTCTTCTACCCAAAGAAACAGATTAGTGTATTTATCTTTGTTCGATACATATGCCACTTAGAGAAGCAAGTTGAAGAGATAAGACACAAGTATCATTCATTGCATTGGCGGCATGCAGACCAAAAGCATAGTTTATCTTCGAGCTGCTGCTCAAAAGTTTTTAGTTTCTTTGGATGTTCCTCAAACCTATAATCAACTCAATTGACTGATTAGAATGGTGCATCACAGAATGAAAACACTGCAATCCATGTTTGCCTGCTGATCAATCCTCTACTCCACCACCACCACCACCACCACCACCTCCATTTGTACCTTTTCCTAAGTTCTATACAAGGCGGACATGCCCTGCTCAGGCTACATGTCAACCATCCAGCACGCCTCAGGTATGTTCTGATGTTATCACTAATGATGGGTTAGACAATGCACCAGTGCATGAGCCTTTACTACAGGAGGAGGATCAACCAGTCAACACAGTGATAGATGATCTGGATCGACCCATTGCTCACAGGAAGCAGCGAACAGAATGTGCGTCATATCCTCTTGCCTCTCAAGTCTCATTTCATCGTCTCAATGGGGATTTCCAGAAATTTGCAGCTGCTGTCTCATCAGTTGAGATTCCACGGACCTATCAAGATGCCATGAAGATTGATTGCTGGCGTCTGGCCATGGAAGAGGAGATGCGTGCCTTGCAGTCTAGAGGGACTTGGTCTCTTGTCCCCATTCCTCCAGGTGCCTCCGTGGTGAGTTGCAAGTGGGTGTTTACGGTGAAATATCATGCGGATGGACGTCTAGATAGATACAAGGCCATACTTGTAGCACGCGGATTTACCCAGACGTATGGGGTAGATTATTTGGATACGTTTTCACCAGTGGCTAGACACTCCACTCTTCGCATCCTCCTATCTGTTGCTGTGGTACGTGACTGGACCATTTTTCAGCTTGATGTCAAGAATGCTTTCTTGTATGGTGACCTACAGGAGGAAGTCTACATGCAACAACCACCAGGGTTTGCTGCTGAGGGGGAGACTCAGATGGTGTGCCGACTTCATAAGGCTATCTATGGCCTCAAACAGAGTCCCCGAGCATGGTTCCAGAAGCTTTCCCAGCTAATTGAACGACAGGGGTTCAAGAGATCAAATGCGGACCATTCACTGTTCATCCAGAAGACTTCTAGAGGTACAATTGTTGTCATGATATATGTTGATGACATCTTGGTTACAGGAGATGATGCTCAGGGAATTGAGATAACCAAGTCCCTGTTGGGAAGCCAGTTCATTACGAAGGATCTGGGCACGATTCGATATTTTCTGGGGATAGAATTTGCAAGAAATGCACAAGGAATGGTGATGACTCAAAGAAAATATGTTACAGACTTGCTAGTTGAAACAGGAATGACTGGATGCAGACCTTCAAGTACACCTATGGACCCAAGCATGAAGCTGTACGACGATGATACCGAGGAGGTGGACAAAAGAAGGTACAGAGAGATGGTGGGTAAGCTCTTATACATTACTATAACTCGACCGGATATTGCCTTTGCAGTAAACCGGGTGAGTCAATTTATGGAGCAGCCGAGGCAAGTTCATATGGATGCCTTGTATATGATATTGAGATATCTGAAGTCTTCCCCAGGCACAGGGTTGCTATTCAGGAAAGATACAGATCTGTCTATTTGAGCTTTTGTGCAGATGCAGATTATGCAGGATGTCCAAGGGATCGTAAATCTACTTCTGGATTTGCTATCTTCATAGGAAGCTCTTTAATTTCTTGGAAAAGCAAGAAACAGACTGTTGTGGCGAGATCCAGTGCTGAATCCGAGTACAGAGCCATGGCACAAGCAAGCGCAGAAATGATGTGGGTTAGAGCAGTCTTAGAAGATTTGAATGTAGATGTCTCCTTGCCTATGAATCTCCAATGTGACAATCAGGCAGCATTGTTTATTGCAAATAATCCAGCTTTTCATGAGAGAACAAAGCACATTGAGGTGGATTGTCATTATACTAGAGACATGATTCAGAAGGGCTTTATTTCCACTTCTCATGTCAGTTCAGAGGACCAGACTGCTGATATATTCACCAAGCCATTGCTCAGAGGACCTTTCCAGAGATGTTCTTCCAAGCTGAGCATGATAGATATCTATGCTCCATCTTGAGGGGGATTGTAGAGGCTTTTATATATGTTGCGATGTATTGTTTCGTATTTTCTATTTATATATTGTATGTCTATGTAATTTACCCAAGGGTTTTCTCTCTATATAAGAGACCCGAGGGCTCTATGGAATAATACATCCGAGTATTGCTTACTCTAACAAATACATTTTACTTATCTTCTATGACTAACGAGGACTGAATGATTTGTGGTGGTGCTTGCTAAGTTGCTAACAGTTGCTGCTAAGATGTTTTCTAATCTTTTGATTTATGCATGCTAGGGACCAATATTGTCACGATGCTTCCTGGGAGCAGATTGCAAGAGGTCACTCGTATGATGCCCATTTTCTTTGATTGTTTGGAATTATTGAAAAAGACTATTCCTGATTTAACTGCAGTCATCCCTGTTGCACCCAACCAAAATGTAGCAGCATACATACAGAAAGTGATTCAGAAATCACCAGTATCTTCTATATTGGTTGATGGGTCTTCAGTCAAAGACAAATATGATGCATTTAGGGTAATGATTTTTGACTTGATTTTTTATTACATATTCTGGAATGTCAGTAATCACATTTTCAAGGAAAGGTGTGTGTGATTAGGTTCTGATTATTAGATCTAATTATCATATGATTACTAAAATTCTAAATCAAAGATGGTGCATATGCATCTGCTTACACGCAGATTGAAACCTCACAGTAAGTTCTTAATAAGGTCTTAAATATCGGTTTCGGTCACTATATTGGTGACTAGTCGAAACAAAATGTTGGTCGAACGGTCATTTCAGTCACTAATGCTTCTAATGGCAGCCCTAAAGGTTGAAACTCGGCCATTTGGGTCAAGTTTCAGTCACATGTTGAAACTGAAATTTGACCAAATTTCAGCGAAATTGATGCCTTCTCAAGCTGTATACTGGTACTATTATGCTGTTAATGCTACAACGAAAATCCTTAGCTGGCTACCACCTGCCCTGAGTATGGATGCAAATGGATACCAATATTAATATCCGATCAGCCACAGTATTCATCTTATCATTTAAAAATGGCATGGATATTAATATCCTTTGATATCCGCAAATATCCACATCCATAGATCCATTTTCATATATAAATATAGTTGTAGATTTATTTTTAACTATATGTAATATAATTTTTATCTTCTTTCATCATATTTGATATAATTGTTATGAAATAAATAGATTTAGTATATTTATATCATGCATATGCCATCAAGTGCATGCACATTTAAGCTAATTTATAGAGTAAATTTGATATTATCCATGTCCAATCCTAATCCATGTTTTAAGGATATGTCAATATAGTTTTCATATCAGTCAATACCCTTATTTGCGTATGTATTTGTATTTAAAAAAAGGTAATTTACTCGTCTGCTCCAGATGGATTGCAGATTGCGATTAAGGGTGGCAGTCACATCTGTCTCTATGCCTTCTGGAACAAGTCTCAATCTTAATACCTGCATCTGTATATGGCCGTTCACATTTTTAGCTCTGAGCCTTCTCTTTTTATCTCGTTTTGTTTGTCTTCTCTAAGCAAACTCATCACTCATTTTCGTCATGTTTTCATGCTGATGACATGGGGGATGTGTACTAGGAAGAGTTAACTTGATTAGCATGCTTTCAATAATTTTTGTTTTTGCAAGGGTATAATGTTTTTGTAATTGCTTGGTGGATTTCATGGAAGATGCAATTGATTGTAAACACAATTTTACATTGTACTCTGGCAGGCCAGTAGATTTGCACTATGTACATCTGGGACAGCTGTTATGGAGTTACTCCTAGCTCAGTTGCCATGTATCGTTGCCTATCGTGCTCATTTCTTAACTGAGTGGATAATTCAATACAAAGCGAACCAAGAGTTCATTTCACTTCCAAATATTCTCTTAAATTCTAGTTGCATTCCAGAAGCGCTTTTCCAGGCATGTAACCCTGAAAATCTAGCTAGACTTGTCAAGTAAGTCTTATTATCTAAGTTTTAACTTTTAGTTTTTTTAGTTATTGAGGGTATCTAAACAAGAGTTGAGGTTCTATTTGAAGTTGGCGGCAGTATATCAACACATAGATTGGGTTTCTTTCCATATCTGTCTGAGATAATGTTATTAGTTTGTGGTGCAGTGTGGAATTGGGGATTAAGGGAAAATTAGGGTTTGTCACCCATTCAATTCCACGTCCATTCAATTCCATCCGATTAAGTCTCCAATTACGGATAGGATTGATCGTTATTTTTGTCCAATTAGTTGTTAAGTTGAGTAATTTTAGGATTTAATTAGGGTATGTTAGGTTAATTTTTTCCTATATTTTATTTTGTAAATCCACCTCTCCCTGTATAAAAGGGGCTGCTAGTCGTTGTTTCAGTACAGTTCAAGCGGCCAATATTAAAATTGGAGTTCTCTCCACTTCTCTACTTTCATCTTCTTCTCTCTCCTCCCTCCCTCCCATTCGTGTACGCATTTCTCTACCAAAATCATGTACTACAAGCGCGTTTATTACTCTTCCTCTCACCCTCCAACATTCTCCGCACCCAAAATTTCTTATGCATAAATTGGTATCATAGCAAAATTTAGTATCATGGTATTCTAATCGTTCTCATGATTTGACCTCTACCTTGTTTTCTTTCTATCAAATTACACATTTAGAGGACTTCTTCCCTAATGTTGTGAACACCGTAGGTAGGTGTTTCCATAATTCCATGTTTAAGTTTGGATATATAACAATGGGCACTTCGATTGCTCAAATGCTCTGACTAAGGCTTATTTCTGATAAAATGATGTCCATATGTGCTTTTCATCATGGCATCAAGTGGGAATTGTCTGCAATGGCTATGGCTGCTTGGTTCTCACGGTATATTCTCAAACAAGACCCTAAATGTCGGTTTCGGTCACCATTTCGGTATCGATCAAAATAGAAATTCGATGGTATTTCGACCGAAATTTCGATCATTTCGGTCATTTTTTATACTAGGACCCCCATATTTCGGTCATTTCGGTCAAATTTCGATTTCGACTGGATATCGATATTCGACGAAAATTCGACCGAATTTCGCTGAAATTTGAGGCCATGTTCTCAAATCTAGGAATGACTCTTTGCTCAATATGCCTTCCAATCAAAATCGACTATGAACATGAACCATAGATAATAAACATCATTTTTGCTTCTATCTCTTCTTCCCATCCCGCGAACTTTCTACTTAACATTGACAGTACAATATAGTACATAGATATGCAGGTATAGAAATTGATAAGATGACTTTTGGATGGGTAATGCCTTCTGGTATCTGAGACTATCGATTTGTCGTTGCAGCCAAATCCTTTCTGATCCCGCAATGCATGATAAGCAGGCTGTCACCAGAGAAAAAGTCATTAGACTTCTACTTCCTCCTAAAGTTGGTTTAGGTGATTTGGTGGCAAATGGTTCTAGATCATGTGTAAGCAGCTGCTGCCCCAGTGAAATTGCAGCATCAACTATACTGTATTCTGCTAAAAAGAGTTAGATCAAACTGTAAGTTGCATTGCTTTGGTTCATCATGTTAATTGAATTTGTTTGTCTTTTTCAAGAAAAATAATTGAATCTGCTTGTCGTCTCTTGATTCACAAAACATGCATCTGCCTCATATGATTTCTGGCACAATTATTACTAAATATCATCTATATGAATTCCAGATATGTGTTCCCTGAGTTAATTACGGTATCTAAAGATCCTCACACTTAAGATTGTCTATCTGGTGACTTTTATTCCTTTAAAAGGGTCATTGTAGAATAGCGTCATATGGTTGCTAGACTTACCTTGACATCTAATTTCCGCTTTTTAGGGGAAAATTGTCTATATACGAGCTGCTATGTTAAAGGGATCATCTGGATATTGTTAATTGGTAGACACCCATCTGCTGATGCTACTGTAAGAAAAACCTGAGAAGAGGGCTGTTTGTTTAACCAGATATATTTCACGGTCCTTTCGCATTGCAATAAATTGCATGAGAAGTCAGTACGGCTGTGATGAATTTGAATAGGCATCCAGTGACCGCAAGATAAATTCTCATGGTCTATTCTTGTGAAATGAAGATTCCTTCATTGACCCATGAGGAGTGAATCTGTTCTGTTCAGTGGAACCAAGAAGGGTTTATTATGGTAGACCTTATATGTTAATTTCAATTTTTTTCATAGTTGACCTCATGCCGTTGATGGAAAGGCTATCTGCAGATATGTTTTTTTATTCAATAACCATATTATCCTGCCCTCTGTTTTGGATGTTCCATGTCTTAGTCTGGTGCCTACAAGTTGTCGACATAGCAAAGTCTCTTCTTTAATTCAGTAAGCCGACCTTTCATGGACTGTGCTTCCAAGGAGTTCGCATGATCTTCCTAGGGCTTTTCAAATGATTTATTTGTAGATCATTCTGCCTGAAAGAGTTGCAGATAGCAATGCTGTTAAGGAGCTCGAACCACCTCTACAGGGAGATGTACTATGAGCCTTGCTTCCACATCCTATGAATCAATGGCTTCTCCTATATTATGCTTGGTTGCTTGACGAGGCTATTTAGTTATTGCATGCTGTTGGTGCTCGTGAGTCATGACCGGGCATTTTGTGGCCATTCATCGCTGGTTTTTACAGCTGCTTAGTTGACCTGCTTCTGCCATAGCTGTCCGTCTGTGATCTGGAGGTGCTGCAAACTTCATTTGTTGAATTAGATGATCATCGTCAGCGACGCATTTTCCAGTTGCTATTTGCTGTGTGTTGCGTCATTACACCGCATATTAGCAACGCTTGTGGGAATGCTTTCTCTTTGACAATGTTTCATTATCGACACCTTAAATTCAGTTGTGCTTAACCAAGCTTGTTTTTGTATACAATGGTGAATATTGATGGGACTTGTACAGGCTTGCCAGTTTGCGCATGCTTTAGGAATATATCAAACCAAGTTAATTGTGAAGTCAGTAAGTGGCGGGCTGCATTGTAAAGGCGGACTGTTGGAACATGCGATTCATGCATGGATCTTGTGAGAACGATGGATTTTGTGTATGATTATGATCCATGATGGTCATATGAAGGGCCTGATGCGGATTGTGGTTAGTTTAGTCTGCTTTCATATAGGTTACCTAGAAAACAATTGAAAATTTTGTTTTGCAGTTCAGAATGAAGATGTATGCTTTTTTTAGGGAAATGATAATTTGTGAAGTTTGAATCTTGGTATTTAGATGGGAGGTATGCTCTGCTCAACCAGCAAACCATTTTAATCATGGCATTGATGGAAATGATAAGGTCCATTTTGTCGAAACAAGTACGACGAATGCAGAATAAGGATAAAAATGGTCAGATGCGAAAATAAGTATAATCATATCTTTATCCATTTTAAAATATGAATACGAATGTGTATGCAAATATTGATGGATACGAAAAATATGTTATTGTATCCTTAAAAATGAATGTGGATATAAAACAACCATGAATTGGATACGGATAATAAAAAAATATTTAATAGATTAATTAAAATATGCGTGTTTAAGATGGTTTCACACAAAATAAATATACTAAATATATTCATTTAGTAACAATTATATCAACAATGATGAATGTAATTACAAATCATTGTTACATAGTCAAATAAATCTATAACTATGTAGTAAAATGGATATACGAATGCAAATATTAGCGAATGCCAATGTGATATTCATATCCGCATCCACTTTAAAACGCATATGAATATGAATGTGAATATATGTGTGTAATGAATACAGTGATGAATCGGATACAATTATATTCATATTCGTTTTCATCTCTAATGCATATGTTACTAAGTTTTCTCCCACTTTAGTGGTTTCAACAGCTTGGATTTGCGACCTCCATGATTTGAAAAAGATTGCCATTCTTTTTAAGTTATCTTATTTTTCAACTTAATGAAAAGATTTTTTTACACCATGAGACCTACACACTGTGCAAACTATCTTCTTGAACATGCATTCTTCGTAATTATCACTTAACCTTGCAAACTTGCTAACTCTTATACTATGGACCCTGTGATTAACTTCCATCTATTTGGCCATTACCATGAATCAGATTCCATCGAAGTCTTATGTTTTCTAGTTTATCAAATTTACGAATTTATACCCCCCTCCTCTCCCCACACGCTCGTCACCCATGTCGTGGTCGTCGAGGGCTCGTCGAGGGCACTCGATGCAGAAGAGGGCGTCCAGGGTGAGGGATGCATCAGCTGAGGTGGGTACGGGGAAGCGGAGCATGGAGTTCGAAGTAGGGTTCCAGCGGTCCTCGAGGTCAGTGGACGCGTACTGGCTGGTGTTGGGGTTATCAGAGAGGGTGGCAACAGTGTAGACCTGGAGCGTCAAGAAGAAGCTGACGTTATTGAGGTTGTTGGAGGAGATGATGGACCTCGTCCTGTGGAGAGGAGGAAATGGAAAGAAATATGAAGGTGGAAGATCCACCATCGGATTATCCTATAATTAGATTAACCTAGAGTTTCGACTCAAATAAAACTAAAATGACAGTGGAGGTATCAAATTGAAATCTTCTACCTCTGGCCCCATTGCAGGATATTCATCTCTCACAGCATTCCCACTGCTCTCACAAGGTCGTTGCAGATCCAACGATGCATTCATCAACACAATACATCAAATCGATATCCATTACTCACTTCGTCTGTCCATTATAATTCAATGATGTCCTTCATGTTCCTTTTATTCTTCAAATCCATCCATTAACTCACAAATGACCTAGGCACAACTTCTTCCTACTATCAAGTTCGGCTTCCATCCTCAACAATGTCTACCACCAGCACCAAGTTTGCTTGTCGACTTGCAGCTCTTACGTCAAAGACTACTCAGGTATGTTTATGTTCTGGTCCTGGAGATGCCAATGGTACTACCATTCAACATACTTGAGTAATAAGAGATATTTAAAAAATAATTCAAAAAGTAGGTAAACAATCCAACTAAACTAATTAGATTCTAGCATCCATGGTATATTACATTCCACACCAAGCATTAGCTTTCAGAATCATGAAAAAGGATTCTATAGATCACTCTAAATCTACAGTAATCCAAGTGGAACTTGAGCCACGACGAACGCCAAAAGGAACTGCCGATGGTCATGAGAACCCTATATCAAAGTCCTATATCATAGATAAGGCCGCCTCACGTGAGCAACAGAACAAGAGAATTTTAGAATTTGGCATGCTGCCGTAACATCTTCCTGTTTTTGTCCATGCTCACGAGTATTTACATGCGGAAAACAAAAGAATCCAGAATGAATGTAAGACCCGAGAGAAGGTTCGAAAGGCAGTGAATTTCTGCCTGTGCTAGCAACTGGCAAGCAAGCCCTCCTTTGCAACAGAAGTTACCCTTAGTATAGCCTGAGCACTTAATGGAGAAAGCTTCGAATTGCAGAAATCTTCCCAAGCATTTTGGGGCACACGCTGCTCGGGCTCTTCTGGAGACTGCATGCAAGTTTTCATGTATACAGTCTGGAGTTCGACAGCAAGAATTCGAGCAGCTTCCCTAGATTCGGGGAGCTGGTCGCTGAGCTGAGAAGCAGCAATCTGAATAAGCTTGTCTATTCCATATGACTTGATTCCATCCAATCCCTGAAACATTAACATTATAGCTAAGGTAAATCTTACAAAAACACCAACTGAAAATTCGATATTGATTAATCAAAAAAGGATTGCAGTTAGTTAGACTGGTTAAATCTGGCTAGTTCAGGCTTGAAAAAACATTGTTTAACACCAAAATAAAACCTAGTAGTAGGTTGAGAGGGAGAATAATGTAGGTGAACAGATAGCCAGATGAATCAGATCTTATTGAGAAACAACATGGTACATTCACGGAACATATATTAGATTTCAACTTCATTTAGAAATAAAACAGCTTCGAACAACTTCGGCAGAACTTGCAAGGAAGAACAGCGAGGTGCACATGCAGCACAAAAAAAATGCCGGATCATGCTTGTGCGTAGGCTCACAATTAGGCTTGCTACATTAAACAAAACCCTAAAAAATTGTGAGAGACGCTAAATAGACTCAGTCGCACATCAATCAAATGAGTGATTCCACTAATAAAGTATGCATGCTTTACTACATAAAAAAATTTATGAAAGTTCTGTCCAGTATAGTTTATTTTTCACAAAACATACATCTCTAAGTCAGGCATCTATACTGCCATAGTGTCTAAAAGAGGGGGACGATTTTGGAAATTGAAGCTAATCATCAATGATTAAAAGAGTGTCTAAAAGTGTGCTTTACTACAGCAGCACATGTCCTAAAAGTTAAACATGTACAGACTAATTAAACACCAGTCCTTTCTGCAGTTTGGGAATAGATGATTTTCGAGATTGAAGTCAATCACCAATGATTAATATACATAGGAAACTAAAGCAGCGCATGTCTTATAAATTAATCATGTACAGACTAATTAAACATCAGTCCTTTCTGCAGTTAGGACACAGATGATTGAACGACAGAACAAAGTTGGGAAGAAAATGAGCCTATCCTAGAAATTAAGCATAAATGCATGAATTAATTGAAATGTCAATATTTTCTGCAGCTAGATCATGGAAGCACTGAAAACGATTTCTAAGTGCGATAACAAAAGCAAACATCGGACATTCTTCAGGACTCAAAAGTAATAGGACATCAAAACAAGAGTGTTTCGGCAGAGAAGGCTCAACGTATGATTTGCATGAATATTGTGATATTTTTCTTTCCCTTATGGATCCAACGAAATGTTAATCATTTTTTTATCTATAGGATTCGAACCCTGGTCCTTTAAAGTGGGAGCCACTGCTTCTACCACCAAACCATTTTTTTAACAAACGAAATGTTAATCATGCACAATGATGTTTCTTTTTTTACTCCAGATATACCGGGAAAGGTATTTTGCCTCTCCGCATCTGGATCAAAACCCAAATTTATACAGTTCTTGGGTTGTAAGCAGATCAGATCCTATATCAAACAGTGAACTCATCCTGCCATGCTGCCCTCACCCGTCAAGATCGTCCTAGAAGGCTAGAACCAAAGTGCCATTAAGAATACAAGGGGCTTGAGTTAGGTAGAGATTTTCTGACGGAAAACTCAGATCTTTCACCATGGATAAAGATCTAACAAGCAGAAAATCTGTAGTTGGTAGTGAGGAGTAATTGATACTTACTGTCCAAAGATAGTTTAGGCTGTTGTTGTTAATGATCATACAGGAAATTACCAGAAACAAATTGATGGGTTTGAGATTTAATGAAAATAGAAGAAAATTGTAGCATTTTACATATAACTTTCAATGAACCATAAAAACATAAAATTTGAGAAAATAATAGAAATATCAATTAGCATTAGTTTCCGTCCATTTCCATGTGTGGAAAGATGCAAGATGGCTCTTCATGACTACATCCATCCTAAAAAACATCGGTGTTGCAAGACTTGGCATTCCGTTTTCGGCCGAAAGGGTCACTGAATAACGAATAATGGGTATTCAGGCAATTATTCAGAATTATTCGGAATAATGGGACCCACTTTCAAAGGTCTGGTGGCAGAGCAGTGTGCCTACTACTCAAAAGATCATGGTTCAAATCCCTCTTTGAGGAGAGTTGCTTTAGGTAGCAGACAACCGTGTAAAAACCAGTCGGATCTTTCAACATGGGCTTGATAAGAATTCATGTAGCTGATCCTACTTAAAGTGGGAGAAGGCTTTGCCTTTTTATATAAAAATTATGTCTAATATATATTTTCTTATATATTTATTCGTATATGGTCTTAAATTTAAAAGAATCCAAGATAAAAGTATCACTTAACAAGACATTTATATGGATGTTTAACATTGGCAGTTATATAAATACAAATGAGAGCCCTGGAAAAAATTAAAAAAAAATAAAAAATTAAGCAGTCAGCCTAGATGGTCTATTCGGCCAACTATTGCAACAGTTTTCCCCGACCCCCTAGAAAGAAAGCCCTTAATAACTCATGGTCAACTCTAAAACCAGCTAAATTGGCCTTTGATGATTAATGAACTACTATCAATCAACTCTCCAAATCCAAACCAAGAACAAACAAGATTTATTCCATTCATCTAATAATGTCATTGCAAAGAATTGTTCTACAGGAAGGTGGCATAAAATAAACTAAAATAGAAGGAAATTGAAATATGTTTATATAAAAAATTTCAAGGAAACATTTTAAAAATAAGAAATAAAAAATCCATTTTCTTACTTTTCCTCAATTTCAGAAAGGCACAAATAGATGCAAAAGGATTATTCGCATTATTCAAATAAGCTTGTCATTATTGTTTACATTGAGAGCTAAAGGTCTCTTAAGATTGTAACATCATTGACTAAAAAGTTAAAACACTATTATCAAACACTTGTCTCAAAGTATAATATTATCTTGTCTATCCCAGCATTGTAGAAATATGTTCAGAAATTTAGCAAGACACGCATGGAGGAATCCATCGCCACTCTTGCAACAAATTTGAAATTGTTCAATCAGGCTGAGAAATCCTCAATGAAAATTAATTCAATAGTTAGATCAGATTAGTCATAAAGCAGTCCAAGCTAGTCATTGACACTGTAGGTGTAGTTATTGTGCAAAGTGTAGGTAGTTATTGTGTGACTAAGTTGACTTCAACTCATCTATCTTTCTTGATCACGGAACCATGGTTTTCCTTCCAACTCACTCGTCACATCTGGTGTAGTATGTGTCAAACAAGGGACCTTGGTAAACGTTACTTGTTTTTATCTCTTCGCTCTGGAGTTTCTATGTCAGTGGAATGTCAGTTTGATAATTTATTTAAATTTAAAACACTCACTAGCATATAAAAGAAAAATGTACTCTGTATTAGTGCTCAACCAGACTGTACTGCGAGGCATTCCACAGATTCAGACGGGTCAGAGCGCAACTTTTCATTATTCTAAATTGAGAGATTAATTAATCATAATGAATAGTACAATGAAAAACCAACTCAAAAAAGGAAGATGAAGTTTATAATCAAACAATAGAGAGATAATCTATATAAGTGCATTGGAACAATTCACAAGTAATATGGATGATCTTGGTTTTGATTTTCATTTCAAAAAGAGTATAAAATAGAATATACTCGCAAAGAAGTTAGTCCAAAAGAGGTTGCAAAGGAAGTTGCGAATTGCTAGTTGGAATATTGACACTTTAACTGGAAAATTGATGGAGATAGTAGATACGATGGAAAGAAGGAAGATTCATATACTATGTCTTCAAGAGACTGAATGGGTTGGAGAGAAAGCACGGGAGATCGAGAAGACATGCTTTAAACTTTGGTATTCAGGTAAAGATAAGGGCAGAAACGGTGTTGGAGTGGTTGTTCATAAGGATTTGAAGGATTGTGTGGTTGAGATGCAAAGATTCGGGATCGGATTACAAACAATAACAAACAAACAAACATGTCTGGTTGAGCACTAAAAATTGGTGCTTGAAGAAGAAATTCTGAATAATGAATGAATATCATCTCAGTTTATGTACCGCAAATTGGTTTAGATGAAAGGACTAAACACGTTTTTTGGGAGGACATGGATAAGATTTTACAAGGAATCTCACAAAGAGAGATGATTTGCATAGGTGGAGATCTTAATGAACACGTGGGAAAGGATGCTTCAGAGTATGTTAGTGTTCATGGAGGCCATGGTTTCGGGGATAGAAATGAAGAGGGAAATTCTGGATTTTGTAACAGCATATGATCTTTTCATAGCAAACACTCTCTTCAAGAAGATGGAGGAGCATTTAGCTACTTATAAGAATGACCCAACTAGAACACAGATAGGTTACTTTGCATTGAGGGGAAGAGATCGGTTGTGTTGTAAAGATTGCAAAATAATCCCAGGAGAGAGTTTGACAACCCAACATCGCTTGTTAGTCATGGATGTGCAAATAAATGGGTTGGTAAAGAAAATGAGGGTTCCCACGATCACTAGAACTAGATGGTGGAATCTTCAACTGAAGCAATCGAACTTCAGGGAGAAGGTTTTACAAGACTTATCTTGGGATTGTAGCGGAAGTGCAAACAAGATGTGAGCGGCGGTAGCATCTTGTATCCGAAAGGTAGTCAAAGAGATGCTAGACGAGTCAAGGGAGGAGCTCCAGGTCAAAAGGAGGCTTGGTGGAGTGAAGGGGTGCAAGAGAAGCTAAAAATTAAAAGAGCATGCTTTAAAGCTATGTCTAAGGATAGAACATAGGAAACTGTCACAAACTACAAAATAGCGAAGAAGGAAGCAAATAAGGTTGTAAGCGAAGCTAAGTCAAAAACTAATGAAGTATTGTACAAATATCTCTACTCTAAAGAGGGCCATAATTTCAGGTTGACCAAAGGAAGAGAGCGAAAGACCAAAGACCTTTCTCAAGTGAGATGCATTAAGGATGAGGAAGGTCACATGCTTGTTACTCAGAAGGATATATAGACTCGATGGAAGCAGTATTTCCATAAACTTTTCACTGGGTAAGAAAATAGAGAGATCAGTTTAGGTGATCTAGGTAATAGTGAAAGTTATTTGAATAGTGTTAGCTATAGAAGAATACAAAGAAAGGAAGTAGAGGAGGCTTTGAAGGTTATGAGACCTGGGAAAGATGTAGGACCGGATGACATTCCTGTAGAAGTATGAAGAGTTTTAGGTAAGCGTGGTTTGACTTGGCTTACGAATCTATTCAATGTTATTTGGCAAAGCAAGAAAATACCTAAAGATTGGAGGAGTATTGTGGTGCCTCTTTATAAGAACAAAGGAGACATTTAAAATTGTTCAAATTACATAGGTATCAAGCTGATGAGTCATACTATGAAATTTTGGGAACGTGTGATCAAAAGAAGGTTGAGGCTAGTTTCCAAAGTAAAAGAGAACCAATTCAGATTCATGCAGGTCACTCCACTATTGAAGCCATCCATTTGCCGAGGAGAACAATGGAGATTTATAGAGCTAAAAGGAAGGACCTCCATATGATTTTTATTGATTTGGAGAATGTTTATGATTTTGTCCCATGAGAGATATTCTGGAGAATTTTGGAAAAGAGACAAGTACCCGTTCCTATACATTAACCTCATAAAGGATATGTATGATAGGGATTTATCTTGTGCAAGGATCCAGTCCGGGAAGACTGACTATTTTGACATCAACATTGGTTTACATCAAGGTTCATCTTTAAGTCCATTTCTTTTTACTTTGATTATGGACAAGTTGACAAGTCACATTCAGGATAACATACCTTGGTGTATGTTATTTGCTGATGATATTGTGTTGATTGATGATACTAGAGATGGAGTAAATAATAAGATTGAGGTATGCATGCATTGGAGACCAAAGGATTTCGTATAAGTAGGGTTAAGACTGAATATATGGAGTGCACCTTTGATGAAAGCAATGGTGAAGGAATCGAGGTGAAGATTGGTGACGATAATATTCGGAAGAGATATTCTTTTAGATACCTGGGATCTATTTTGCAACATGATGGGGAAATTGATACAAATGTTACTAATATAATAAATGCATGCTGGCTAAAGTGGAGAGGAGCCTCTGTTGTTCTCTGTGATAAGAAAATTCTTTTTAAAATCAAAGGAAAGTTTTACAAAGCAGCCGTGAGACCTGCTATGCTCTATGGATCTGAATGTTGGCCCATGAACCATAGACATGTGCAGAGAATGACTGCAACAGAAATGAAATGCTAAGATGGATGTGTGGACACACACATAAAAATCGGATTCAGAATGATGCAATCAGAAAGAAAGTTGGCGTAGCTCTGATTGAGGATAAGATGCGAGAAAACCGCTTAAGATGGTTTGGTCAGTTGCAAAAAAGGCCAGCTTATGCACTAGTTAGGATATGCGAGTTTTGAGATGTTGAGATGGCTAAGAGAAGGCGAGGACGGTCCAAGAAGTGTTGGAAAGAGACTATACGAAGAGATCTTAGTCTTTTGGATATATGCTCGAGATTGATCCAAGATAGATTTAAATGGCGGCAAAGAATCCACGTAGCCGACCCTACTTAATTGTGGGAAAAGGCTTTGTTGTTGTTGTGTTTGAATGAAATACTAATTAACATCCACGCTTGACATACACGATTTTTTTAAAAGTGCAATTAAACAATTACCACATACAAAGTCAACACTAGGACATAAGGATAAACTCGATTAGGGGAATAAACTGTCACATGATCTAAGATTAGAATATATACGAAATTTACTTGAATCCGAGCTTTATCCCTTAAATTAAAGTCTTATGTATTCTATTTTAACTTTATATTTTAGATCATGGCTAATCCACATATTGTTACTACTAATTGTAAGTTTAAAGTTATGACGTGTTTTTCATACCTGATTCCAGTGTTGTAAAAGTCGCTCGACTAATAGGTCCGACTAGTCTAGTCAGTGGGATGGTCGACCGAGTACTGATTAGTTCCGACTACTAGGCCTACCAGCCGATTGATTTTTGTTAGGAGATACCATTTTTCACTTTTTTAAAAGCAAACTTGTAGTAATATGTTTAATGTTTTATTTATATTCAAATACTTCTTTTATATCATTATGATAGTATAAAAAATGTACAAGCCTATGTAAATATATAAGAATATATGTACAAAAATGATTTTATATATTTTAAATAATTAAAAAGTTCAATGATGATTAAAGCCTGAATAAATTTGATTAATCGTACGACTGCCAATTAATCCTTAGTCAGAGATCCGAACGACCGAGTACCGACTACCGACTTTTGCAACCTTGCCTGATTCGAGTTTTGTTAATAGAGAAAAGGGAAGCTGCTCCATGGAGCAGCTAAGTTCCTATGTCCTCCATCTAGATTTGATGTAATCTACCTGTTCTGAATGGATGGCATAGGAGTCTTTATTTCTGATGAAATTGGAATGACATATCAGAGGGATATAGCGATGAAAATACATAGTGGAATTTCCCAAAAAAAGGGGAAAAATGCTTCGTAGAGCAGCCAACTTGGCTGCTCTAAGGAGCAACCTCCCAGTCCTCTTGTTAATATATATAATAAATAGATAGAGATGCCTCATTCCTCTTTTGCAGAGTGATTCAACTTTTTGGAAAGGATTGAGTAAAGTGATGCCTCGTTTTCAGGGCTTTTTCAGACCAAACGATTCATCTTTTGCCTTCTGGACTGACAACTGCTCAGGTAACGATGCTTTATCTTTCATATTCCCCTGCCTATTTGCTCTGGCTGCTGACTGTAATAAAATGGTGTTAGATTGCTGGGTGAACGCCAATTGGATGCATTTGTTCTTGTCGGAATTTTTTGATCGACGACTTAAAGAGTATCTCCTGCTTCTTGAATCTCTCAGACAAAGAGAGTGCCCATCCTCTAGGTGTAACCATTGGATATGGAAGGACAAGACTTTCTCGGTGAAACGTGCATACTTAGCTCTTACAAGACCTCCACCGCCTAGGATGGACATCTCGGTCCATGACTGCAAGTTTATTT
Source organism: Ottelia alismoides (assembly GCA_037367405.1). Lineage (NCBI taxonomy): Eukaryota > Viridiplantae > Streptophyta > Magnoliopsida > Alismatales > Hydrocharitaceae > Ottelia > Ottelia alismoides. Next base: position 269,826 of record JAZKJV010006669.1, read on the forward strand.
GGGATCTCAAGCTACCAAATAGAATTGGCATTTTTATGTGGTTGATGCACAAACGACTTGTGACAAGGGACCGTTGTGAAAAAATTTATATGACGTCTCCAACAACTGCTCCCTTTGCAAATCACATATCGAAACAGGGGAACACCTATTTTTCCATTGTGTGAAGACATATACAGTTTGGTCAGAAATTAGGAATAACTGGCTAAATTTTCAAAGCTTGGACTCATTTTGGGACTCCTTGTTTCGGGCAAGACACCTCCCCAAGAATCAAGGCCCTAAATATCGATTTCGGTCACCATTTCGGTGACGACCGAAACGGAATTTCGATCGAAATTCGACGAAAATTTCGGTCATTTCAGTCATTTTTTGTACTAGGACCCCCATATTTCGGTCATTTCGGCCATTTCGGTCGAATTTCGATTTGGACAGAATATCGATATTCAACAGAAATTCGATCGAATTTCGCTGAAATTTGAGGCCATGCCAGGAGTGACTCTTGATGCTTGTGGCTACCTTGTGGGCAATTTGGTTGGTTCACAATGGGAATAATTTTTCTTTTTATTGTGAAAATATACTCTTTCATGCTAGAATTCTTCTATATTTCGGGATGTTGTATATATTCTTGTAACCTTTTTAACCTTTAATAAATTAGGACAAACACCATAGCGTGTTTCCCCCTCTTTGACTTTAAAAAATAATAAATAGATAGTAAAATAGTGAAGTGTTTTACTGATTGATAAGTAGCTTCGTGGTTAGTAATCACTAATTAATAATTTCTTGTTAATTAACAACTCATTCATAGTTGTAGTGCATACTGCTTGGTGGCACCTATCTTGTCATGAACATGAATATACAATGAATGAAAGAATTAATGTCATAAATATACTCATCCATGCCTAATAAGTGTGTAGTCCTACCTTATTGATCTAAGAACTATGGAAACATTAAATCATAAGAAAATCATATTTTTGAAATATTTCTGTGATTTTCACCAATATATGTGAGATATCCTGATATATCTCTTTCCAAACTTAGCGGATACAAGATCAATATAGATATTTAAAACATTATGGTTCGCCATCCAAATGAACTGGGTACCCGCTAAAATTGGGTATGTGTTCGAACAAGATGGGTCAACCTGTGACCTACTCATGATGGGTTGTTTTGGTCAAAGTCAAACTGTTTGGCTTCCCATCCTTGGAACACCCCTAACGTATGAAGGTATAAAACAGCACATTGCAAAAGTGCTGACCACCTTGACAACAAACACACATGCACATGGACCGATGGACGCACACACATACAGGTACTACCCCACAAGTGAGGATAAACAATATCGTGCATAGTTCTTGTCATATAGTTTCCATATTATGCAGCCATGCTGATGTGCACAAGCAGTGTTAATGTGTAATGTAACCAGACTGCTACATCCCAATGATGCTTTATAGACTTGTATATAGTATAAACAAAGTTGTATCCACCAATAACTCAGGATCAATACTCAAAGGAGTCTACGTTATTCCAGCCAGAAACTTTAAAAGTTAGCCATTTAAATATTTCGTTAGAATTTGATATTTCCAATGAAAACTTATAAATGCAGACCAAGAAATCAATTGATAAAACAGAGTCAGCTCTTACCAGTCGTGACACACTTCGGCTTAAGCACATTGATGTCTTTGCTCGTATCCGAGGATTCTTGTGCTTGAGATATGGCTGCAGCTTAGACAAAAGCAAGGAAGGGGCAACCCAAGATGTCAGAGAAACCAGAGCTTTCTCGGCAGCTTCACAGACAAATCTTTTATCTTGAGATGACTTAAGAAGAAGCTGAATAAGCTGGATTCCAACAAAAAGTTGATGTAGAAATGCATTACATGATAAGATCAATAAAATTGATGAACATCCTGCCAAGACAATATCGAGCAAATACCAGGGGATCAATAGAATCAACTATGCAATCACCATATGCCTTGAAGATATCTGCTGATGCCATTATTGCAGTTTTGCAGACAGCACTTCTGGGATTTTTCAATGATTTCACTACCAACACCAGAACTTTGTCCCTGCTCTCCAATACAAGATTATTTTAGAAATTAAAATATTTGTTAAAAAAGATGAATATGAATGCAAAAATGGGTTTATACAAGAAATTATATCTTACAACATTTCCACGAGTCTTTCTTTGTGGTAAATTGATATTTGCCTAACATTATTGAGTGATTCACAAACAACAATCCAGTCTTTAGAGTCCAGTCTCTCAATCAATGTCTGCATCAATGGAGTGAATCAATCAAATTACAAGCAGTTCACACCAAAAAAATCAAAATAACCAAATATAGGTCGGACATCTGATATTTGAATTTAAAGTTTTGAATTCAGATGGTCACAAGGGACTCACAATTAAGCTATCTTCTAAAGAAGACAGGTCTGTCAGATTCTCTGATTCAACATACTCGACCTCGGCAATTACACAGTTTGTACCATTATTTGTAGCATCTACTTCCTTCACAGAATCAAGCTTCATACATGAAGCAAATGTAGTATTCTCCTTATCATGATTCCCATTATCAACACAATTCTTTGCAAATGTCCCAACAAGGGAATTTCCAATGTTTTTCTCAAGGTACACAGAAACGGGCATGCTCACTTCCATGAGAGATTTCTCAGACATTGCCCCTCTGCAAAAGAAATAAACAGCAAATTAGCAAAGCTTAAGTAGATAAAGCGATAAACACTAACGTATACATCCAACACTTTTTAAGAATATAGATCACTGTATTTTCACCCAAGAGCAACATGCATCGGACAATTCAATAGGCAAAAGTATATATAACATTGCAGTGATAAATGTCTAACAAACAAACACTTCAACACCGAATACACGTGTATGCATTTAAACATTGATGGTACTTATCACATCAGTCTCAACAAATAACTTTTCCATTTATTATTTTTTGGGATCAGTTGTAGTCTTACAAACTACACCAAGAGTATACAAATTTGTTGATTCATCTACATGTATAGAAGATCATAGCCACACTTAAAATCCCAGTCCAGTGCATCATGTTAACTTAGTCTCCGATTCCATGACCCCGAAGGGTAGCTTTGCCTCTCCAATTAAAGGAGGAGGTCGCGGACATGAAGCTTGTCCATGCCATGCTAACTAGCAGGTTGTGATTTAAGGCATATCAAAAGAAAATGCATCAAATCCGTCCATTTAAGATACATTCAGCTTCAAACTCCCCACGTTCGCTAAAAAAAATCCTCCCGCACTCCCCACCACGTTCACCCAACAGTAAATCTTCACACAACCCTCCCGCATCTTTCTTTCTAGCTTCATCGCATCAGCCCCCCACAATTTCCTCGCACAAAAGCGTCCGCCTTTCGGAAATACCTCAATGCCAGAAGAACACACCTCGCGGTGCAGCGCGCGTCTATATACAACCCACATCACAAAGTTCAACCAACAACACTTCCATCTCTTCCATTCCTCCTCACACTCAAACATTGGACTACAAAATCTACAATCTACCGATCACCACAAGGCATCAAAATCTCAAGACAAAATCACTTAAGACGAAAACCTAGCCATAAAAAACATCCGTAAAAAACCTCCTTTGTCCACGAAATCCAAGCATTCCATAGCAATCTGTCCCCCTCGGAGATCCAGATCCGCCAGTTCCCGCTACGAACAACAAACCCTAACGCCGACGGCACAATGCGCACAGATCAGGTGGCGAGAAACGGCGAGAAGGGGAGATGTACCGGTGGTTTCGCAGATCTGAGTGTCGGGGAAGAGGAGCGGAGTCCGTTCTACCGAGCGACGCAGTGTCGACACACTCTTTCAGTGTGTCTGTGGTCTCTGTGTGGGGGAGTGAGCGTGGACCCCTTTTTCTTCCCCCTCCCCCAACAGGAGATAAGGGCATTTGAAATATTTACCGTTGCTCACTTTTTGCTCTTTTTTTTTTTGAAAAAAAAAAGAGAGAAAGAAGAAAATATGTTTTTGTTCCTTAAAAACCTGACATCTTATACATTTTTTACACGTAGCAAATTGAAAGGTCTTTTATAAAATAATATATATATATGTATGTAATATGTAGTTTTTACATGATTGAGTCATTGACTATGTAGAAAGACGTAAACCAATATATTTGAAAATGTTAATTTACTCATCAAAAAAAAATGTTAATTTAAATCTCTCTGTTATCTATTTGTGTTGTGATGCATTGATGCGGTGTACCACGTAGACAGGTGTTCGTGTCACATGTCACTCTTAGAATTTTGAATTTCAAATGTGATTCCTCTTTTAACAAATACTTAGTTTGAAATTTTGAATTTTAATTTTCCATTAATTTTCAAATTCTTAAAATATTTCTTTTTTGAGGTTTATATTTTTTTATTTATATATATAATCATCTTAGTTTTAATATGTTTTTGTAGCGTGCTTATTCATGAGAGAATTTTTTTTGGGAAAGATTTTTTACATGATTATATGGAGTAGCTTGTATGTACTGCAACACATACAAGTTCATAGAGATGGATACTGGAATTTCTTAATGATTGGAGCATTGGGGCTTAATGGAGCTTGTAGTCAGTGATGGTTGAAATTGGTATATAGATAGGTTGATCGCATACGATGGGATACTCAAATCTTCTCCCCAAAAGAAACTATATAGCTTCGTCTCTAAAGAAGGCACGTAAGTATCTCTCCATGAGAGTCATGTTCATGCTCTCAAGAAACACTATTCAAATGATGGGTCTTTGATAGAGTCTTTTGGTGTCTAATCCCATCAGACTTGCAATACATGATAAAGGAGCTAGCTTACTCCCCACCATTATCATTGTGTACCCACTTTAGTTTCTTTTTTGTCTGCCTCTCTCCTCTGAAAGGTGTAAACTTGTAGATTTTTAGAAAAAAATACCAATAAAAATGACAAAATAAATAACATCATTGCAAAGAGATAACTTTTAGAGGATCCCATAAATATGTGCGAACCTATGGAATTCCTCTTGCCATTTTTTAGGGTGAGCTACTTTTGATGTAACTATAAACTATTATTCGACCAAGCAACTATTTTCCAGCTCTGCCTTTTCTTTCTTTACACTTGACAAAAGATTCCTCCTGATCAAGGTGTATAAATCCTTCTCATTCATATGGTTGAGCATTCCACGCCATAACCAAGCAGATTCTCATCATGGTCGCATTCATTGCAATCTTGGAAACAGTGCATACATGCATAAAGTTTATTCATGCACTTCATCCCTCGAGCCATAAGAGAGGTGCTCTTAGTAAGCTTCCATTATCCATCGCCAAATATGTTGCAGTAGATTTCATTTCCATGTTTCCAATTGAGATCAAGTTCAAATACATATTAGGATCATGTCCCATATTTTTTAGCTTTAAAATGACTTTGCTATCATTATGCAAACTGACCACATCCTTGTTAATAATACTAGAGATGGGATCATTACCTGTTTAGAGAATGCCTACTTCAATAGAAGCATAAAATGTGAAAAACTCTTGGTTGGAAGCTACAAGTAGAGTTGAGCCATTGTCAACTAGACAACAAGTGTCATTTCTGGCTACATTCATCATATCCATATCAGACACAATGTGCAAATCACGTTCAAAAAAAAGATGGCAAAAATATCGTCATCCTTTTCATTCCTTTCTTGCTTCTTCTTTTTTTCCTCTCTTTTGAGTTGGAAGTGATATTTCTTAATGTGTCCATTCTTCCTGTAAGTGTGACATTCCCCATATTTGTATTTGGATATGAAATTTCTTCCACATTTATCTCTTTAATTATTACTTTTAAATATATTTCACCCCCATTTTCCATGATCAAAATCTATAATTGCGAAGAAGAACCTAGAAATTTTCTCCCCATTTCTTCATTCAGAGTACTATTGTAACAATCTTTAAGGAACATAATATGAGGAGCTAATTAATAATTCCTTAATATTTATTCAAATGATTTGGAAAAATAGTAGCTTCCTTGAAGCTCATCCACATCAATCTCATGAGCAAAAAAATAATTTATTGTCCATTGTATTCGAAGCATGTAAATTCTTCAGTTGGACCAAAGTATTCGTGCAAGAGTCTTTTTAGAATGTGATTATATGCAATCACACCCATAACTAATAAATAAATCTGCAAACTTGCTCGTAGGTGATGAGGATGATTTCTCGAGGGTCGCACGATCTCACAAGGCGAGACCGCATTCGATGCATTGACCTCTCAAGAAACCCAAGTCAATCAACAATTAACCCACAATATCAATTGATTAATGAGTAGCAAAAATGTGGAGTTAATATTTATTATACTCTACAACATAAAATGTATAGCATGTAATCCTGTAGAGGTCAAACCGCAAAGAGCAAGTCAGGTAGCCTATGATTATTTCTAATCAATATATATTATGTACATGCGTATCTTTATTCATTATGTGATTTTTTATGTATATATTTATTATTTTTTTGAAATTAACAGTGAATTTCGAAGCATATTTAATAATAATAATAATAATAAAATCTATATATTAGATTAATACATATATCCATATATATACACACATGTAAGTGAAGATGTACATATAAGGTATTCACACATTTACATAAATATAGAATTTTTAATGTGTATGTATATATATAGTATTAGTAATATGTTTTATCTTTTCTGATTTAATTTTTTTATTTTTAAATATAATATAGAAAGATATATAGTTATACATACAATACAAGATAAAGTAATTATACATACTAATAAAAATGAGCAAAATATAGAAAATGATTTTTTTTGGATTTTATATAATTTTGTAATATTTTTATGATTTTTCTAGAATTTTTGCTAACTTTTATGTATTTTTAAAATCAGAAGTACCCCAAATCATGGATTAATTAAATAGGTCGAATTAAATTGAAGATTAAAAAAAGAAAAGAAAGTCCAAAATTCTTAAAATCAATTTTAATACATAGATAATACTATACAGAAAATTATAAAATAAAAAAGATATTTTCAGAGTCTTTGAGAACTTTTTATATTTTTATAAAGGATTTAGAGATTTTTGATTTTTAGTGTTTTCTTTTTATTTTTTAGGGATTTTTGGTCTGGAGTTAATATAGAGTATACTATGTGACATATAATTTTTTTGTGATTTTTCATGGCATTTTAATATTTTTTCTGATTTTTATGTCTAAACTGAGATAACAAAAATACTGTTCGATTTTTAAAAATAATCAAATGCCTTAAATTCAAATTAGAAATTATGATAATTAAATACATAATTTAAGATATTCCCCATAATTTTTGCAAAATAAAAATCAAACATGAGCTATTTTTCACAAAAATCCCAAGAAGATACAATGCATTTACTAGCAAGGACCAAATTGCAATTAGCATAAACCTTCTATTCATTTCAGAACCCTCAATACAAAATCCAGGGGTTTTGTTGCATTTTTCGTACAAAATATAAAAATGTATCCACCCGAGAGGGTTATGTATGCAAATATGCAAAATCATTGGTCCTTTATACAATTTTTCCTAAAAAATACACTGCACTTACAATTTTTGGGACTTAATACAAATAAGGAGAACTGACGGGATATGTGTGCAAAATGCTTTGCAACATTTACATAAAACTATACACTCCAGACAATACTTTATATATTAAAAGACAAATATAAAAAATACAGAGGGAGGTCTGGGTAATTTACTCTTGTTTGCACGCTGATGGACGGCTGGATGCGCGCCACTTAAGCGATGAACGGTCCAGATGGACCTATACCGCTTCAGTGTTGGACGCTTAGGATTAGATCAGGCACATGATCGAACAGTGGAGGGGGGCACGATCTGATGCTGACCGCTTCATCTAGAGGAGGGTTCTTGATCGGACGGTTCTGGCGTGCCCGGGGAAGAACACGCCCAGAACAACACGACAGGTTACTTCGATTCGCTCCTCCTCCTTGCTCCGAGCTCCTATTGGGCTACTAAGAGTCTCTATATGATCGCATGGGCCTTCCTCAACTGGGAGATGGCACAAAAGGGCCCGGGCCCAATAGAGGGGGCATGGAGTGTGGTTCACCTGGAACTTCATTACTGGACTTCGAACAGTCTTAGATGCCCCTTCCATGTCCTGCAAATGGGTGCCGAAGCATCACGGAATGAAGCGAAGGATCCCGGGCATTTATTCATGAAGATTGAGACAAGATGAGGCGAATATGGTTGCTCCGGTGAGAGGTGGCGAAGGAACATGGTCAGGCTGATCTGAGCGAGATCAGGGGGTCTAAATGGTTTGAATCGATAAAGAAGTGGAAGGAGAAGGAAATGATATGAAAATGGGAGTCGAAACAGGGCATTTGGACGATGAACTGGCCGGAGCCTTAGCAACTCCGGTGAATGGAAAGATTGGAACTAGCTAAACCTATCGATTTAAAACTAAACTGAAGACGAAAATGAAATTGCGATAATAAAATCTACCTAAAGAATGAAAATGCACCGCTCATACCTGTCGGAGACGACAGGGAGCAGAGATGGCTGAAGGGCCGCCATGGATCGCCTCTCCTCATTGCTCCGAGGCTCCCTAGCTCGGTGGAAATAATAGATGCACTCCATGTAAATATCTGCACATACTTCTTTCACTAACCTTTATTAAAAATCATTAAAAAATTCAAAACTTTGAAATCCATAAAAATGCATAAAATTTGCAAAACTTTTTCAAAATTCCATAAAAAGCTAAAAATTAGAAAATTACTTCAAAAAATAATTTCTTACATAGCATTTGCATTTTTCAGAATGATCAAGATAACCGAATAAGTCTAAAATAAAGTCTGAAGATTGGAGCTTGGTATAGACGTTAATACACTTAGTTTCAAAGGAACCCATTGAGGATTAGAATTTTGATACTTCATGTTACCTTGACTTAATTCTTTAGTTTCCATGAGACTATGTTCATGAGTCGATTCATTGTGTCTAATTAGAACCCTTCATATCATCCGTACGTCTCTTGAAGTAGTGGCTTGACCAGAAATCTTGCACTTAACACTTAGCTCAATCCAGATGAATTGTTGAAAGATCTTGGAGTCTAAAGATCTTGGAGTCTAAGTCAGGATGATACTAGTCCCCTTCGTCAAGGGTGGCTCATGAACCATTCTTGAGGATTGTCAAAATCGGTACTACAACCCACTTCTTATGGTAGCCAAGATATCTATCGACATGAGACTGGATTGAGACAATGCTTATGATGACGAATTGTATGCTGACGCAACTTTTTCCAAGACCCCGAAAAATGGGCGGACCAAAAGATTCTATATCCGTCAGGGTACAAGCATGAATTCAAAGAAATACAATGTCAAAGAAAAATTCAAAAAGATGGTTACACCAAAAAATCCACAAAAATATTGAGCTTCCAGAAAGATCATGCTTCTTGGTGAATACTTGGTTACATTGGCCGAGCTTCACAAGGGAATGAGACTATGCTGGTCCATTCCCACTTCCTTTCTTATTTCTTCTAGCTTCTCTCCATTCTGATTGTGAAACTAGAAGCACCTGACCTTAGAAGGGAATATCTGTCTCCATGAGGATGAGTTACTAGAGTAACAGACTCTTTGATAGTTCAACGGTTTGTCTGGGAAGAGATGAAAAATTCACACACATGGTTCTATCCTTTCAAGGTTGCGCGAGTATGCGATTGAGATGATGATTCTGACCAGACTGTGAATAGAACTAAATAATATGATTATGGAACCTAAGGGCTATTGCATCACACTTCCTAACCTTAATGCGGTTTCGAACCAACCAATAATCTAAAGGTCTTAACTAATCTCCAAACTTTGATTTTAATAAGATAAGTTCAAGAGTCAAAATTGTTCCAAGTTCTTTCTTTTTCTTTTCTTCATCTTCTTTTTCTTTTTCTGCACTTATTGCACAAGTGTTTGCTAGGGACGAGCAAAGGCAAGTATAGGGGGTGATGAATCTCCATTTCATCACCTTTATTCTTTCATTTTGTCCTTAAATCCTTAGCTAAATGCATGCATGCAGCATTAATTTGTGAAAAATAACACACAATAATTCACATAAAATGTCGTGTAAAATATTGTACAAAGCATTGTATTTAATACCAAAATAAAAGAATAAAGGAAATAAAAGAAAAAGAATAAAGTGCCAAAGGCACTGAGTGACTCTAGACCCCGAGACCTAGTCATCATGATGACTTGTTCGACAAGGAATAAAGTAGGGGGAGATAGGGCAGAGAAATTATACATAAAATACTCAAAACCCCTAATTTGATTTGACAATAATAGACCTTTTGGGATCTATTTTATTTTCTTATTTTTATACCTCAAATCAATAAACCCTCAACATGAATATTGTACATAAAAATACATAGAAAAATACAAAATTTATTTCATTCAAAAATACTGCATAGTGTGCCCGAGACAAACAGATCAAAAAGCCGCAAAGAAAAATTTACAAACCAGTATCTTTGATGAACAAGATTGAGCCGAGGTCGTGTCTTTCCACAAGGCGGATCGACAGTCGCTGAGGTGACCTCAAACTGAATCCCGATCAATCAACAATTAACCCACAATGAAATATATGCAATGAATATAAAAAATGTGGAGTTAAAATTTATTATAACTCTACATGCAAGTGTGTATAGGTGTAAGCATGAGTAGAGGTCGAACATTGGGAGGCGAAAGGTGATGTGGTAGAAAATTGGTTGTGCAATTATTCAATTCAATGACCATGTCCAATTCTTATTGTTTTTGTGGGTTTTTAATTAATAATTTTTTAAATTTTTTATATTACTTTTTAATTATTTTGTTTTAATATTTCATATATATTTTATTTATTTTCTTTTTCTATTTTTAATTATATAATATATATATAAAGATATATATATATAAGAAGAGAGAGAGAGATAGTATATATATAAATACTCACAATATATTACATATAATATTTTTGACTTTTTATATTTTTATATTTTTTTGTTATTTTTCTGGAATTTTTCTAATTTTTATGTATTTTAAATTCCAGAAATGTTCCTAATATAGGACTAATTAAATAGCCGAAACTAATTTGGGTTTTTAAAACATAAAATAGGTCCAAAAATTGCCCAAATTAATTTTAATATGTAAATAATAATATATAGATAATTATAAAAGAGAAAAATATATTTTTAGGATTTTTCTAGGGTTTTTTCTGTTTTTTGTTGGATTTTGGAGCTTTCTGATTTTTTTATTTTTCTTTTTCTTATTTTTAGGGTTTTTCATTTTCTGGACTCAATATATATATAAATATACTATATATAATTTTTTGTAATTTTTCAAAATGCTTTTATATTTTTTTGGTATTTTATAATTTAGAAAGTGCAAAAATGGCTCCTTTTTCATTTTTAATAATTAGGTTAAATGTAAAAAATGCAAAATAAAATGTAGGCATGAAAGAACACTACATGAAGCATCTATCCTAATTTTTCTGGATTTTTAGGAGCAACATAGGTATTTTTAATAAAGACATAAAAGACATAAAAATTAAACAGCATGTCAGGGGCATTTTTGCAAATAAAATAAATCACAGGGGTCACAGTGCAAAAATACCTACTATAATAAGCATTTATTTTAATTTTTAGAATTAATTTACAAATAACAAAAACGCTAGGGTATACACTGCAAAATTCACGCGCCTCACGTGGGACTGCACGTGAGGCGCGGAAGGACCAAAATGCAAATTATAGAAATACAGGGGTCCTTTAGCAAAAATCACAACTTTATTTACACTAAACATTTATTTTACAAAATTAAAATCTAAATACAAAAAGTTAGGGGGATGTATGTGAAATTTACCCCCACAGGCGCGCGGACGAACGGCTGGATTTGGTTCACTTATACACGTGTCGCTCATCCCGTGGCCGGTACCGGTTCGTCGATGAAGGGCTGAGATTAGATCAGCCGAGCTAATCTGACGGTTGAAGCTTCGCTCCATCGGACGGCTGGGATTCCAACTGGGGTCTTGTTCTTCATCCGACGGCGAGGAGAGGTGCTGGAAGAACAGGGGAAGAACTCGCCGCTGACGAGTTTCTCCCGGCGAGATCTCTCCTCCCTGACGGTCCTTGTTGCTCCTGAGGGTCTCAAAACCCTTCCTGGCAGGTGCCTCTCTCGTCTGGAGGTGTCGGATCAGGTCGAGGTACGCCGGAGCGCCATAGTGAGCTCGATGAAGAAACGTGGCTCCAGGTACCTCCGCCCGCTTGTGATTCGTCTCCTGGCACGTTTTAGCGCGCCTGACCTGCACAGAAAGGTAGAGGGGCTCGAGGGCTTTCTCCTCGACCCGGGGTTTGAAGCTGGAAGTGAGGGGATGACAATGGGCGGAGAAGCTCCGGCGGAAGGCGGTGGAGGAGCTTCGATTTGCAGAGCCGATGATGCTCTGGTTGAACAAAGATGGCCAGGGTGTGGAGAACGCGAGAGGGAATGAAATGGAGGTGAAAATACGGTCGGAGATAGTCGAGGGCACGGTGGAGAAGTCGCCGGAGCTGAGCTCTGGCGAACTTCGATTTGGTTAACCTAGGCTACACTAAGGATCTAAATGCGAAATAAAATGCGGGAATGAAATGCAGAAATGAAAATCTACCTAAGAAACGTAAATGCGCGGCTCTTATACCTGGGGGCCTCCAGGGAGCAGGACGGTCGCCGAAGCACCGTCGTGGGCGCATCTCCTTCCTCCGCGAGCTTCCACGACCTTCAGGGGACCTCCAGCTGTCACCTGGATGCATGCTAGGCTGAAGGTGGGGGCTCTAGGGTTAGGGAAATGGCCAAAAAGGTTCGGAGGAAGAAGATGAGTTATTTATAAACATGGTTGGCGCCCTTATTTGATCGGCAAATATCGAAGAATCTGATGACTGTACAAGCAATCCAAATGGGTGGCGTGAATGTACAATGAACGGGGCATAAATCTCGTGAAGTGATTGTTGTCAATGGAGCAATAGATCGAGCGGAAAAAATGGAGGAATAAGGGGGATTGGACAAGTCTGACAGAAGTCAGAGGTGCAGGGGGAGTTGACCAGGGGTCAACACTCCCTGGCCTCTGATTGGTCCATGTCAACAATACCTTGACTCATTATTTTAACCTAATAAATGATTTAATTAAATTTTATTATAAAATAAAAAATGTTTATTAATTAATGTAGTATTTATTTATGATTTTTATTTAATTTTTTGATGTATTTTATTATGGGTTTATATTTATAAGTCTATTTATGTGTATTTTTGTATAATGTATTTTTATTTTATATGTTTTATTTTATTAATTTATTTTCTTATTTTATTTATTTATAAATTATTTTTGTGAGTATAAATATATTTTTATTCAATTTTATAAGTTTATTCACATTTTTAAATAAATAGGTATATATATGTAGGCATGTTTATAGGTATTTTACCTATATTTTATATATTTTATTTATTTAATGAATTTTATTTGTTTTTATTTTGGATTTGTATTTTTTATATATTATGAATAATATTTATAATATTATAAAAATATGAAAGAATAAAATAATTAAGGAATGTATTCCCTTTTTATTTATATACATATATAACATAGGTATTTTGCCTATATATTGCATAGACTTATTTTATTTTACAAATTCTTTTTGGTTTTATTCTAATTTCAATATGTATATGTATTACATACATTATTTACAAAATTCTAAAAATATAAATTTATAAAAATAATGAATAATGAATAAATTGAATATTTTAATCAGGCAGTTGTACAATGAGGGCCAAAAACCTAACTTTCACAGATGAACTCCAAAAATTATGAAACCAATTTTATTAAATAGTTCTTGAAAAGCTATATACAATTAAAGGTAATTTTGGGTGATTTTGAGTTTTTATTTACAAGATATGGGTCTGTGAAGTTGAGATTCTGGCTTTTTATTCTGTGTGTAGAATGTGCACTGTATATCATTTTTGTACAAACTCAATTTTGTATTTTGTTTACATTATTATCTACAACTTTTGTGTATAAAATATTTTTATTTGATGAATGAATAATTATATACAAAATAGGCGTCAAAAATACATAAATAAATGAATAAATAAATGAGGTATTTATTGTATTATTGACCCTTATCTCCCCCTACTTTATTCCTTGTCGACCAATTCCATTCTGGCCCTGGTCTCGGGGTTAGGGTCATAAAATATTTGCAATATTTTATTCCTTTTTCTTTTCTTCTCTTTATTCTATAATTTTGGCATTAAAAACCTTATTTTATGTTCAATAAATACAATAAATAATGAATGCTATTATGTACAAATTGATGCTATTTGCATGCATTTGCTGGGGTTTTTAAGGCCAAAATGATAGAATAAAGGTGATGAAATGGAGATTCATCACCCCCCTATACTTGCCTTTGCTAGTCCCTAGCAAATACTTATGCAATAAATACAAAAAGAGAAAAGAATAAGAAGAAAAGAAAAAGCAAAAATAAAGAATTTAAAGAATAAAGTGAATTGATCATGATTATTAAACTTATCTGTACAAAATCAAAGTTTGGAGCTCAGGTTAGACCTTGGTGTGAAAATGTGTGTGGAATCTAGTCGGGAACCAAATTTAAAACACAACAGTCTTCAAGAGTCACAGAACTCGGTTCAGATCTCCTCAATAGCCAGGTCAGAACTGGCCTACATCATACGCAAACCCTTATGACTATGAAGCTGACTTGTACAATGTAAGTGATAGTGGCTCTCCCCAATTGAAATGACAAAGAGACTAGCTTCTCCAGACTGACAACCCACTGATTCCCCAATCCAACAGCTCTTTCCTCGAGGAGCGGGGTATTCCCTTCTAAGTTCAAGTGGCATCCAACTCAAGAGGAGGAGGTAGAGAAAAGACTGGACGGTAGCCAGTGTAGCTACCTATCCTGGGATGTAAGACCAGTGTAGTCAAGTCATCCAGCTGCAGGCTCACATGGTATAACTTTGATGCTCAAGCTTGCTTATTTTCTATACAACATATACATACTCCGGTAGACACTTTATTTTATTTTCAAGCCTGTCCACTTTTTTGGAGATTTTTTTCTTTCAACATACTATTTACAGCAGCATTTACATAAGGACTTTTTCCTCTTGAGCCAGAAGACTATCCCTCTTTTGAAGCTTTATTGCAACCCACACTCTCCTGTCGTTAGACCTCATGGCTACTGGACCAGGTTGGGGTGCACTTCCCTCCCTAGACGAGGACGAATGTTTCCACCCGTGTGCATCTCAGACTGGAAAATCCAACCCCCTCACCACTCCGACTGAGTTGAGCCAAGTGAAAGGTGCAAAGTGTCCAAGTTAGGTTACGGCCGACAAGAGTCATGTGTGTGTCTCGAAAAGTTCTAGTTAGTCAGTTGAGGTGACTTGAACCCAACCCTTATTTCTGAAAGAATTAAGTCTACATAGACCTGAAGTACCTTAAACCTAGTTCCCATAAGGTTCCAGTGCAGTTAGGTGCAGTAAGGTCCAACCAAGCTCCAATCTTCGACTTTATTGGACTAGTTCAATTATCAAGCTCAATCAAAGAATATGAATGCTATGCAAATGCTATTTACAAATATGCAAAGAATAATGCAATTTTTCAAAGAATCTGAAAACAAAGAGAAAATTTTTACATAAAGAATTTTTTTGCAAATAAAAGAATAAAATATGTACAACTATTTACACGGGCGTGCCGCTTTATTTTTACGAGCATTAAGAATTTACAGTTTAGTTTTTTTTATTTCTAGGTATATATGTACAATTATTACAGAATTTTGTTATTATTTATTTAATTTATTAGATGTATCTATTCCTCAAACTTATTTGAAAATCATTTTCAAACAATTTTGAAAAACTATAGTCCAAAATAATTTTTACAAGTATTTTACAATCATGTACACACATTTGAAAATCATTTTGCAAAGATTTTCCAAACAGTATAGATAGATTTTTCACATATTTTTGCAACCATTTTTCAAACCATTTGTAAATAGTTTTTCAAACATTTTATTTCACACAAAGAAAATAAACTTTACAAACCAAAATGTTTTTACAAAGGTTGAAAACATGTAACAAAACGTTTTCAAAATAGTTTTCAAAAGATTTTCACAAAGATTTTCAAACTATTTTTCAAACATTTTGCAAAAAATATTTTCACCTGATTTATTAATCAGTATATACAAAAAGAATTTGAGGAATAATAACATCTTTTTATTAAGGGTTTTAATGAATTTTTAAAAATTATTAGCCATATTATTGAGAGAATATGAAAGTACGAGTTATGGCTAAAGTATATACTGAGTATGTACGACCCCCCTATACTTAGCTTGAGCTATGTCCTCATATATCGGAAAAGAGAAAGAGAAGACATAACTCGTACTGAGTATAGCAAAGTCTAAAGAATACATAAATAAGAAATGGATGAATGAGAAGTTGACCGTCCCCCCTATACTTAGGATCAAATAATTCTAAGTATAGCTGGTTGTACACAACGCAGGGAGGGTCAAGGGTGGGAATAAACAGATCAATGAATGAACAAATCAGGGGTGTACCCCCCTATACTTAGGACAAAGCACGTCCTAAGTACAGAAAACTGACACAAAGGGGTGAAACCTTTTATTCAGATAAAGAAATATGAAAAAGAAAAGAAGAAAAGATAGATATATACAGATTGATGAAAAGATCGTGGAGAATATACACATCACTCCCCCTATACTTAGGGTGAGATATCCTTAAGTATAGGCAACAACAAGAGTGACGAAACTGAACGACGAAAGAACAACACGGTGTGTACCCCCCTATACTTAGGACAAGGTACGTCCTAAGTGTAGACACACAGATATGGCGATAGATCTAGGGCACACATAACATACGGGATAAAGAATGAATAGATAAAACACATATATACAAGCGATGAAAAACTGGTAGAGTACAGGACGGTATCTGACAGCTGAATACCGTACTTGCGCTATTGTCTCCCTGTGAGAACAGTGATGCACTCAGACAGTGAAAAGACACCCGGATATGCAATCAAGTGGGTGTCAGCTATCGGGGACAAATATATCAGAAAGTAAAGCGGGGACCGGTAGCATGACGCAGTCAATCGGCTCGTAGGGTCAGCATGAGGAAACATAGCTGATACTATAAGACCGGGAGGAAGAAGGAACAATACAGATTCCTCCAGTCAATCAGAGTCTCATTAAGATTTGGAAAGGTAAGGAACAAGAGACATCGTGGCATTCGGTGGTCAAGGCTCAACCTGCGAGGGTCATCAAGGTGAGCAGGCTCAAATGAGCCGGGAATCAGATCATAATCAGAAGACTTGGTCCAGTGATCCACAGATCGGATACACAATCAGAGAGAGGACCAAGTACACAACTCAGAAGCCTCGGCTTCATTCTCCACAGACAGGAGACACCAGAAATGAAGCCGAGTACCTACAAGGTGATGTACCCTCCCGCAGATAACCCTCAGGGAGTGGTACATACTAGTCAATGAATAATCAGAAAAAGACTCGACCTTGCGAGGGTCGTCAAGGTGAGCGGACACAAAGGCGTTAGTGATCCATCAGACGGATCATCAGGTACGGTCTCGGTAGGCGACAGATCGGCTACCAGTAGAAGAGATCGACAAATCAAGAAAGTGTGACAGCGTCCCGCAGATAACCCTCGGGGAATGTGCTGCCAGCTAGGCATGGAAAGAGCAGACATCAGGAGCTCAACCTTGCGAGGGCCGTCAAGGCGAGCAGACTCAAAGGAGTCTTATCAGATGGGTCCCATGATCTGCAAATCGGATAGGCAGCTCAGGATGGGACCAAAATCATATATATCAAATGACTCGGTCCCGTGCTACGCAGATCGGAGACACAGCTAGCAGGGGGAACCGAGCGTAAAGAGAGTGTCGCATGCTCCCGCAGATAGTCCTCGGGGAGTAATGCAATCTAGGCAAGGAATAGTCAGAATGTGTCTCTACCTTGCGAGGGTCATCAAGGAGAGAGAAGGGCTCGAAGGAGCCGGTTCCATTAGACGGACCCACATAGTGGTCTCAGTAGTCGACAAATCGGCTACCATCAGAAGAGACCATTCAGATCGGAAATATGTCGTAGTCTCCCGCAGATAACCCTCGGGGAGCTACGAGCTAGTCAAGGAATAATCAGAAAGGAGCCCATCCTTGCGAGGACCGTCAAGGAGAGCAGACTCAAAGGAGCTTGAGCAAGTCGGTCTCATGCCCCAATCAGATCAGGCGCATAAACAGAAAGGGAAAACAACTGCCCATTTCAGACAAATCGGCTTCGTGCCATGCAGATGGAGTCACCAGAAGTGAGTGAAGTCGATCGTAAAGACAGTGTCACATCCTTCCGCAGATAGTCCTCGGGAAGTGATGTGAGCTACACAGTGAATAATCAGAGTACATCTCGTCCTTGCGAGGGTCGTCAGGGAGAGAAAGAGGCTCAACGGAGCCGGATCCATCAGACGGATCCACCGAGAATGTGGCCTCGGTAGACGGCAGACCGTCCTCCAGCAGAAGAGACCCAGAGAGCTAAAATGTGTCATAGCCCCTCGCAGATAACCCTCAGAGAGCTATGAACTAGGCAATGAGTAATTCGAATATCAAGGCGTGTCCTTGTGAGGACTGTCAAGAAGAGCAATCAGATAGGTGGCCTCGTGTATCGACAGGTCGGGTACGCAAGCAGAGTGGAGGCCAATCAAGCATATCATCTGACTCGGTTCCGAGTCCCATCACAATGGCGACCAAAGCAGTGTATGAAATCGCAGTCCTAGAAATTGTCGCATTCTCCCGTGAATAGTCCTCGGGGAGTAATACGAGCTAGATCAATGTAGGTTAAGGGAATGCTAGAAAGTCATCTCAGGTCCTCAAATGCAATCAATCATTTGGAGGGCATAAGATCATGTGAGGGAGCAAATAATCAGGTCAATCACAATACAGTCCCTCAAGTTACTCTAATCAGCTGAGATGGCACAATATGTCATCAGGATTCCTCTAAGTGCCAGGGTGGATCAAAGAGTCAGGAGATCAAGGATGGTTCAATCAGGAAGATGAGAGATCATGCAGGTTCCAATCATCGTCACCATGAAGCGTATACCAGCCCAGAAATCAAAGATGGACGGAACCTCGAAATGGATAAATCAATAGAAACATCATGATATCATCCTCAAATCACTGAAACACATCACATCCTCAATCCGGTGTGCGAGATCTAAATCCTCAATAAAGAATCACACCTAATGATCATGCATCTTCAAAAATCCTCAATAAACTCATATGCACGTATCAAAGAAAAATCCACCAAATCGATCTTCGCATCCTCAACATCATTGGCCCGACTTACACAAATAATCAAGGTAATCGTAAAATCCGTGATGCGGGCCTCATCGATGTGCACAGCATTCCCGGGTAAAGGAAGAGGTGATACGGGGGACACGAGGAAGGTGGATAAGAAGGGTAACACAATGGGTGGAGAAGCTGATTGAGCTTACGCGCCAATATCACGGGTGGTAGAAGAGTGACACAGAGGGGACGAGGAGGGAGGGCGAGAAGATCGGGACATAGACAAAATTTGGGTGTTCCACACAAGGCGGGAACACCGTCAAACTAGTGGTCCAAAGAGCATGCTCTCCTCGAACCTGAGAAGATGGGGATGGTACGGTGGATATGAGGAAGGTGGTGAAGAAGAGGGGAACGAAGGACTTGGCGAAGAAATGATTGAGCTCAAGCGCCAATATCACAACTTAATGCAAATGAAGAGGTATATGTATAAGAAAGGTAGAGAGACTCAAAGATGAAAAATGCATGACCCACACGGACGGGACCGACTACTCAAATAATGAATGAAAACGTAACGGACTCCAAGTCACAATCAATACTCAAGGCAAACCCCCAATTCACCTACTCGACACATTGAAGACCGTCAGGTGACGGTCATTTATCTTTTCGGTTTTAGAGTGAGGTGAAAATCACAAAGTTGTACAAACACTTAGGAGGCTTGATGGGATTTGGGCTCTACTCCTTAGGGTGTACGTGAGCAATTAAAACGCATACAATGAGGGGGTTGCTCTCCCCAAGACAATGGAATCTATTAGGTTTTCTTTTAAGTCCAATAGAGTTAGCAGTCCCGATTTTATTTAGGTTATCACTTTTTTGGGGGTATTTTCAATGCGTGTGCCTATCGAGGTTCCAATTTCCATTAATCATCCTAGGTTGGCAAAAACAGAGGGAGAAGATCGGAAAAGCCATGCAAGTCAGAAAATGATGATGCATGTTAAGTAAGAAGACTTACAGTGCCTCCCAGCTCTCTCCATGCGGGATGAATAACAGAATCTGAAACCTATGCTATATGCAAATGCAAGCTGAAGAAATCGTCCTAGGTTCAGAAATTGCTATTATCGTGAAGCATCACAAGTCGGTCACCGATCTTCAATCCAGGAGTCTGGTCTAGGCTCACCCCTCCTCCTCTCGACACGTCGAGTTCAGGAGAAGCGCTTGGCAGGGAGAGCTCGCGGCACGTAGGCTCGAAGATGGTGTGGTCGACTGTTTTAAGAATTTGATCTAGGTCCAAAGCGCACTATAGGTACATGCAAATATATTAGGGTGTTTGGACCTAATTCTACGAGCAAGCAATTCCTATAGCTAAGGGCTCATTCACACAAAGTAATAAAAATAAAATAAAATAAAGAAAAGAAAAAGCGTCAAAACCATCGAGGCCCCCAAGGGAACAATTCCTTGGGCAATGGACCTTAGGAGTCGGAGTGTACATGTGAGAGTCCTGTATTATTACAATTTTTCTAAGTGTCACTCTCTCACAAATAAATACATAATAAAATAAAATGCAAAAAGTAGACTGCCTTCAAAAATCCTCCTCCATCTGCCTTCGATGCTCTCTCCTGTTGGCTGGTGTAGAAGAGCCAACTCCGCCTCGCTTGGGTGCATTGGTCCTCCTAGGAGGCCCTCCTTCGCTTGGCGGTCCCTCGCATCAAAGACAAATAAAAGAGAGGGGTTAGAACAGTCAATCAATAATGTCAATAAAAATAAAAATCAAATAAATAAATATATAATGGACATGAGCAAAGAATTAAATAGATATATGAAAACCACACAAAATCATACAAAAATCCGTTGCCTCCCCGGCAACAGCGCCATTTGATGAACAAGATTGAGCCGAGGTCGTGTCTTTCCACAAGGCGGATCGACAGTCGCTGAGGTGACCTCAAACAGAATCCCGATCAATCAACAATTAACCCACAATGAAATATATGCAATGAATATAAAATATGTGGAGTTAAAATTTATTATAACTCTACATGCAAGTGTGTATAGGTGTAAGCATGAGTAGAGGTCGAACACTGGGAGGCGAAAGGTGATGTGGTAGAAAATTGGTTGTGCAATTATTCAATTCAATGACCATGTCCAATTCTTATTGTTTTTGTGGGTTTTTAATTAATAATTTTTTATATTTTTTTATATTATTTTTTTTAATTTTTTTGTTTTAATATTCCATATTTATTTATTTATTTTCTTTTTTTTATATTTTTAATTATATAATGTAGATATGTATATATAAAGATATATATATAAGAAGAGAGAGAGAGAGAGAGATATAGTATACATATAAATACTCACAATATATTATATATAATATTTTTTGGCTTTTTATATTTTTATATTTTTTGTTATTTTTCTGGAATTTTTCTAATTTGTATGTATTTTTAATTCCAAAAATGTTCCTAATATATGACTAATTAAATAGCCGAAACTAATTTGGGTTTTTAAAATATAAAATAAGTCCAAAAATTGCCCAAATTAATTTTAATATGTAAATAATAATATATATAGATAATTATAAAAGAGAAAAATATATTTTTAGGATTTTTCTAGGGTTTTTTTAGTTTTTTTTGTTGGATTTTGGAGCTTTCTGATTTTTTTATTTTTCTTTTTCTTATTTTTAGGGTTTTCCATTTTCTGGACTCAATATATATATATATATATACCATATATATTTTTTTGTAATTTTTCAAAATGTCTTTATATTTTTTTGGTATTTTATAATTTAGACAGTGCAAAAATGGCTCCTTTTTCATTTTTAATAATTAGGTTAAATGCAAAAAATGCAAAATAAAATCTGGGCATGAAAGAACACTACATGAAGCACCTATCCTAATTTTTCTGGATTTTTAGGAGCAACATAGGTATTTTTAATAAAGACATAAAAGACATAAAAATTAAATAGCCTGGCAGGGGCATTTTTGCAAATAAAATAAATCACAGGGCTCACAGTGCAAAAATACCTACTGTAATAAACATTTATTTTAATTTTTGGAACTAATTTACAAATAACAAAAATGCTAGGGTATACACTGCAAAATTCACGTGCCTCACGTGGGACTGCACGTGAGGCGCGGAAGGACCAAAATGCAAATTATAGAAATACAAGGGTCCTTTAGCAAAAATCACAACTTTATTTACACTAAACATTTATTTTACAGAATTAAATTCTAAATACAAAAAGTTAGGGGCTGTATGTAAAATTTACCCCCACAGGCGCGCAGACGAACGGGTGGATTTGGTTCACTTATACATGTGTCGCTCATCCCGTGGCCGGCGTTCGCCGATGAAGGGCTGAGATTAGATCAGCCGAGCTAATCTGACGGTTGAAGCTTCGCTCCATCGGACGGCTGGGATTCCAACTGGGGTCTTGTTCTTCATCCGACGGCGAGGAGAGGTGCTAGAAGAACAGGGGAAGAACTCGCCGCTGGTGAGTTTCTCCCGACGAGATCTCTCCTCCCTGACGGTCCTTGTTGCTCCTGAGGGTCTCAAACTTCCTAGCAAGTGCCTCTCTCGTCTGGAGGTGTCGGATCAGGCCGAGGTACGCCGGAGCGCCACAATGAGCTCGATGAAGAAACGCGGCTCCAGGTACCTCCGCCCGCTTGTGATTCGTCTCCTGGCACATTTTAGCGCGCCTGACCTGCACAGAAAGGTAGAGGGGCTCGAGGGCTCTCTCCTCGACCCGGGGTTTGAAGCTGGAAGCGAGGGGATGACAATGGGTGGAGAAGCTCCGGCGGAAGGCGGTGGAGGAGCTTCGATTCGCAGAGCCGATGATGCTCTGGTTGAACAAAGATGGTCAGGGTGTGGAGAATGCGAGAGGGAATGAAATGGAGGTGAAAAGACGGTCGGAGACAGTCGAGGGCACGGTGGAGAAGTCGCCGAAGCTGAGCTCGGGCGAACTTCGATTTGGTTAACCTAGGCTACATTAAGGATCTAAATGCGAAATAAAATGCGGGAATGAAATGCAGAAATGAAAATCTACCTAAGAAACGTAAATGCATAGCTCTTATACCTGGGGGCCTCCAGGGAGTAGGATGGTCGCCGGAGCGCCGTCGTGGGCGCATCTCCTTCCTCCGTGAGCTTCCACGACCTTCAGGGGACCTCCAGCTGTCACCTGGATGCACGCTAGGCCGAAGGTGGGGGCTCTAGGGTTAGGGAAATGGCCAAAAAGGTTCGGAGGAAGAAGATGAGTTATTTATAAACATGGTTGGCGCCCTTATTTGATCGGCAAATATCGAAGAATCTGATGACTGTACAAGCAATCCAAATGGGTGGCGTGAATGTACAATGAACGGGGCATAAATCTCGTGAAGTGATGCAACAGATCGAGCGGGAAAAATGGAGGAATAGGGGGGATTGGACAAGTCTGACAGAAGTCAGAGGCGCAGGGGGAGTTGACCAGGGGTCAACACTCCCTGGCCTCTGATTGGTCCATGTCAACAATACCTTGATTCATTATTTTCACCTAATAAATGATTTAATTAAATTTTATTTATAAAATAAAAAATGTTTATTAATTAATGTAGTATTTATTTATGATTTTTATTTAATTTTTTAAAGTATTTTATTATGGGTTTATATTTATAAGTGTATTCATGTGTATTTTTGTATAATGTATTTTTATTTTATATGTTTTATTTTATTAATTTATTTTCTTATTTTATATATTTATAAATTATTTTTGTGAGTATAAATATATTTTTATTCAATTTTTATAAGTTTATTTACATTTTTAAATAAATGAGTATATATATGCAGGTATGCTTATAGGTATTTTACCTATATTTTATATATTTTATTTATTTAATGAATTTTATTTGTTTTTATTTTGGATTTGTATTTTTTATATATTATGAATAATATTTATAATATTATAAAAATATGAAAGAATAAAAAATTTAAGGAATCTATTCCCTTTTTTATTTATATACATATATAACATAGGTATTTTGCCTATATATTGCATAGACTTATTTTATTTTACAAATTCTTTTTGGTTTTATTCTAATTTCAATATGTACATGTATTACATACATTATTTACAAAATTCTAAAAATATAAATTTGTAAAAATAATGAATAATGAATAAATTGAATATTTTAATCAGGCAGACTGTACAATGAGGGCCAAAAACCTAACTTTCATAGATGAACTCCAAAAATTATGAAACCAATTTTATTAAATAGTTCTTGAAAAGCTATATACAATTAAAGGTGATTTTGGGTGATTTTGAGTTTTTATTTGCAAGATATGGGTCTGTGAATTTGAGATTCTGGCTTTTTATTCTTTGTGTAGAATGTGCATTGTGTATCATTTTTGTACAAACTCAATTTTGTATTTTTTTACATTATTATCTACAACTTTCGTGTACAAAATATTTCTATTTGATGAATGAATAAATATATACAAAATAGGTGTCAAAATGCATAAATAAATGAATAAATAAATGAGGTATTTATTGTATTATTGACCCTTATCTCGCCCTACTTTATTCCTTGTCGACCAATTCCATTCTAGCCTTGGTCTCAGGGATAGGGTCATAAAATATTTGCAATATTTTATTCCTTTTTCTTTCTTCTCTTTATTCTATAATTTTGGCATTAAAAAGTTATGGTCTGAATAAAAATCCAGAATGCCAACTTCTCAGACCTGTATCTCACAAATAAAAACTCCAAATGCAGCGAACTCACCTTTAATTGTATATAGAAGAAAATAAGCTAATTAATGGCGGTGGTTTCTCATTTGGCGGAGCTACGGTTTGAAAGTTGACTTTTGGACCCTCATTGTATACTTGTACATATTAAAATATTCAATTTATTATTTATTTATTATTTTTATAATTTCATATTTTTATAATGTTGTAAATAATACTTATAATAATTATGTGCATTAAAATCAGAATAAAAACATAAATAAAATACAAATAAAAATACTTGTATATATTATAATACATAGGTATAATACATGTAGCTATACCTATACAAATAACACTTTCATTTTATTAAGTGTATAAAATATATCAGAAAATTAAAGTAAAAATATATTTGTGTATATAAAAGTATTTTATAATTTTAGAAAATAAAAACCAAAATAAAATAAATTAAAAATACCTAAATAAAAATAGAACACTTAAATACATAGATATAGATACCTATAAGGGTATAAATGCAAACTTGTAAAAATATACTCCATAAAAATAAATAAAAATCACCATAAATTAATTCATAAAATAATAAACTTTTTTATTTTATCATCAAAAATTAATAAAATCGTTTGATATTTTATTTTGAATTTAGAAATCTTTTTCCCAGGTTTTTCCTGGTTGGTCCACGTGGACCAACCAGGGGGCTAGGAGAGTTGACCTCGGTCAACTCTCTGCCCAACACCTGGGCTGTGTCAGAATGAGATTTTTCTTGGACTTTGCGGATTTTTCCAGGCCAAGTCTTTCACCGATTGGCCTCGGTCTCTTCTGCAAAGTTGAAGCCCTCTGATCCACCTAGCTCGCCCAAGGCTTAGATGCAACTTTTGACCATCGATTCGCGAGCCACGCGCCCTCGAAGTTCGCCCGTCGACCATCTTTCAAAATAGGCCCCTTTCTTCCATTTTCCCCTTGAACCCTCTTTTGACCTTGGTTTTGGCCTCTTCTTGCGGCGTTCAGGACCGGAGGGGTGACAGACCTCCTCCAGCACGCGCGCGGGGCTCAGCCAAGGGCGAGGAGCGGCTCCAAACCTCCCATCTCCGGCGCCGCCGTCGAGGTCCATACCTCGCAGTGCATCACTGCTTGAGGGTGTTTTTTGTGTTATTTCTCTTGCTCATTAGCCAGCCAATATTTTTAGCATTTTGTTTGTTAACATATCTAGCATTCCGCAACCTCTCACGCCCACCTTCGAAGCTCATCGGACCCGCTCCGGCGAGCCACCATTTGCGCCACTCACGCCACCATCACCTTTCTTCCTAGCCCTGGAGCACCATCTGTCGTCTTCCTTTTTGTCTTTGCAGGTACCCGGGACGCCGCTGAACCATCTGGAGGTTGATCTCGCGCCACCGGAGGAGACCCCCGCCGCTCGCGCGCCGCGCTTCCCAGCCGCCCTGCGCAAGAACGAAGGAGAGGGGGGGGCACGTACAGTAGCCGTTGATTTCGCCCCCCCCCCCCCCCCCCGTTTTGATCAAGGCCATCCGCAGCAAGGGGGAGGCCCAGCCGTAGATCGAGACCCCCGTGTCTAATCTCCACCGTTAAATCTGAAGGGGTATCGGCCCCCCCGTGCGCGACACGTGGCATTAGTGGAACCTCATACGCCGTCGGATCGCGCTATAGTTTGGGTAATTTTGCTTCCTTACCCAGGCAGTTTTTGTATTTAGTAATTAAGTATTAAAACTTTCCTTTGTTGCTTTAAAACTTCTGTAGAAATTGCATTCTGAACCATTTGTTTTGTAATATTACGTTGGTGCCCCTGCTAGGTCGCGTGCGAGTCACGTGTGCCTGGTGATTTTTACAGACGAACCCTTGCGGCTTTGAGTATTTACATTCAGTCCAGGAACTATTTTATTTAGTATAAATTTTGTCGAAATTTTGCGTGTTTGCCCCTGGATTCTTGAATATTTGCA
The DNA here is from genome assembly GCA_037367405.1 of Ottelia alismoides. NCBI lineage: Eukaryota > Viridiplantae > Streptophyta > Magnoliopsida > Alismatales > Hydrocharitaceae > Ottelia > Ottelia alismoides. The sequence goes on from JAZKJV010006669.1 coordinate 296,790, forward strand.
TATAAGCCCCTGCCAGGCCTTGAAAGTTTTGTATGCTTGTTGTAATTAGTTGACCTATCATTTTAAGTCCAAAAATTCCACAAAAATAGGGTTAAGCTCCTGGACATGTGTACTTCCACGCCATATTTTTATTTTTCATAATTATTGCATTTTATTATTTATAAAAAAATCAAAAACATCTATTTTGTGCACTGTCTAGCTTAGAAAATCCATAAAAAATATAAAAACATTCCAGAAAAATCCCAAAAAAATATATATTGTGTCTTTTAGTTTGACTTAGCTCCAGACCAAAAATCATTAAAAAATACAAAACCAAACTCCTAAAAAATGCAAAACTCTAAAAACCTTCATAAAAATTTATAAAATCCATTAAAAATCCAAAAATAGTGTTTTCTTTTCCTAAATTTTCTTGGTTTTATTATCTTTAAGTGAAAATTACTTTGGAGAATTTTTGTTACTGTTTGCTATTTTATTTCTCCATTTTAATGTCAGTCTTGCATTTTTCCCACTGTTTGCTTTATTTTGATAATTAAAAATACCAAAAACATTCTAAAAATTACCCAAAAATCACAAAAACAGTAAAAAAGCATAAAAAGACTAAAAAGACTTTATTTCCTAATTTTTGGATATTTTTATCTATTTTTATAAATATCCCTTTCTTGCTTTTTACTACATTGTCCTTATTTCCCAATATTGAAAAAGAATATAAAAAATATAAAATATAAAAAGAAAATACAAAATCAGTAAATTAAAAATCAAAATACAAAAATATAAAATTAAAAATTAAATAAAATATATAAAATTAAAAACCCACAAAAAAATAGCATAGTAGACTCTTGATCACTTTCACACACATTTTGAGCATTTTTGCCCTGTTCTACCTATCTGCTCCCTGTGTTCGACCTCTACAATACTTGCACCTATACACATCTTGTTGTAGAGTTATAATAAATTTTAACTCCGCACACTTATTTTCATTACTTGATTTATTTGTCGTGGGTTAATTGTTGATTAATTCAGGTTTCGTGAGCGGTCGCTCAGCGACACTGTAGTTCCGCCTTGTGTGGACTATTTTGACCCTCGCCAAATCCGAGTTATCAAATGGCGCCGTTGCCGGGGAGAAACAACGCTTAGTTCGGGTCTTGTTTATGTTTGTGATTGATTGTCTATTTCGCGGCTTTTATTTTTTCGCTATCTTATTTTCTTTATTTTTGATATATCTCTTGAGCTGTCTAACCTTCTCTTTTGTTGACTTTGTGCGAGGTACCGCGGATCGAGGGAGGCGCTCCACCCTAGGCGCCTACGCACCCACGTGAAGCCGGCATCTGCCAGCCGAGCACCGAGGAGACGAAGAGGAAATTTTGAAGACCGAGCTCTACTTTAGTTGTAGAATTTATTTCCTGCATTTATTTTTGTAATTTTTGTGAGAGAGAGACCACAATTATTGTAATAATGCAGGTACCCCCGAACTTGGACATTCGAGCCTAACTTCCAGGTGTCTGTTCACCTGGGGGCTCACCGCGGCTTTCATCGGTTTTCATCGCATTTTTTTTACTTTGTTTTCCGATTTTCGATTTTCTTTCTTCTGTGTGATTGAGCCCTTAGATTTAGGATTGCTTGCGTAGCATTAGGTCCAAACACCTAATACCTTGCATGCTCCTATAGTATCGTTTGGACTTAGTCAAATTTAAACAGTTGATCATCACCTTCAATCCATCGCGCCGCGAGCTCTCCCCGCAAAGCGCTTTCTCCTACCCTCAATTTGTTGAGCAGAGGAGTGGTGAGCCTAGACCGGACTCTAGGGTTGAGGATTGACGGTCAACTTGTGGTTCTTCCCGCTAATAGCAATTTTTGAACTTAGGGCGATTTCATCGGCTTTGCATTTTCATATAGATAGGTTTCAATTCTGCTGAGCATCCTTGCATGTAGAGTGCTGGAGGCAAGATGAGCATTTACGCTTTAGCATCCATCATTATTTTTCGCTTGCATTGCTTTTCCGACTCTACCTCTGATTTTGCCAACCTAGGATCTTAAAGGAATTGAATCCCCGATAGGCTCGTGCATTTTTTATTAAACATCCAAAAAAGTGATAACCAAATAAAATTGGGACTGCTAACATTACTTGACCCTAAAATTCACCAAAAAGAAAAATCTTGTATTGGGGCGAGTAATCCCCTCATTGTCTTCGTTTTACATTGCTCGCGCACACGCTAAGGATTAGTGCCCAAATCCCATCAAGCCCCTAAGTGTGTGCGCAATATTTTGACTTCTCACCTAACTCTAAAACAGACAAGATAAAAAGACCGCATTTGTGGTCTCTACCGAGTTGAGTAGGTGAATTGAGGGTTTGTATTCTTTTCATTTTTGCTTGTGATTGTTTTGTGTGTGTCCTAGATCATCCCTGCGCACTTGCGCCTGTCTTCTCACTTCTCTTGACTTGACCATCGTGCTCTCCCGATCATTTTCTTTTGTTTCGAGATGGCCGACTGGAGCGTATTCTATCCGGACTTTGCGGATCACTCGTTCACTCCAGCCGGTCCACCTCCTTTTTTCCAGGAGGACTTTGCTCCTGACTTTTGTACATATCCGCTTCAGCCACAGAATCAGGACTCGGATTTCTACCCACACCCACCTCCACCTGTGTATTATCCGCCTCCACCTTCACATCCACCCGAGACTGAGCTGATGGAGTCACCTTTCATGGAGTCCACCCTTGAGCACTTGACCCAGATGATGGATCATATGAGACAGAGGATTGACACCCTCACTAGTACAAATAAGAGCGACCATGATATTCCACCATTTGATGATATGGGTTCACTCGAGGATTTCCATGAGAGCTTGCAATCGCCAAAAATACAAAAAAATGAGAAAATTTTAAAAACACAAAAAGATTTCGGGAGACACACGATCGAGTCGGACTGTGAGGAGAGCGCCCACTTGCCAGACTTTTTGACCACACATGCATTCACACCTAGTCCCACCTTTGACCCCGAGGATGCCGCTGTACAGACTGCTCTTGGCATGCCTCGTGAATATGCTGATTCCGACTTCCTCCCTTGTATGGAGGAGGTCCAAAAATTCAAAAAAATGCTGACTGAACCCGAAGTGGTGGCCACCATACATGAGATTATCCGTGCCCCACTTCAGCAGGCCATGGCCGATTTATCTGCTCCTCTTCCCAAGAAGAGAAAGCGGAGGAGCAGATCTGAGCATCATATCTTGACCATGGCCACTGCCCACGCCATCACACACCGTCCCATTCCTAAGAAGAGGAACACTGCCACACCTTTCATTAGCTGCACAATCTCTGACCACACATGTGATCACACTCTCCTAGACGGCGGTGCTTCGATTAGCATCATACCCCTCTCGCTGGTTGATGAATCCACATTTCATCATCTTTATTCTATCATTTTGGCACCAAAAACCCTAGCAAATGCCTGTAAATAGCCTTAAATCAAGCATCTTAGCATTCATGCATGTGCATTTCAATAGTGTATAAAACACTGTAATTAAGGCCAAAATAATAGAATAAATAAAGAAAAGAAAAAGAATAAAATATTGTAAATATTTTATGACCCAAAACCCCCGAGACCTAGGCATCTTGATGAATAGGTCGACAAGGAATAAAGTAGGAGGAGATAAGGTCAGAAATACAGTGTAAATACCGATACAATCTATTCATTCTTTAGTCATTTTGGGACCTACTTTTGGTTCCACTTTTTATACATCAAATAAAGAAACTTTGAACATGAAAGTTGTATATAATTTCATAAAGAAAAAGACAAAATTGATTTCACAGAAAAAGAATGTACAGACAAAAAGATATGTTCTGAATAAGAATCCAAAATCCCAACTTCCCAGACCCGTATCTCACAAACGACAAATCCAAATGCAGTGTACTCACCTTTAATTGTATATAGAATAAAATAATCTATCCAATGGTGGAGGTTTCGCATTTGGCGGAGCTACGGTTTGAAAGTTGAGTTTTAGACCCTCATTGTATACTTGTACTGAATAAAATATTCAAATTATTCTTTATTCAATATTTATTCATCTTTATATTTTTAGAATTTTGTAAACATTACTTATAATATATATGTGCATTAAAATTGAAATAAAATGCAAAGAAAATAGAAATAAAAATACTTGTACAAAGACTACATAGGTATGCTATATACACTTATACCTGTATAGGATACACTTGTATTTTATTAAATATACAAAACATCTCAGAAAAATAAAATAAAAATATAATTATGTATATAAAAGTATGTTATAATTTTACAAAATTATAAATAAAAATAATAAGATTAAAAATACATAAAATAAAATAAAATATCAAAATACATAGGTATTATACCTATATAGGGTTAAAAAGGCAACTTGTAAAAATATATGTCATAAAAATAAATAAAAATCAGAATAAAATACTACATAAAATTTTGAACATTTTTTATTTTATAACTTTTATTTAATTCGGCCATTTACTATTTTTAATTGAATTAATAAATGATTTTTCCAGGGTTTTTCTTGGTTGGTCCACGTGGACCAACCAGGTGCAAACCCTAGTTGACCTCGGTCAACTAGGTACCCTACCCCCCTGTAGCCTCTGTCAGAACCGGCGTTTGACCCATCTTCTCCATTTTTTTCGAGGCATGAACTTGCACCCTTTGAGCTCGATTCCTTCTGCAAAAATCTTCACCTACCATCCCTCTTGCTCGCACAAGGACCATCTTGGGCTGAGAGCTTCTGAATCGGGCCAGCCACCTCGTTCTTTCCACCCTCGTCACCTCGGGTCAAACCCAATAAAACCAACCCCCCATTTTCAAATCGATCTTGAGTCCCCTTGGTCCACCCCTCTCCGCCTCTCTTGCGCTCCAAGCCTTGCCGGAGGTGACAGCTCCGTCGCGAGCCTCTCAGCCAAGGCGAACGAGGTCGAGGAAGACTCCAGCACCTCCGCCAATCGCCGGCGTCGAGGTAACCTCATCCTCTGGCTCCGGCCATCGAGGGCGTCCACCCCGCCATTTCCTTTATTGCTTTAGATTCCTGTTAGTGTAAGCTTGAAAACCCCTAAAGAAATTTGAAGTTACGATCACTGATTCGCCAAATCAAGCACCTTGGCCGGAGCGCACCTCCGGCCGTGCATCTCCATTTCGACTCGACCATCCCCAAGGCCACCCGAGGGTCCAGGCAGTTTGCCCTGGACTCCTTGACTTTGTTTGCAGGTCCAAGCCACTTCACGCGCGCCTGGAGGCGAGTTTTGGAGCTCGCCGGAGCAGCAGCAGCCTTCCAGCTCCGCCCGCTGCCCGAGAGCACCACGGGCCTCCCCGTGGATTTTTGACGCCCCCAGGAGATAGAAGACCGTTCCAGGAAGCTCCTCGTCCATTTTGAGGACCTGTCGTCGCCGGAGGAGGGATATCGAGGTCGGAGAAGCTCGCCTCCGCCGGCGTTCTTCCCCGTTCTTGCAACCCTCTTCCCAGCCGTTGGATCGAGGAGGAGTCCCAGATCGCACAGTTGCCGTTGGATCTTCCTCAGCCTCAACCGTCAGATCAACTCAGGAGGATCTAATCTTGGCCGCACATCCGCGAAGCGCCATCGGCCGTCCACAACGCGCCACGTGTTTAAGTGGCCCTCCATCCGCCGTTGGATCGCGCGCAAGAGGGTATTTTGCAACTCACCCCTTGCGCATTTTTGTATTTAATATTTAGTTTTTAAACTTTCGTCTGTAGCTTAAATATTCTGTATTATTTGCAAAAAGACCCTCGAACTTTCATTATTTGCAATTAGGTCCTCCGCCACGTCACCTCACGTGACCTGTACACGTGAGGTGGGGGCATTTTGCAGAGGACCCCTCGGTCTTTTGTTTATTTCGTTTTAGCCCTAAAACTTTCATAGCACGTGTAATATTTTTGGATATTTTGCAAAGTGGCCCCCAGGCTTTTGTATTATTGCATTCCAGTCCCTCCCAGGCGCGTGCAAGTCACGCGCCCTGGTGGGTAATTTGTAGGCGTGCCCAGGCGGGTCTTGTATTTACATTTTGGTTCCAGAAGTTAAATATTAAGTTCAAAATTTTGTGGAAAATTGCGTACGTGCCCCTGGATGTTTCAATATTTGCACTTATGCCCTTGCCAGGACTTTAGTAATTGGATGTTTGTTCTAATTGTTTAAAATATCATTTTAACCCCAAAAATTCCACAAAAATAGAGTTAAGCTTCTGGATAGGTGTACTTTAACGCCCTATTTTTAGTTTTTGATTTTATTTTATTTTCATATTTATTAAAAATCAAAAACCCCCTTTTTGTGCACTGTCTACCTTAGAAAATATCAAAAAAATATCAAAACACCTTCAAAAATTCCCAAAAATTCACATAGTGTCTATTTTACCCTATTTTAGAGTCAGTCCAAAAATCATTAAAAATTTCAAAAGAAAAACACTAAAAATTGAAAAACACTCAAAAACTTCAAAAAAATATATAAAATAGTAGAAAAATCCAAAAAATACAAACTCAGCTTCTGTTTGTCACTTATTTTATTCTCTTTATTAGAAAAATAGTGTGAATTATTTTGAGTACTGGTTGATATTTTTAAAGTACATTTTACTCACAGCCAGCCCTATTCTCACTGTTTTCCTTTATTTCAGCCCTTAAAAATACCAAAAACACCTAGAAAAATCCCCAAAAATCACAAAAACAGTAGAAAACCCTAAAAAGACTAAAAACATTTTATTCCTGAATTTTTGAGCATTTTTGTGCATTTTTATAAATCTTTTACTTTGCCTTGTTTTATATTGCCTTTACTTCCCAATATTGAAAAAGAAAATAAAAATTATAAAATATAAAACATAAAAATCAGAAAATCAAAAATCAAAATACAAAATTAAAAATTAAATAAAAAAAAAATTTTTAAAAATTAAAAAACCCACAAAAATTTGTAGTTGTTTGCTTGCTTAGTGTAGACACTTCACACATCACTCACACACTTGTGCATTCATTTGCTTGGATTACACTGTTTGCTCCCTGTGTTCGAACTCTCTGCATACTTGACACTATACACCATTTGTGCAGAGTTAAAAATAAATTTTAACTCCACATTTATTTCTAATTATTGATTTTTAGTGTGGGTTAATTGTTGATTTAGTCATTATTTGGTGTGGTCAATACACCGACTGTTGACTCGCCTTGTGAGTCAATACGACCGCACTCGATTTCGGCTACATCAAATGGCGCCGTTGCCGGGGAGCAACAGCTTGTAGTTCACGTTCTTGTTTGTTTGTGTGATAGTTTACCATAGCAGCATTTTCCTTCTCTTACATTTTGATATATCTCGTTGAGCTTTCTGACCACTCTTCTTTGTCTTCTTGCGAGGGACCGCGGAGCGAGGCGGATCGCCTAGGCGACCGACGCAACCTTGGGACGTGGAGCTGGCTTTTCTTTAGCCAAGCCGGCAGGAGAGAGCAAGGAGTGTGAGAGAGAGAGTAGAGTAGCTTTTCTTTTATTTGTGAGAGAGTGATATTCATTTAATTTGTAATAATACAGGTACACTAGGACTTGGACTTGGACTTAGACATTCGGGCCTAATTTCCGGGTGTTTGTTCACCCGGGGGCTCACCGCAGTTTTGCCGCGTTTTTACCGCTTGTCATTTTCCGGTTTTGTGTTTATTTTCCATTTTCTTTTGTGGAATGAGCTCTTAGATCTAGGTCTGATTGATCGATTAGAATAGGTCCAAACACCTAATAATCTTTGCATGTTCCTATAGATACGTTTTGGACTTAGACTAATTTAAACAGTTAGCAAGTAATTCCCAAATCCACGCGCCGCGAGCTCACACCCGAACAAGCGCTTTCTCCTACTCCAAATGTGTTGGGCAGAGGAGGGGTGAGCCAAGACCGGACACTCGGATTAGGAGTTGCTAGTTGACTTGTGGTTCTATCGCTAGCAGTTGCCTGTTCTAGGACGATTTCCGTTGCATTTCGCCATATAGCTTAGGTTTAAATATTCTGCTTTGCATCCCGCATGGAGAGAGCTGGGATTCACTGTAAGTCTTCTTACTTTGCACGCATCATTTAGGCACAAAGGTGAGATCTCCATCTTTGTGTCGACTTGCACGGCTTTTCCGACTCTTTTCTCCCTCTGTTTTTGGAACAAAGTAGGATAAAGGAAAAAATACAAAAACGTTAGGCGCTTGCTTGAATTGACTCAAAAGAAGCGATAACACCAAAAAAATTAAAAAAGGGATTGCTAAAGAAAACTTGACCAAAATAAAAACGGTAATTGGATTCATTGCTTGGGGAGAGTAACACCCTCACTTGTTTTCAGGTTGCATAGGAAGGTTTCCTTCCCAGTGAGGTGAGCGCTTCGTAAGGATTAGAGCCCAAAACCCAACTTGTGGCTGCCTTGTGTATCGCCTGGATTTCCGAAGTATTGGCGCTACTATCGTACGTAGTCGAGTAGGACTTGGTCGCCATTGGTGACTCTCTATTGTGAGAGCGCCGACCCTGTCCGAAGTACCGAGCCTAGGCCACGCCTTCACGGGTGTGTCTGTCTCACCGGCTGCGTCCGAGTAGGACCTTGTACGCTCACGGGTGATTCCGTTGCGAGCGAGGTCCGAAGTATCGGTTTCGCCTATCGGCTTCCTCCCTCTTTTCTTTGGCTGAGTAGGGATCCAGGAAGGGTTACAAGGACCTCAAAAAGCGCAAGTTACAGGTTACACAGGAGGAGGACAAGTACGGGGATACTCTCCTGGCAGTACTCTCTCTCCTATAGGCGTAGCGCTCTAAGGACTCGTGAAAAGATAATTGCCTGAAAAACAAGCTAAAATTGACAAGATAAAAGCCGATCCTTCACGGCTTCACGAGTTGAGTTGGTGAACTTACCCTTGCTTTGTGTTTGATTTCTAGATTTATTAAGGTCAAGATCAAAAATACCGCACAATTGTGCAAAATTTTGTTGCATCTCATTTTCTTCTTCTTGCATCTTCCCTGCTCTATTCTAAACAATCAAGATGATGGGACGGAGGTCTCTTAGGCCGACCTTGTCGGCACCGCTTTCCAGCACTCCTCCCTATTCATCTAGGAATAACTCGGAGAGTCCTCTCTCCGAGCCCGAGTTCACATCCACCCTGTTCCCCCTCGACCACCCTTCCCATTCTCCTTCCCTCAGTCCAATCATTTCAGAGTTCAGTGCATCACAGAGTTCAGCCCATTCCACAGCACCTGAAATGGCCTCTTTTGCATTTTCAGAACATCAAGCAATGGCAGACAGAGGCGAACACCAAGATGATCACGATCACCCGCCGTTCATTATTGATCAAGCGGCCATCAACAATTCCCTGCTAGCGTCCCTGGAGAATATGCAGAGACAGATCCGTGACCAGGGTACATTCATGGGTGATCTGATGAGAGAGATAGCACAGCTGAGAGAAAACCGACCTGGGGGCGGTGGCGGTGGAGAAGGAGGAGGACCCGATGCAGGAGGCGACCCAGATGGTGAGCGACCGCCACAGACTATCATGAGGGAGCTTCACAACCCAGCTTCGTCCCTCACTCACCGGTGGATCAGACTCCCACCTATCCATGGAGACTTCGAGCTTCGGCACAACACAATTCAGATGCTACCCAAGTTCCATGGGTTGCCGACCGAAGAGCCGCACCTCCACCTCCAAGAGTTTGAGATGATATGCAGCACCATCCACGATCGGCTGTTGACCGAGGACACTATCAAGATGATCGCCTTCCCATTCTCATTGGTTGACAGAGCCGCATACTGGCTCAAGCATCTAGGGCGATTTGTCGACACTTGGGCAGATCTCCGGTCCGTATATTTGAAGAAATACTATCCTCTCGGCCGGACAAACGCAGCTCGAGCCATGATCAGCAATTTCACCATGATCCCAAATGAACAGTTCCATGAAGCATGGGATCGTTTCAGAGAGCTCATAGACCGGTGTCCACATCACGATATCTCCAAGCCCCACCTAGTGCAGAGTTTCTTCTGTGGGCTGACACCGGAGCTGCAGGGGCTTGTGAACGCCTCTTGCGGTGGATCATATTTTTCCAAAGGTGAAGACGATGTCTGGGCCATATACGAAGGTATGGCAGAAAATTCTACAGTGATGACCCAAGCCAGAGTCTACACCCAGCAGAAGCCCCCGCAAGGAGCGGGATCATTTCAGAGGATCGCCCGCATTGATGCCGGTCCTAGCACACCGTCGGTAGCCGCGGCCCAAGCCGAATCAGCAGCAGCCGACATGGGCATTATCAGTGAAAAACTGGACCGCATGGAGATCCTTGAGAAGAAGCAAAACCAAGGTCTAGCCCAGATGGACCTTCTCACAAAGACAATGAGTGACCTGAAAACTCAGATTCTCTGTATTCAGGAGGCACAGGCCCATTCACAACAGCCTCCCAGGTCACAGGTTGCCTCCAGCAGCAACAATCCCAACCAGGCCTCCACCTCTTACCGCCAGGTGAACCATATCCAGGCGGAGCCGGTTCCATTGTTGCAGTACCATCCAGAGCAACCGCCATCTCAGGAGACTCAGATGGTGGTTTATCAGCCGGAGCAGCCACTGGCAGTTCTTCCTCCACCCTCCTTCGAGCAGGAACCGTTGATGGAAGTCAACGGGATATGGTATGACCGATACCCGCAGCCTGCAATCCGTAGGGATCACCCCGGATTCCGTTGGGGTAATGGAGCTTCCTCATCCCAACAGCACCTTCCTGCTCAAGGACAGCAGAGCAGCCAGCCACAGCAGCAACACCAGCAGCCCCAGTACAACCAGCCCCAGCAATACCACAGTGGTCCTCGTCCCGCCTATCAGGGACAGCAGTGGAGGCAGCGCCAGCAGCCTCAGCAATCTTATCACCAGCCTCCCCCTCAATTCCAGCAGCAATTCCAGCAGCAGCAGCCCCATGTCCAGCAGGGACAGACATCCGGTTCTCAGGGTCCACCCTACGAGAACCCAGCCCTTGATGATCTTGCCCGCTTGCTATCTGAACAACGAGCATCTTTCAGGCAAGAAATGGATGAGTTCCGGCAGGAGATGCGGGACATTATCAAAGGCAAGGCCGCCATACCCGCTCAGATCGAACCAAACCCTAATAATTTCAAGAGAAAATCTGAGCAGGTAGAGTTCATAGAGGGTGCCTCTCCTAGTGAAAATTTGAATGATATGTCTTCTTTTGTGCATGATGCGGATTTTGTGACTACTAGGAGCGGTAGGATACCAGCCGGCGGCGCCTCTTCTGAGCGACAACCCGAAGCCGAACCAGGAGCGCCAGAGGAGCAGAGGAGCGGTACTGATGCCGCGACAGATGATGTTGAAGACGGTGGTGCTAATGCCACCAATGATGGAGCCCAGGATGACGGTGCTGATGCCGTCGTGATACCAGATGCAGACGGTGGTGCTGATGCCACCATTTTGGGAGATGAACCAGAGCGCGGTGCTGATGCCGCAAAGACCGGTGCTAGTGGTGGTACTGAGGCCACCACATCCACTTTTGTTGAGCCAACTTCTGTGACTTCACCACATTTTGTATCAAGAGACTGTGGGAAGAAAAACAAAAATATGAATAAAGGAAAGGTTTCTGTTCAAATTGCGGATCCATATGTGTTGAATGATGATTATTGTATGGATTCTCCATCTTCACAGGCACAGAGACCGAGTCCGAGTCCTCCATCTGAGGAGGCACCTACCATCCCCTTTCCCGAGGCACTCCGCCGAGTGAAGGGGAATAAAAAAGAAAATCCCAAAAAGAACCAACAGGTAGAATTCGGCAATGAGATGATTGACAGATTCCATATCCAGCTGACTCTACGAGAAGCGTTTGAGCATATCCCCTTCTTCAAGAAGAATCTGAAAGAAACAACTACTGTTCGAAGAAGGAAGAGGCACAGAGATCAAATCCATATGCTCACACATAACACTTGCTGCGCCATTCAGAACACATTGCCAGCCAAGCGACCAGACGCAGGAGCTCCCTATGTCAGATGCGAGATTCAGGAGCAACAGTTTGATCGTACTCTATTAGACAGCGGCTCTTCAATTAACCTTCTTCCGGCAGCCTTACTCAAGCAGTTCGAGTTTGGCCCTCTTCTTCGAAGCAGAACCGTCCTTCAGTTTGCTGATAGGTCGATTAAGAGGCCGAAGGGGTTGTTGAAAGACGTGGTCGTTACCATTCAGGGCCTGAAATTCCCCGTGGACTTCGTTGTGTTGGACATGGAGATCCCTGAGGCGGTAACTGATGCCCCCATCATTCTCGGACGTCCATTCTTGGCCACAGCCAAGGCGGTGACCGACCATGATAGTGGGAAGGTATGCTTTCGTGTAGAGGGCGAAACCATACAAATAGAGACAATCGAAGAGATCCGAGCCAGAGAGGCAGAATGCTCAGAGCAGTCCAGCGAAGCCGAGCAGCTGACAGAGGAAGAGCTAGACATCCACCAGGTTTGTGATTTTGAAATGACTGATGATGAATCCAATTGGAAAGATCCTGTAGCACCGACCCTCGCCTTGCCTACAGATTCACTGTATCTCAAGCTCATGGCAATCGAGAGTCGGGAGAGCACATCCCTGGATGAGGATATCTTTGAGGCTGACAGTGTTGTGATGAGTGGTGCTGAGGAATTTCAATCTTGCTCATCATCTTCTGATCCCTCGGATTCAGACATTGACTGGGATGACTTTGATGATTATTTGCCTTGTCTGATTCCTTCTGAGCCGACAGCCGTGACAGAGTGCGTGCCAGTGCAGTTCATTGATGATCAATCAGGCCGCCCTTCGTCAGATATTCATGCAAAGCGAGAGTTCTCCCATGCAGACTTGGTTGCATTCACACAGACATATCAGAAGCCAGATCTGCCACCTCCCAGTTGTCCGGAAAGAAAACCTCTGCCGCAGTCTATGAAGTACAGATTCCTTGCTGGAGAGCCAGAAATGCACCCAGTCATTATCTCAGCAGATTTGACTGGAGAACAAGAATCTCGTCTGATGGAGGTTCTTGAAAGAAACCGCAAGGCAATCGGTTGGAGTATAGCTGATCTCCAGGGGCTGAGCCCAAAGCTTTGCTCTCACCACATCTATCTTGAAGATAACGCTAAGCCGTCGCGTAAGTTCCAACGACGGCTGAACCCGAATCTTCGAGACGTAGTCATGAAAGAAATTTCCAAGTGGTGGAGCGCTGATTTCATCTATCCCATCTCCGACTCCAAATGGGTTAGTCCACTCCATGTGGTACCCAAGAAGACGGGTATCACTACAGTTATCAATGAGTCTGGAGAGGAGATCGCTACCAGAGTACCAACTTCTTGGAGGGTCTGTGTGGACTACAGACGATTGAATGAGGCCACCAAGAAGGATCACTTCCCGCTACCATTTATTGATCAGATTATCGAGCGGTTAGCTGGGAAGAGCCATTACTGTTTCCTCGATGGGTACTCTGGATATAATCAAGTGGCCATTGCGCCCGAAGACCAGGAGAAAACGACATTCACCTGTCCGTTTGGGACCTATGCTTTCAGACGGATGCCCTTTGGTCTATGTAACGCTCCAGCGACATTCCAAAGGTGCATGTTGTCCATCTTCTCGGACATGGTGGGTGACTGTTTAGAGGTCTTCATGGATGACTTCTCGGTCTATGGCGACGGGTTCGACGCTTGTCTTGACTGCCTAGACCGTGTGCTGAAGCGCTGCATAGAGGTTAATCTAGTCTTATCCTGGGAGAAGAGTCATTTCATGATGACTCAAGGGACGGTCCTTGGTCATATCGTCTCCAACAGGGGCATGGAGGTCGATCCGGCTAAGGTGGACATCATCAAGAAACTCAACCCGCCGTCCAATCTGCGTCAGTTACGGTCTTTTCTGGGGCATGTCGGTTTCTACCGACGGTTCATTCAGGACTTCAGTCGAATTGCCCGACCGCTAACTGACTTGCTGACCAAAGACACCGAGTTTATTGTTAATGATAAGTGTCTTGAATCATTTGAGACTCTCAAAAATATGGTTGTTTCAGCTCCTGTCCTTCAGCCACCCGATTGGTCTCTCCCATTCGAGATCATGACGGATGCTTCAGATTTTGCCGTTGGGGCTGTGCTTGGACAGAGGAGGGATGGTTTACCTTTTGCCATCCACTACGCCAGCCGGACTTTGGATGCCGCGCAGCGGAATTACACTGTGACTGAGAAAGAGATGCTGGCCGTAGTTTTTGCTCTTGATAAGTATAGATCATATATTCTCGGATCTAGAGTGACCATTTACACCGATCATACCGCCATCCGGTATTTAATGGCTAAGAAGGATGCCAAAGCACGTCTCACCAGATGGATCCTTCTACTCCAGGAATTTGATATTGAAATTAAGGACAAGCCTGGAGTCAAGAATGTGGTGGCGGATCATCTCTCCAGATTGGAGAATCTTGAGGAATCTGAGCCCAGCGCACCTATCACAGAGACATTTCCAGATGAGGCGATCTTGGCTGTTACCTTACTCCCATGGTATGCTGACTTTGTAAACTATCTTGCTGCCAAGACAGTCCCTCAGGGTTGGCCCAGGCAGAAACTTGAGACCTTCCTAGCTAAGGCCAAGTTTTATCATTGGGAGGATCCCATCCTTTATCATGAAGGAGGGGATAGTATCTGGAGGAGGTGCATTCCTCAAGAAGAGCAGCATAGCGTCCTCACATACTGCCACAAGCTTGAGGCAGGAGGACATCATTCTGGAAAAAGGACAGCACAAAAGGTGCTTCAATCCGGCCTATGGTGGCCTACTCTCTTCAAGGATTCTGATGAGTTCGTGAAGAGATGTACTGACTGTCAGAAAATGGGAACCTGCGGACAGAGAGACATGATGCCCATGCAACCCATTCACTTCTGTGAGGTTTTTGACGCATGGGGGATTGATTTCATGGGCCCATTTCCTAAGAGTCAGGGATTCGAGCATATTTTGCTCGCTGTAGATTATGTCAGCCGATGGGTTGAGGCCATCCCCGCCCGAGCCGCAGATGCTAAAACTGTATGCAAATTTTTGAGGAAAAATATCATTTCACGGTTCGGTGTACCTAGAGTCTTGATTTCAGACGGGGGGTCTCACTTCATCAATGACAAAGTCAGGGCCCTTGCGGACGAGTTCGGCATTGACCATCGGGTTGCCACTCCTTATCACCCTCAGACTAATGGTCTAGCCGAAGTATCGAACAGGGAGATAAAGACTATCTTGCAGAAAGTTGTCCGCCCAGACCGAAAGGATTGGTCACAGCTTTTGGACTCGGTCTTGTGGGCTTATCGGACATCTTTCAAGAATCCATTGGGAACATCTCCCTTTCGTCTCGTCTATGGCAAGCCGTGCCATTTGCCAGTGGAGATCAAGCATAAATCTTTTTGGGCAGTGACTGAGTTGCTTCTAGATCCAGAGAGTGTAGGAGACCAGAGAAGAGCAGAATTGGCAGCCCTGGAAGAATTGAGAGATACAGCCTTCTCCAACAGCCTACAGTACAAGGAGAAAGTAAAGACATGGCATGATTCGCATATCAGCCATAAACAGTTTGAGCCAGATCAGAGAGTATGGTTGTTTGATTCCAGGCTGAAATTGTTCCCAGGGAAATTACAGAGCAAGTGGAAAGGACCGTATGTGGTCAGGAAGGTACATGACAATGGCAGCATTGACATATCCGAACCGTCATCTTCCGCTACCTTCCGCGTCAATGGTCAACGCTTGAAGCTATATCTTGATCATGATCCACCGACCATTGACGTTGCCCCCATTCTTCTGGTATGAGATGTGTCTTTTGACTCTCATCATCTACATCTCATACATGGTGATCAATGCTCTTTTCCGCTGTACAGATCCATCTGTTTATATCACTCTGTTGTCTGTTGATTTATTTTCTTCTTTTCTTCTTTTCTTCTTTTCTTCTTTTCTTCTTTTCCTTTTCTATCTATCAAAAAGGTGCCGCCCTTGTAGACAGTTTTCCATACTTAGGACGTACTTTGTCCTAAGTATAGGGGGGTTGGCACCCCGAGTTTTTCTATTCTTTTCGGTCCTCTCCATTGTCTCCTCTTCTTGTCTATACTTAGGGATACCTTACCCTAAGTATAGGGGGAGACAATCTGAGTACGATCTGTTCATTCCCACCCTTGACCCTCCCTGCTTTGTGTACAGTCTGCTATACTTAGGATTATTTGATCCTAAGTATAGGGGGGACGGTCAACTTCTCATTCGTTGATTCATTGATTCATTCATCTATTCTTTATTATTTCGACTTGTCTATACTTAGTACGAGTTATGTCTTCTCTTTTCTCTCCGATCTATGAGGACATAGCTCAAGCTAAGTATAGGGGGGTCGTATATACTACGTATATACTTTAGCCATAACTCGTACTTTCGTATTTCCTTAATATTATGGCTAATAATTCTTTAAGATTCATTAAAATCCTTAATAAAAAGATGTGGTTATTCCTCAAATTCTTTTTGTATTTACTGATTAATAAATCAGATGAAAATGTTTTTTTTGCAAAATATTTGAAAAATAGTTTGAAAATCTTTGTGAATATCTATTGAAAACTATTTTGAAAATATTTTGTTTCGTGTTTTCAACCTGTGTGTTTTGTAAAACTTTCTTTTCTTTGTGTGAAATAAAATGTTTGAAAAATGATTTGCAAATGGTTTGAAAAATGGTTGCAAAAATGATTTGAAAAACCTATATATACTGTTTTGAAGGCCTTTGCAAAATGATTTTCAAATGTGTGTAAAATGTTTGTAAAAACTATTTTGGACTATAGTTTTCAAAAATTGTGTGTCGATTGTTTTCAAATAAGTTTGAGGAATATACACATCACACCAAAATCCATCTTATGTATATATGTATAAAATTGACCACTTACCCTGTGAATTCTTAAAAACCACTTCTTGTATATACAAAGAAGCACTCCCGTGTACATAGTTTTCACCTTGTTTTCAGCCAAAATCTTTTTGTTTTCAAAAATTCCCAAAAACATTTGCAAAAATTAAAATCCAAAAACATCTGAAAAATCTTTTTGAAAAATACAAAAAAATATGCATCATCATCATCATCTTTTCAAAAACCCATAAAAAGTTCAAAATCTTGAAAATTGCATCACAAAAATATTTTCTGCATTGCATTGCATAGCATTCGCATTTTTCGGATTGAGTTTGATAGTTGAACGAGTCTAAGTAAAATCCGGAGATTGGAGCTTGATTGGACCTTATAATCTACCTAATAACAGGAACCTTATAGGAACTGTGTTTGAGGTACTTCAGGTCTAGTTGACTTAATTCTTTGAGGATCACGAGACTTGGTTCAACGGATTCTTGACTGCCTAAGTAGAGTATTTCGGAGCACACGCACGACTCTTGTTGATAATGACCTAACTTGGACACCTGCACCTTTCACATGGCTCAACTCAGTTGGAGTGGTGAGGGGATTGGATTTGCCGGTATGAGACGCACACAAGTGGAAACATTTGTCCTCCTCTAGGGAGGGAAGTGCACCCCAACCCGTCCAGTGATTAGGAAGTCTAAAGACAGGAGGCTGTGGGTTGCGATAAAGCTTCAAAAGAGGGATAGTCTACTGGCTCAAGAGGAAAAACTCCTTATGTAAATGCTGCTGTGTATAGTATTCAAAAAAAAAAAAATGTGTTCAGGCATGTACAAAAATAAAAAGCCTGCAAGTATGTACAAAGTCAATAAGCAAGCTTGAGTTCCAAAGTCAAATATGTGAGCCTGCAGCAGGATGACTTGACTACACTGGTCTTGCATCCAAGGATAGGTAGCTACACTGGCTACCGTCCATTCTTCTCTTCACGCCCTCCTCTTGAGCTGGTTGCCACTTGAACTTAGAAGGGAATACCCCACTCCTCGAGGATGGAGTTGCTGGATTGGGGAATCATTGGGTTGTCATACTCGAGAAGTCAGTTTCTTTGTCATTCTAATTAGGGAGAGCCACCATCACTTACACTGTACAAGTCAGATTCATAGTCGTAAGAGTTTGCGTATGAGTTGAGATATTTCTGACCTGGCTATTGAGGAGACTTGGACAAAGTTTTGGGATTCTCAAGGACTGTTGGATTTCAAACACGGTTCTCATTAAGGTTCCGCCCGCACTAAAATTTCCAAAGGTCCAACTTAAGCTCCAAACTTTGATTTTGCGAAGACAAGTTTGATGATTAAATAAAATCCAAGTTCTTCTTTTTCTTTTCTTTCTTTTCTCTTTTTGCACTTATTGCATAAGTGTTTGCTAGGGACTAGCAAAGGTAAAGTATAGGGGGATGATGAATCCACATTTCATCATCTTTATTCTATCATTTTGGCACCAAAAACCCTAGCAAATGCCTGTAAATAGCCTTAAATCAAGCATCTTAGCATTCATGCATGTGCATTTCAATAGTGTATAAAACACTGTAATTAAGGCCAAAATAATAGAATAAATAAAGAAAAGAAAAAGAATAAAATATTGTAAATATTTTATGACCCAAAACCCCCGAGACCTAGGCATCTTGATGAATAGGTCGACAAGGAATAAAGTAGGAGGAGATAAGGTCAGAAATACAGTGTAAATACCGATACAATCTATTCATTCTTTAGTCATTTTGGGACCTACTTTTGGTTCCACTTTTTATACATCAAATAAAGAAACTTTGAACATGAAAGTTGTATATAATTTCATAAAGAAAAAGACAAAATTGATTTCACAGAAAAAGAATGTACAGACAAAAAGATATGTTCTGAATAAGAATCCAAAATCCCAACTTCCCAGACCCGTATCTCACAAACGACAAATCCAAATGCAGTGTACTCACCTTTAATTGTATATAGAATAAAATAATCTATCCAATGGTGGAGGTTTCGCATTTGGCGGAGCTACGGTTTGAAAGTTGAGTTTTAGACCCTCATTGTATACTTGTACTGAATAAAATATTCAAATTATTCTTTATTCAATATTTATTCATCTTTATATTTTTAGAATTTTGTAAACATTACTTATAATATATATGTGCATTAAAATTGAAATAAAATGCAAAGAAAATAGAAATAAAAATACTTGTACAAAGACTACATAGGTATGCTATATACACTTATACCTGTATAGGATACACTTGTATTTTATTAAATATACAAAACATCTCAGAAAAATAAAATAAAAATATAATTATGTATATAAAAGTATGTTATAATTTTACAAAATTATAAATAAAAATAATAAGATTAAAAATACATAAAATAAAATAAAATATCAAAATACATAGGTATTATACCTATATAGGGTTAAAAAGGCAACTTGTAAAAATATATGTCATAAAAATAAATAAAAATCAGAATAAAATACTACATAAAATTTTGAACATTTTTTATTTTATAACTTTTATTTAATTCGGCCATTTACTATTTTTAATTGAATTAATAAATGATTTTTCCAGGGTTTTTCTTGGTTGGTCCACGTGGACCAACCAGGTGCAAACCCTAGTTGACCTCGGTCAACTAGGTACCCTACCCCCCTGTAGCCTCTGTCAGAACCGGCGTTTGACCCATCTTCTCCATTTTTTTCGAGGCATGAACTTGCACCCTTTGAGCTCGATTCCTTCTGCAAAAATCTTCACCTACCATCCCTCTTGCTCGCACAAGGACCATCTTGGGCTGAGAGCTTCTGAATCGGGCCAGCCACCTCGTTCTTTCCACCCTCGTCACCTCGGGTCAAACCCAATAAAACCAACCCCCCATTTTCAAATCGATCTTGAGTCCCCTTGGTCCACCCCTCTCCGCCTCTCTTGCGCTCCAAGCCTTGCCGGAGGTGACAGCTCCGTCGCGAGCCTCTCAGCCAAGGCGAACGAGGTCGAGGAAGACTCCAGCACCTCCGCCAATCGCCGGCGTCGAGGTAACCTCATCCTCTGGCTCCGGCCATCGAGGGCGTCCACCCCGCCATTTCCTTTATTGCTTTAGATTCCTGTTAGTGTAAGCTTGAAAACCCCTAAAGAAATTTGAAGTTACGATCACTGATTCGCCAAATCAAGCACCTTGGCCGGAGCGCACCTCCGGCCGTGCATCTCCATTTCGACTCGACCATCCCCAAGGCCACCCGAGGGTCCAGGCAGTTTGCCCTGGACTCCTTGACTTTGTTTGCAGGTCCAAGCCACTTCACGCGCGCCTGGAGGCGAGTTTTGGAGCTCGCCGGAGCAGCAGCAGCCTTCCAGCTCCGCCCGCTGCCCGAGAGCACCACGGGCCTCCCCGTGGATTTTTGACGCCCCCAGGAGATAGAAGACCGTTCCAGGAAGCTCCTCGTCCATTTTGAGGACCTGTCGTCGCCGGAGGAGGGATATCGAGGTCGGAGAAGCTCGCCTCCGCCGGCGTTCTTCCCCGTTCTTGCAACCCTCTTCCCAGCCGTTGGATCGAGGAGGAGTCCCAGATCGCACAGTTGCCGTTGGATCTTCCTCAGCCTCAACCGTCAGATCAACTCAGGAGGATCTAATCTTGGCCGCACATCCGCGAAGCGCCATCGGCCGTCCACAACGCGCCACGTGTTTAAGTGGCCCTCCATCCGCCGTTGGATCGCGCGCAAGAGGGTATTTTGCAACTCACCCCTTGCGCATTTTTGTATTTAATATTTAGTTTTTAAACTTTCGTCTGTAGCTTAAATATTCTGTATTATTTGCAAAAAGACCCTCGAACTTTCATTATTTGCAATTAGGTCCTCCGCCACGTCACCTCACGTGACCTGTACACGTGAGGTGGGGGCATTTTGCAGAGGACCCCTCGGTCTTTTGTTTATTTCGTTTTAGCCCTAAAACTTTCATAGCACGTGTAATATTTTTGGATATTTTGCAAAGTGGCCCCCAGGCTTTTGTATTATTGCATTCCAGTCCCTCCCAGGCGCGTGCAAGTCACGCGCCCTGGTGGGTAATTTGTAGGCGTGCCCAGGCGGGTCTTGTATTTACATTTTGGTTCCAGAAGTTAAATATTAAGTTCAAAATTTTGTGGAAAATTGCGTACGTGCCCCTGGATGTTTCAATATTTGCACTTATGCCCTTGCCAGGACTTTAGTAATTGGATGTTTGTTCTAATTGTTTAAAATATCATTTTAACCCCAAAAATTCCACAAAAATAGAGTTAAGCTTCTGGATAGGTGTACTTTAACGCCCTATTTTTAGTTTTTGATTTTATTTTATTTTCATATTTATTAAAAATCAAAAACCCCCTTTTTGTGCACTGTCTACCTTAGAAAATATCAAAAAAATATCAAAACACCTCCAAAAATTCCCAAAAATTCACATAGTGTCTATTTTACCCTATTTTAGAGTCAGTCCAAAAATCATTAAAAATTTCAAAAGAAAAACACTAAAAATTGAAAAACACTCAAAAACTTCAAAAAAATATATAAAATAGTAGAAAAATCCAAAAAATACAAACTCAGCTTCTGTTTGTCACTTATTTTATTCTCTTTATTAGAAAAATAGTGTGAATTATTTTGAGTACTGGTTGATATTTTTAAAGTACATTTTACTCACAGCCAGCCCTATTCTCACTGTTTTCCTTTATTTCAGCCCTTAAAAATACCAAAAACACCTAGAAAAATCCCCAAAAATCACAAAAACAGTAGAAAACCCTAAAAAGACTAAAAACATTTTATTCCTGAATTTTTGAGCATTTTTGTGCATTTTTATAAATCTTTTACTTTGCCTTGTTTTATATTGCCTTTACTTCCCAATATTGAAAAAGAAAATAAAAATTATAAAATATAAAACATAAAAATCAGAAAATCAAAAATCAAAATACAAAATTAAAAATTAAATAAAAAAAAATTTTTTAAAAATTAAAAAACCCACAAAAATTTGTAGTTGTTTGCTTGCTTAGTGTAGACACTTCACACATCACTCACACACTTGTGCATTCATTTGCTTGGATTACACTGTTTGCTCCCTGTGTTCGAACTCTCTGCATACTTGACACTATACACCATTTGTGCAGAGTTAAAAATAAATTTTAACTCCACATTTATTTCTAATTATTGATTTTTAGTGTGGGTTAATTGTTGATTTAGTCATTATTTGGTGTGGTCAATACACCGACTGTTGACTCGCCTTGTGAGTCAATACGACCGCACTCGATTTCGGCTACATCACTGGTACAGTCTCTTCACTTAGGGCCTCTCAAGAAAACCAGGATGATCGTACAGTTCTCTGATGGATCAATAAAGAGGCCGAAGGGTATCCTTGAAAACGATGTCATCTCGATTCAGGGCATGAGCTATCACGTTGATTTTGTCGTATTGCCCATGGAGACCTCCACAGGGGAGCACTCTCCAATCATCCTGGGACGACCATTCCTCACCTCTGCGAGGGTCGTTATTGATTACGGATCAGGAGAGATTCGCTTCCGTCCTGCTGACGAGAGCAAAGCGTTGATCACCGCACCTACTGCCGACCAGAGACCTGCACCTGATGTGACTTCACCTATCTTGGCTGACCCCGTGGACTATGATCTATATGAGGATATCAGAGAGACCTTCTTTATGACCGATGATGAGACCCGAGAATTCCTCTCCAAGGAGGAAAGCTCGAAAAGCATAGACCTTGGTGTTTCCGCTTCCTGTGATTGGCGATGTGTTGATGACATCCGCGGGATTTACACGATTGACACCATTGAGCGGAGGGCAGATTTAGAGACTATACAGGACGGACATGCTCTGACTACTTCCACTGATGAGTCCGCTCCTGTCCATGTAGATACTGATGAGACTAAGGCCGAATTTGATTTTGTTGCTTTTCTTCAGAGATTCGGACCTTTTGATGAAAAAGATGATCCAGTTGAGATTATAGAGGACGAACAGAGTTCGACTACTTCCACCGATGAGTTCGTGCCTTTTGATTTTGACCTGGATGACACCTCGCAGGACGACTTCGAGTACACTACTTCCGATGATGATGAGTTCGTCCCATTTCACTTTGATATCAGCGAGACTCCCAAGGCCGGACCTAGCCGTACTTCTTCCACTACCCCGTCTGTGCCTCCACACCCTAGGGCCACTGAGGATTTACACCCCGTCGACCCTGATCGGATTCCGTCCACTGTGGACCCCGATGTCGACCTGCACCACGCTAGATCTATTCCTCAGCGGTCCCGCAAGAAGGTTCGCTTTCAACCTTCTTGATCATTTGTATATCCATCTCGGTTGTATATTCACTTTTGTGTACCTCTGTTCTCTCTACCGTATTGCTCGTCCACCCATTCTCGTGTCTGCCTTACTTAGGACGTACCTTGTCCTAAGTATAGGGGGGTGGACGAGCCGAGTGTTCATTCATCGTTCCGTCTGATCACTCCTGTTGTTGCCTATACTTAGGGCTCCTTTTACCCTAAGTATAGGGGGAGTGGTCTGTACATCCTCCGATCTCTTCTCCTATATCACTCTTTCCATCTTCAGATTTCTTTTCTTCTTTTCTTCTTTTCTTCTTTTCCTCTGCTATCTTCTTCATCTACCGAAAAGGTGCCGCCCCTTGTAGACAGTCTTCTATACTTAGGACGTACTTTGTCCTAAGTATAGGGGGGTGTGCACCCCGAGTTTTTCTCATTCATCTCGATCCTCTCCATTGTCTCCTCTTCTTGTCTATACTTAGGGATATCTTACCCTAAGTATAGGAGGAGACAATCCGAGTACGATCTGTTCATTCCCACCCTTGACCCTCCCTGCTTTGTGTACAGTTTGCTATACTTAGGATTATTTGATCCTAAGTATAGGGGGGACGGTCAACTTCTCATTGATTCATTCATTTATTCCTTTATTCTTTAGACTTGCCTATACTCAGTACGAGTTATGTCTTCTCTTTTCTCTCCGATCTATGAGGACATAGCTCAAGCTAAGTATAGGGGGGTCGTATATACTGCGTATATACTTTAGTCATAACTCGTACTTTCGTATTTTCTTAATAAATATGGCTAAAAATTCTTTAAAATTCATTAAAAGTTCTTAATAAAAAGATGTGATTATTCCTCAAATTCTTTTTGTAGATACTGATTAATAAATCAGGTGAAAATGTTTTTTGCAAAATGTTTGAAAAATAGTTTTAAAAACTTTGTGAACATCTATTGAAAACTATTTTGAAAATATTTTGTTTCATGTTTTCAACCTGTGTAAAATGTGTGGTTTGTAAAATTTATTTTCTTTGTGTGAAATAAAATGTTTGAAAAATGATTTGCAAATGGTTTGAAAAATGGTTGCAAAAATGATTTGAAAAACCTATATATACTGTTTTGAAAGCCTTTGCAAAATGATTTTCAAATGTGTGTAAAATGTTTGTAAAAATTATTTTGGACTATAGTTTTCAAAAATTGTGTGTAAATTGTTTTCAATTAAGTCTGAGGAATATACACATCACACCAAAATTCACTATGTATGTATATATATGTATAAAATTGATCACTTACCCTGTAACTTCTTAAAATCCACTTCTTGTATATATAAGAAGCACTCCCGTGTACATATTTTCACCTAGTTTTCAGCCAAATCTTTTTGTTTTCAAAAATTCCCAAAAACATTTGCAAAATTAAAATCCAGAAAACATTTGAAAAATCTTTGAAAAACACAAGAAAATGCATCTGCATATGCATCATCATCATCATCTTTTCAAAAATCCATAAAAAGTTCAAAATCTTTGAAAATTGCATCACAAAAATATTTTCTGCATTGCATTGCATAGCATGAGCATTTTTTCGGATTGAGGTTGATAGTTGAACGAGTCTAAGTAAAATCCGGAGATTGGAGCTTGATTGGACCTTATAATCTACCTAATAACAGGAACCTTATAGGAACTGGGATTGAGGTACTTCAGGTCTAGTTGACTTAATTCTTTGAGGATCACGAGACTTGGTTCAATGGATTCTTGACTGCCTAAGTAGAGTATTTCAGAGCACACGTACGACTCTTGTTGATAATGACCTAACTTGGACACCTGCACCTTTCACATGGCTCAACTCAGTTGGAGTGGTGAGGGGATTGGATTTGCCGGTATGAGACGCACACAAGTGGAAACACTTGTCCTCCTCTAGGGAGGGAAGTGCACCCCAACCCGTCCAGTGATTAGGAAGTCTAAAGACAGGAGGCTGTGGGTTGCGATAAAGCTTCAAAAGAGGATAGTCTACTGGCTCAAGAGGAAAAACTCCTTATGTAAATGCTGCTGTGAATAGTATTTCAAAAAAAAAAAAGTTCAGGCATGTACAAAAATAAAAAGCCTGCAAAGTATGTACAAATGTTGTAAAGTCAATAAGCAAGCTTGAGTTCCAAAGTCATATCATGTGAGCCTGCAGCAGGATGACTTGACTACACTGGTTTTGCATCCCGGGATAGGTAGCTACACTGGCTACCGTCCATTCTTCTCTTCACCCCCTCCTCTTGAGCTGGTTGCCACTTGAACTTAGAAGGGAATACCCCGCTCCTCGAGGATGGAGTCATTGGATTGGGGAATCATTGGGTTGTCGTACTGGAGAAGTCAGTTTCTTTGTCATTCTAGTTGGGGAGAGCCACCATCACTTACACTGTACAAGTCAGATTCATAATCGTAAGGGTTTGCGTATGAGTTGAGATATTTCTGACATGGCTATTGAGGAGACTTGGACAGAGTTTTGGGATTCTCGAGGACTGTTGTATTTCAAACTCGGTTCTCACTAAGGTTCCGCCCGCACTAAAATTTCCAAAGGTCCGACTTAAGCTCCAAACTTTGATTTTGTGAAGACAAGTTTGATAATCAAGTTTAGTCCATCTTTCTTCTTTTTCTTTTCTTTATTTTTCTTTTTCTGCACTTATTGCATAAGTGTTTGCTAGGGACTAGCAAAGGCAAGTATAGGGGGATGATGAATCCACGTTTCATCATCTTTATTCTATCATTTTGGCCTGAAAAATCCTAGTAAATGCATGTAAATAGCATTAATTCATGCATTTTAGCATTCATGTATATGTATGTAAATATTGTATAAAATGCGGTTTTTAAAGCCAAAATAATAGAATAAAGAAAAGAAAAGAAAAAGAATAAAATATTGTAAATATTTTATGACCCGAAACCCCGAGACCTAGGCATCTTGATGAATAGGTCGACGAGGAATAAAGTAGGGGGAGATAAGGTCAGAAACACAGAAAAAATACCTATACATTTTATTCATTCTTTATTCATTTTGGGACCTATTTTTGGTTCTACTTTTTATACATCAAATAAAGAAACTTTGTACATGAAAGTTGTAGATAATTTAATAAAGAAAAATACAAAATTTATTTCACTCAAAAATAATGTACAGATAAAAAGTTATGGTCTGAATAAAAATCCAGAATGCCAACTTCTCAGACCTGTATCTCACAAATAAAAACTCCAAATGCAGCGAACTCACCTTTAATTGTATATAGAAGAAAATAAGCTAATTAATGGCGGTGGTTTCGCATTTGGCGGAGCTACGGTTTGAAAGTTGACTTTTGGACCCTCATTGTATACTTGTACATATTAAAATATTCAATTTATTATTTATTTATTATTTTTATAATTTCATATTTTTATAATGTTGTAAATAATACTTATAATAATTATGTGCATTAAAATCAGAATAAAAACATAAATAAAATACAAATAAAAATACTTGTATATATTATAATACATAGGTATAATACATGTAGCTATACCTATACAAATAACACTTTCATTTTATTAAGTGTATAAAATATATCAGAAAATTAAAGTAAAAATATATTTGTGTATATAAAAGTATTTTATAATTTTAGAAAATAAAAACCAAAATAAATTAAATTAAAAATACCTAAATAAAAATAGAACACTTAAATACATAGATATAGATACCTATAAGGGTATAAATGCAAACTTGTAAAAATATACTCCATAAAAATAAATAAAAATCACCATAAATTAATTCATAAAATAATAAACATTTTTTATTTTATCATCAAAAATTAATAAAATCGTTTGATATTTTATTTTGAATTTAGAAATCTTTTTCCCAGGTTTTTCCTGGTTGGTCCACGTGGACCAACCAGGGGGCTAGGAGAGTTGACCTCGGTCAACTCTCTGCCCAACACCTGGGCTGTGTCAGAATGAGATTTTTCTTGGACTTTGCGGATTTTTCCAGGCCAAGTCTTTCACCGATTGGCCTCGGTCTCTTCTGCAAAGTTGAAGCCCTCTGATCCACCTAGCTCGCCCAAGGCTTAGATGCAACTTTTGACCATCGATTCGCGAGCCACGCGCCCTCGAAGTTCGCCCGTCGACCATCTTTCAAAATAGGCCCCTTTCTTCCATTTGCCCCTTGAACCCTCTTTTGACCTTGGTTTTGGCCTCTTCTTGCGGTGTTCAGGACCGGAGGGGTGACAGACCTCCTCCAGCACGCGCGCGGGGCTCAGCCAAGGGCGAGGAGCGGCTCCAAACCTCCCATCTCCGGCGCCACCGTCGAGGTCCATACCTCGCAGTGCATCACTGCTTGAGGGTGTTTTTTGTGTTATTTCTCTTGCTCATTAGCCAGCCAATATTTTTAGCGTTTTGTTTGTTAACATATCTAGCATTCCGCAACCTCTCACGCCCACCTTCGAAGCTCATCGGACCCGCTCCGGCGAGCCACCATTTGCGCCACTCACGCCACCATCACCTTTCTTCCTAGCCCTGGAGCACCATCTGTCGTCTTCCTTTTTGTCTTTGCAGGTACCCGGGACGCCGCTGAACCATCTGGAGGTTGATCTCGCGCCGCCGGAGGAGACCCCCGCCGCTCGTGCGCCGCGCTTCCCAGCCGCCCTGCGCAAGAACGAAGGAGAGCGGGGGGGCACGTACAGTAGCCGTTGATTTCGCCCCCCCCCCCCCCGTTTTGATCAAGGCCGTCCGCAGCAAGGGGGAGGCCCAGCCGTAGATCGAGACCCCCGTGTCTAATCTCCACCGTTAAATCTGAAGGGGTATCGGCCCCCCCGTGCGCGACACGTGGCATTAGTGGAACCTCATACGCCGTCGGATCGCGCTATAGTTTGGGTAATTTTGCTTCCTTACCCAGGCAGTTTTTGTATTTAGTAATTAAGTATTAAAACTTTCCTTTGTTGCTTTAAAACTTCTGTAGAAATTGCATTCTGAACCATTTGTTTTGTAATATTACGTTGGTGCCCCTGCTAGGTCGCGTGCGAGTCACGTGTGCCTGGTGATTTTTACAGACGAACCCTTGCGGCTTTGAGTATTTACATTCAGTCCAGGAACTATTTTATTTAGTATAAATTTTGTCGAAATTTTGCGTGTTTGCCCCTGGATTCTTGAATATTTGCATATAAGCCCCTGCCAGGCCTTGAAAGTTTTGTATGCTTGTTGTAATTAGTTGACCTATCATTTTAAGTCCAAAAATTCCACAAAAATAGGGTTAAGCTCCTGGACATGTGTACTTCCACGCCATATTTTTATTTTTCATAATTATTGCATTTTATTATTTATAAAAAAATCAAAAACATCTATTTTGTGCATTGTCTAGCTTAGAAAATCCATAAAAAATATAAAAACACTCCAGAAAAATCCCAAAAAATATATATTGTGTCTTTTAGTTTGACTTAGCTCCAGACCAAAAATCATTAAAAAATACGAAACCAAACTCCTAAAAAATGCAAAACTCTAAAAACCTTCATAAAAATTTATAAAATCCATTAAAAATCCAAAATAGTGTTTTCTTTTCCTAAATTTTCTTGGTTTTATTATCTTTAAGTGAAAATTACTTTGGAGAATTTTGGTTACTGTTTGCTATTTTATTTCTCCATTTTAATTTCAGTCTTGCATTTTTCCCACTGTTTGCTTTATTTTGATAATTAAAAATACCAAAAACATTCTAAAAATTACCCAAAAATCACAAAAACAGTAAAAAAGCATAAAAAGACTAAAAAGACTTTATTTCCTAATTTTTGGATATTTTTATCAATTTTTATAAATATCCCTTTCTTGCTTTTTACTACATTGTCCTTATTTCCCAATATTGAAAAAGAATATAAAATATATAAAATATAAAAAGAAAATACAAAATCAGTAAATTAAAAATCAAAATACAAAAATATAAAATTAAAAATTAAATAAAAAATATAAAATTAAAAACCCACAAAAAAAATAGCATAGTAGACTCTTGATCACTTTCACACACATTTTGAGCATTTTTGCCCCGTTCTACCTGTCTGCTCCCTGTGTTCGACCTCTACAATACTTGCACCTATACACATCTTGTTGTAGAGTTATAATAAATTTTAACTCCGCACACTTATTTTCATTGCTTGATTTATTTGTCGTGGGTTAATTGTTGATTAATTCGGGTTTCGTGAGCGGTCGCTCAGCGACACTGTAGTTCCGCCTTGTGTAGACTATTTTGACCCTCGCCAAATCCGAGTTATCAGGTCACGAGGCCCATGTCTTCACTGATTTCTTATGCCTCCCCTCACCTCCATCTTCTTCGAGCTCATCACTCTTCTGCAGCCCCATGATCCATCACCCTCGCCCATAATGCAGATCCCACGATCAACATCCTTAGTCTCCCCATCTTCTCTGCCTTTTTGCCCTTCACCACGGCTATAAAGCACCCCCCTCTGATGGTCGTTCCTTTTTTTATCTCAGTTCTTCCCCGTAACCCCATTAGGATTCCACCTCATTGAAGCATATGGTGACAATACAACCTCCAAGCCTAATCAACATGGAGAAGGGGTTAATTCGTGAGATCCATGTGCTGTCAGACCACCTTCGGTGATGCCTCTCCTGCTCCAAGCTTTCAAGCTTGTCGAGCAGCTAGGTACCTTTAATTTGCTTGCATTTCTTTCCAACAGTTTAGGTTTAGCCTTAGTTTATTTAATTAGCATGCATGCTAGTTTAATTTCAGGATTTAAGATCGTCAGAGACTTAAGCTCCAGCGCCAAATTCGCCATACTCCGCCCATTTCTGACTAACATTTCTGCAACATTGCCTTCGCTATCCATTTCTCCACCGAGGCCCTCTTTTTTCACCTCGAAACTTGTAAGGATTCAAGCCACCAGACTCCACTTTCACCACCTTTTCCAGAGTCCCATCACTGCATTCCCCCTTGGGTACCTAGCTTCAATAGAGGGACGAGAAAGCCCCCGCCACCTCAATCTTTTTGTGTAGGAGAGCAGCAAGGAAGACCACTTGGAGCACACTCCCTAAGCTCGAATAGGAGCTCCAGGTGGCCGACGCTCAGGGCTCCTCCGACTAGCCCCGGACACATTTAAGGGTACCTTCATATGCGCAAGGCTTCTAGGAAGCCGAGGAGCAACTCAATTGTGAAGGAGGAGACTGGACTGAGGATAAAGCAGCTATTAAACCTCATCAGAGCTTTGTTCTTCAGGAGTTCATCTAGACCCCTCCTCTACCATGGGATCAAGTAGATGGCTTAGATTTAATTTGGGCCCTTGAAATTAAATGAAGCAGTACGCCATCTACGCCATCCATCTTGCCACGTGGAAGATCTAGAGTCGTCTGAACGCGTATCACTATGGGGCAAATCACTTAGTATCCCCTCCACCATTTTATATTTAATAAATGATCCCATAAATATTAAATTAAGGTTAAACATTTGTGTAAAATTTGCATGTGCCCCTAGATGTTATCGTGTATATCATCTAGGTCGTGTGCTAGGTCAGCTCATGTGGTCCACCGCATGAGTTGGCCAATTTGCACTGAACCCCTTACGGGTTTCTTTATTTGCTTTTATTATATAAAATTTGTATTTCAATTCAAGATTTTGGGTTATTTTGCGAGAACATCCTCATACTTTATTTATATTACAAAAATATCCCTACGAACACTGTGTAATTAATTTTGTATCTTCTATTTTTAATTAATAAGCTCTCCTGCTTGAAAAATTGTGGAAAATTATTGGATGTACTTTAAATGATGCTTAATCAGGCCATGATCTGTATTTGTCGTTTCATTGCATTTCTTATTTATTAAAAATCATTTAAGAGCTGATTAGCCCTAGTTCAGATACAAAAATACAAAAAAATGAAAAATTTATTTACAAATTCCAATATATATAACTATATAATATAACTCTAGACCAAACATCACATAAAAATACAAAAGAAAAATCTTAAAAATTAAAAAACCCTTCTAACCTTATAAAAAATTGCAAAAAAATATATCAAACCCAAAAAATAGTTTCCTTCTGTATATTTTTATGTATATTATATATTATATATTAAAAATAGTGTTAAGAAATTTTGGACTCATCACCTATTTCTAGATCTCAAAACAATCCGACCTATCTATTAACTCCCTATTTTGGAGTATTTTAGAATTTAAAAATACCTAAAATTAACTAAAATTACCAAAAAAATCACAAAAAGAGAGAAAAATATATAAAAAAGACAAAAAAAGATTTTTTTTTTATAAATTTTCATTATTTATAGATATATTTATAAATATAAAAGCCTATAATGACTATATATACTTAACATTATTATTATTATAAATACCTTAAATATATTTTAAATTCTTTTAAAAATAAAAAGAACTGTACCCAAATATTTTTTATGAATTTTTACATATATATTATATATAGTACATATATTATACATAGCATTATATATAGTTATATATATACTTATTATATATTAAAAAGAAAATGAATTTAAAAATCAGATAATATAAAAAGAAAATAGAAAATTATAAAATTAAAAACATAAAAAATAAAAAAATATAAATAAAAATTAAATACCAATAAAACCCCACAAAAATAAAAATGCATAAAATATCACAAAAATAATTTTTTATTTTTAAATAATAATTATTTGCCTATCCGTGTATTTTCTCTCAGTGGTTCGAGCCTGCACTTGCTTGACTGTACACATTGATTTGTAGGGTATAATAAATTTCAACCTGCGTAATTTCCTTGATTTATCATTATTGTGGGTTGCTTGTTTGCTTAATTTGATTGTTCACGATTCGATTACTAAGAGCGCAGTTGACACAACGAGTGTCGGACCTGACTTTTCAGGCACCACAGACCCTCCAAGATCGGACGTTTGGATCCTCTGTTCAGCCTTTTAGTAATACAGCCTTACTCTTTCGAGAAGCAAAGATCCCAATCCATGTGCGCTTGTACATCAGAGATATGACTTTGCATAAACGTCTCCAATGTACAATACATGACAATGGAACTCTTCGCCTTGATGGGAGACCATGGATGTCATTTATATATTCATACATATCTCATACAAATTTTAATTATTATTATGAATCATATTCACATAATTAATTTTGCAAAGGAATTACATCTCTATTTATATAAAGTGTTTATTTTAATTGGATCTAATTAAATTAATCATATTAAATTAATTAATAATCTAATTCAACCAATAAACAATTACGGTTTGCTTAGATGTTTACGCGGAGACTTTTCATGCTGCCCATTCTTGAAATGGATCAAGTCAGGTCGGACAGATAATGTTAATAGGGAGTTCCTCCACTGCAGTGCAGGGTATTGATTAAGTAACCCATTAGCATATCCACAGCCTAGACACCATCACCGAATCAATTCAAGACAATGTAATTGGTACAAATTGTATTAAGAGGTTTTATCGATCACATGCTCTTGGTGGCCAGCATGATACATATATAGTAATCACTCATAAATCTTAGGTATCTTAACATATTTTAAATATAATAAATTTCTAGTCATACCAAGCAAATATGGTTTGCATGTAAAAGTTGACCTACAACTATTGTAGGTTAAATTAGGATCTTTGTCATGAAATAATCATTCAATATTGACTGATATTTAATCAAATATTTCCATAAATATTAAAAATCGATTTAATCATGAGAAAATAGTTTCTTTGATTTGTATTGAATGATAAACACATTAAGAAAGTATCTTGATGATCCAATCATCATCCGATCCATCTCCACTAAATATGGAATATCTAGGGCAAATGGAGTCAAAATCATGCAAAATAAATTTAAGAGGTTTGCTTAACTATCTATTTTATTAAAGTATTTATTTTATGTTCCATGACGAGAAAACAATAATGAAAAATTAATTTGTTACAGATCCATGAATACATGCAAAAAATAATGTCACTGCGGGAACTTTTCGAATTTTAATTTATACACCTTTGGTCCCAATAATTGGCTAATGATTTGGGGATATATTTAGAAATTATAAATATATTTTATTATCAAAAAATTCGTTCAGATATTTCATAAATAGTAGCTTTTCATTTTAGTAAAAAATAATTCAAAACATGCATCTTATTCATAAATTATGAGTCCCCACACATCCGATAAACAAAACCGTGTTCCCTTAAGGTTTGGATTACATCCAAGACCTTTTACCAAGGTTATGATATCACTTGAAGGATATATTTTAGGCCTTAGCACAATACGAAAGCATGTAGATCGCATCAAATACAATCTAGGGCAACTAGTCATACTAGTTGCAACGGGCAACAGAATTTAAAAAATTTAACTAGATGAAACCACATGATATGGGAACACTTCTAGAATTATATATCAAGATCAAAAATGAGTCAAAATATTACCTCTTGAATCGTGATTGAGACCACGTGTCTTTAAGCGAAGAGCCCTCTTGTCTCAAGTCCAATCCAACGAAGAATGCACTTACGGGTGCATGTATAAGACGTGTGCTTCCCGCAATTCGAGTTGAAGATCTGAGCAAGGAGTCTCCTGATTTCATCCCACAAAATTGATAGACTTCTTCACGAGCAAGATGCACTGAAGGTAGAGATTCATGAGCAGTCGATCCAGCATCACAACGGTGACACGATGACTGTAAGGCTCTCTAGGTCAATATGGTGGACGGTCATAATATTGAGTGTGTGTGTGTGTGTGTGTGTGAGCCTGTATGAGAATATATATATATAGAGAGAGAGAGATTTGTTGTTCTTTTTTTGTAGTAGAAAATACTAGGGTTTACCCTTTCTTTTGTACTAAATTGGATGTCCATGGATCCCAATCCATGTGCACACATAATTAATGATGTATATTATTTTGTGTTTTCCATCAATGGTCATGTTTTTTTGCATAAATTTGCAACAATAAGAAGTTAATTAAAAATAAATTAAATATATTGAAGATCCATCAATATAATTCAATTTAAACTAAATCAATCAATGTGGAATTACTTGGAAGGGGAGCAAGCCTCCTTCCATACAAACGGTGGACAATCACAAAGAATTAGGACTTAAGGTGGTTGTCTATTCTTATTATGGTGAGGAGGCTCTCTCATTCCATGTTTAATGAGATCTCATATCTCATTAAAAATTCCACATGTGCAACAATTTTTGCTGGAAATTATTCACTTAAATAAATCTAAATTATTTCGTGATAATTTCAATCATGCCTTTGACGACTATGAATCATATTCATACATCTAATATAAAATGCAATTGCATTTACAATTAATTATATAATGTTAGTCCAATTCACATCAACATTTAATTCATAAATATTATTCACAATTAACTCCCCAATAAATTGCAAATCATATTTATAATATTTATGATTATTATGGATAGCGATGTCCACATTAATCATATCCTTGATAATTAATTCATATTTAGTTATCTCCGATGAGTATTCTCATGTGTCTGAATAATACGAATCATATTCATATTATTCATGATAATTAAATCACATTTAATCATTAATTTTCCAGTGCTCAGATACATTATCAACAATTGAATCATTCTTGATTTCTTTCAAGAATAATGTACTTTCTCTGCGGATACTTGGGGTTAAGGACAATGCGATTGTATATCCTATGTATAGTGACTTGGATATTAAGATCATATCTCAAATCCAGATCTCAGAGAATCACATTCAAATCAATATCCAACATTTGGATTAATATTCTGAAAGGAGTCACTAAAATACAAATGCATTTCATTACCACCCCCAGAATGGAAGTGTCGTGGTTATACAATCGTTTATGATCACATCACCCCTTAGTATTCCTAATACCCGTACATCATGTATACTGGAAGACCTAGAATAAACCCAAAGTTTTAGATCATATTTAGACTGTCCCCTTTAGGATTTTATCATTAGGTTTCTCATTAGGTCATTGGGAGTTGGTATCGATCATATTCTTTCCAAAAGCATATATCATACCTACAAATTCTTGTCATGTTTCCAAAGAAAGATGACCATGCATGAAATTTGATCGGTCCTAATACCTCATGAGTGAGCTCAACTCTTTGGATTCAGTAGTGAACCTGTATGATCCCATTGAGAGATCGTATTACTCATATGCCATTGTATGCACACCAGCTCATCGGTGTATAGTCCTTGATTAGGTCATCATCTTAATGGTATGCCTAATGTACATACTTAGACATATAGTAATACATATGTCTCCGGTTAGAGGATGCATGCCTATATCATGTCATCATAAGACATAGGTCTTGGTTATCTCGATCTCGTCAAGACAACTATTTCACCTAACTTATTTGACACCTCTGAATCTCTATTTCTATGCAGAGGATCTGCATCAAGAGGTCGGTCGAATATCAACCTTTAGAGAGGGATTGTCGTCTCCTTCTCAGATTGGAGATGCTTTCTTAACAATCATTTGACGGTGCTTGATGAGTCCCTCAATCTAACTCTTTAGATATCATTCAAGCACAAGCCTCTATGATTCAACCATTGAATCAACAACTGTATGATTATTAAGATAGCCATGGTACATTACCCTAATACTAAGGGACCTTATAAGTGCATTCATTCATTTAATCTCAGTCAATGAGTGAAATAAATCAATAACCTTTATTGATATATCAAATATTACAATAACATTTATTGTAGGAATTTTTCTCGGGGCTCACATGGCTAACAATTTTTAGTTAATTTTATATGAGAGAGGCATGTTTTCTATTCGTATTGTAAAAGACCAATGAGAAATTGTATTCCACTATCTTTTTGGTTCAAAATATTCACTTCCGGGTAGCCTTTTATCTTATTATAGGAATTTTAAAGAATTTAATATTTGAAATCAAAGAATTTAAATTATGTTTAAAATAAAATTGACAGTTTGAAATTTTAAGCCATTCAGTTATCCCTTTCGCTTAATATAGTAATTATGGATAATATGATTTTCTAATAAGGTAATCATTAATTAGGTTGATCCATTATTTTAGAAAATATGGTTTGGTAAAAAAGCACTATCTCTTCAAGTAGTGGTTTTGATCTCGTGCGTCCATTCGTCATCCAACACCCCCAATTTGCACCTTTCTAAACCAAGGAAAGTTGTCACCTCATTTGACAGGGTTGTATATATGGAAAAAAGGAGTATGCTCTCACCCTTTTTTATCAGTATTGTTTTCATTTTTTTTGAAATTAAATCTAGGGAGATTTAGATCACCATATATCACCTTGGTGTCATTCAGAATTCAACTTAATTCCAGACTTCTATCCCCTCCATCAAGACTGCCAAATTCTAACGGTCTCAGAATTGTTGAAATCGACCCCCTCTATATGGACACATTAGGAATGTCTATTTTACACAAAATTTGAAACATGTATTCTACTTATTATTTTAAGTAAATCCCTCTAGGGTTTTATACGAATTTTGATTGTCTTGATGGATAAGTTACAAGTCTCAAAATAAATTGAAAATTGAATGATGTCATGGTGATATGTTGTGATTTAAATCCAATGAGAATTCATTTCAAAAAAATCAAAAAAATTGAATGTTTGTGACCGGTTCATACTCCCCAACCCGTGTGTGTAGAACTTCAAATAAGATTGGTGCTCACCACCCCATGGTCAGCCCTCAATCTCATCCATCTAATTTTAATCACACGATTGAAAAAATGGGGAACTAGCTTTATTATTTTAATGATGGAAAACCTATTTTGATCTTTTTATAACCCTAATTATCTCCTATCACTTCCCCTCCCTCCCTTTCTCTTCCCCAACCCTCCCAACGGTTGCATGTTGCGAGGGGGAATTTAGGCAATAGCAGTAGGAGAAGATCGTTGATGAATATCCATTTCATCACCTTTATTATTCATTTTGGCCTTTAAACCCTAGCTAAATGCATGAATATATCATTAATTTGTTAAAATAAACAGTCATTAATTTGTACAAAAATATTGTATAAAATATTGTATATTTATTGTATTTATTACCAAAATAAAAGAATAAAGAAAAGAAAAAGAGTGAAGTGTCAAGGACACTGAAGTGACCCTAGCCCCTGAGACTCAGTCATCATGATGGCTTAGACGACAAGGAATAAAGTAGGAGGAGATATGACAACTAATTTTACATAAACCACAGTCGGATCACGCTACAAAATAGCACGATAATTACTTTTTGGGCCTATTTTATTTTTTATTATTTACACCTTAATTAAAGAACCTTTGTACATGAAAATTGTAGACAAAATGTAAAGAAAAATACAAAATTTATTTCATACAAAAATAATATACATTGTACATTTTATACGCAGAATAAAATCCTAAACCCCAAACTTCACAGACTCATATCTCTCAAATGAAAACTCAAAATGTATAAATTCACCTTTAATTGTACATAGCTTTTAATAAGCTATTTAATGAGGTTGGATTCGTATTTTTGAATTAAGATGTGAAAGTCAGGTTTAGGACTCCTATTGTACAATATACCCAAATAAAATATTCATTTTATTTATTCTTTATTATTTTTATAATCTTTATTTTTATAATTTTGTAAATATTATTTATAATATATGTACATATTAAAACTGAAATAGAATCATAAAGAAATTATTGAAAAATATGTATACTAAATAAATAAATGAAAATACAATACATAGACATATGTAATAAATATAACTATTTATTTAAGTATAAATATTATATTGAAAAATATAATAAAAATATATTTACGCACATAAAAATAAGTCATAAATATATAAATTATCAAAATAAAAAAATAAAATCGAAAATACAAAAAAACAAAATATTAATGAAAATACATATATGTATACTTGCAAAAAGTAACCTCATACCTAGAATAAATAAATAAAAATAGGTATAAAACACTATAGAAAATTAGAAACACTTTTCATTTTATAACCTAAAAATAAGGAAATCAATTATTATTTATTCTCCATTTTCCAAGGCATTTTTACCTTGGAATTTCATGGTTGGTCCACGTGGACTAACCAGGCGTCTTCATTCATTGACCTAGGTCAATTGTACCTCACCCTCTCTGACTTCTGTCAGAAGTCACGAGCACACCCACTTCACTGATTTATCGTGCCTCCATTCTTCACCTTTTGCCCTCGAGACCTCCACCATTGCTAAGCCCATTTGTCCCTGATCTTCGACCATACCGGAATCCCCACCAACCCTCGATCAATTACACGAAACTTCCCCTCAAAACTCGCTCAAAATCCATCTATAAATAAGTCCCCTCACCCATTTTGATTTTTTGATCGATCTTCGGCTTGTTTTAGCCCCTCAGATCACTATAAACACCTCCATATTTTTGATAGGAAGCTCCAGGTGCTGATCTGCAGCGAGGAGGACGGTCGTAGAGTTCCCGGCTCAGTTGATACCCATTTCCTACACATTTTAGATAATTCATAATCCCTAGGTTTCAATTATGCATTTAATTTCATATTTAACGGTAAGGAGTAGGGAAATCATCAAATCCATATTTGACATGGAGCTCGGGCTCTAGGTCGATTTCGTTGTGATCTGACCATAATTGACCCATTCCCTCACTCCATTTCGATCCCTTACACTTCCTCCACAATTCCCCCGCAAAAAGCCCTTTGGATTTTGCCTAAATCGAAGGACTTCAAGCTCCTCTTCCGCCATATCGTCGAAGCTCTATCTCCATCCAATTCCTCCTTTTTTGGTAAACTCTTGGGTTGCGGAAGACGTCCTCGTGCTAGGGGATCTTTTGGTGCATGTGTGTA
Organism: Ottelia alismoides; assembly: GCA_037367405.1. Classification (NCBI taxonomy): domain Eukaryota; kingdom Viridiplantae; phylum Streptophyta; class Magnoliopsida; order Alismatales; family Hydrocharitaceae; genus Ottelia; species Ottelia alismoides. The sequence goes on from JAZKJV010006669.1 coordinate 335,725, forward strand.
GGTGAAAGGTAGTAACTAAATCTCTAACGATCACTCGAAAGTAGCTCCCAGTGCTCGAACATCATCTGAGCACCTCAAGCTTCCTCACCTCCCTTGGAGCCTGCCATTGCACGTGGAGGCGCACCCACGTCCTTTTCCACTCACCGGCAAGGAGATTGGTGCTCAGAGTTGTGCTGAATCGACGATTGAAGTTCACCATGTCGAGTGTTCTTCGTGTTCTTGAAAGAGCTCCACGCGCCATCCGATTGAAACCCACATCCAGATCTAATCAGGACCATAAATTCGAGGCGAAATGATGCGGTAGCTCAGCCACACGATCGTACATGTGGCGTTACTAGCGATGTCCGATCGGAGGCGTTAAGTGGGTAATTATCACAGAACCCCCTCCGCTATTTTGTTTTTTAAAGAACTATGTAAATGTTATATGTAATTTTAAAAAGTAGTGGATAAATTGCATATGCCCCCTAGAACAGTTTAAATATTGTAATTTAGTCCCTGTTAGAGTCACATGCATGCGCACATTTTGTTTTGCGAATATTGCATGTATACCCTCGTGGGTTATTTAATTATTATTTAATACATTAAGTTGGGATATCAGTTGAAAATTTGGGTTAAATTGCATTGTGCCCCTCACATTTTATTTTAATTGCAAAAATAACCCTGCTAGTTTAATCATTTTTTTGTATGATTTTCTATTTCTTAAAAATATCAAACGTGCTCCAAAAATCATGAAAAATAGGATTAGTACCTAGATGCATGTTTGTTCATGTTATATAATTACTTTTGCATTTTATGTCTTTTCCTATTTTTTAAGAAATATTGCTGGATAGTCCATGTTTATCTCAAAAATCCCAAAAAATTAGAAAATCATGTCTAAAAATTTCCAAAAAAAAATAGCGCGTGTTTACTATAGTGTCTAATACCTTACGACCAAAAATCCAAAAAATAGCAAAAGAAAACATATAAAATTAAAATCTCCAAAATCATATAAAAATTACAAAAACTCTTTTAAAATAAAAAAATGCTCTATATTTTTACTTATAAATATCATTATATATTTAAAATAGTTTTGAGAATTTTTAGACTTATAAGTATTTTTAAATCTCAAAATAATTCGGCCCAATTGAAAAGCTCTTGGTTTTGTGTACTTTGAACTTTAATAATCCCTAAAAAATAACAAAAACCACTGAAAAATAAAAAAAACATCAGAAAAATATTTAAAACACAAAAATACTTTATTTCCTGCATTTTTAGTATTTTATTAGTATTTATAATTACCTTAGCCTATATTGTCTATATAGTCTTATATATCCTATATTATATATTTAAAAGAAAAAGAAATAGAAAATTCAAAAAATATAAAAAGAAAATACAAATCAAAAAATTAAAATAAAAAATATAAATATAATAAATATAATATAAAATTAAAAACCCACATTCTTGGCCTTATATTGTGCATAGCTACATATATATACATACCTATATTATTTATTCATTAATTATTTATAAATAATTTTAACTGCTACATCATGTGTTCTCTGTGTTTGATACCCTAATCTGCTTGTCACTATACACACATTTATTTGTAGGGTTTATAATAAATTTTGATTCACACCTTATTCATTGATTGATATATTGTGTGGGTTGATTGTTGAAAAGAGCCCGAAGTTCTCGTAGGCCACTTTGATGATTGTGATCTCGTCTTCTGTGGAGTATACGATCAGTAGGATCCCTCGTTTGGCTCTCTTTCAATCATGTAAGCGGTAGAGGGCAGCACTGGCATGGTGGTGGGGATGGACATCGAGGACAGCGGTGGCAGAGAACGACATCGGGGGTGCTCTCTCTCCTGATCCCGATCCCCAAACCCTAACCTCACCCATATAGACTGCTCTTTAGATCTACATGCTCCACGGTGTCGAGATCTGACCTTTGATCGTCCTTCACCTCAAGCTACCCCTGATCATGGCGATGAGGAACAAGACCCCCTCTACAGGAAACACTGCGGCACCCTCTGCCATGCATGGTTACTATCAGTAGAGTCATCGGGTTTGGTCGGCTATGGGACATCATGTTTATGAAGAACAGAGGTGGAGAAGGGACGCAACCTCAAGATCGAGGAGGCTTAGAGGTAGAGGACAACATGTGGGAGGTGGTCGTGGAGGGCCAATGGCCATTTTTTGTTGTACATAATTGCTCGTATTTTTTACCAATCTCATATCATTTTTTTTACAAATTTCATATTATTTTTTACATGTTATTGTTTCTTTTATCATTTACTAATAGTTTAGTTTTTGCTGCAGAACCCCATACACTTATTACAAAGCGAGCACGAATTTTTACAAAGGTAGTGTGAATATTACAATCTCATTTTTGTAACACTTAATCTATTTCTGATTAATAGTTGATAAAATACCAACTCTATATTTATTTTACAAAAGTCCATATAAATATTACAAAGTAAGGACTTTTACAAAGACCCATACAATTTTACAAAAGGAAGATGCACGTTTAATAAAAAGTACTGAATGGAAATGTAAAAAATGCAGCATTTACAAAGCTGAATATAGATATTGCAAATATGCAATTCATTTTACTAAGGACGATACAAATTTACAAAAGCATCATACTCATTTACTAAAAATTATTGGTCGGGAATGTTAAAAAAACTATTTTCATATTTACAAAACTGAATCTAAATTATACAAAAACTCGTTGGAGTTTACAATACATGGTTAAATCCAATTCGTTGAGAACGAAATTGGAAATTAACTAATAAATATAGTAACGAAAAATGTCAAATCCAAACAATCCTAAAATAGTAATTCAAAGCCATTAAATGAAATTTGAATTTAATAAAATCAAGATGATGGGAATATTCTTTTAGATGATGTTTTGGAAGCACCTACTGGATCGAGATTCAATGGATCTCGTTGATGGCTCATCACAAAAGTAGTGAGCTTCAATCTCATTTGAAACACACCATAAATATATATATGTATATATAGAGCGAGTGAATGCATAAAGCAAATGTTTGGTATTAGTTATTTATTGTCCACTGAAAAATATATTCGGGTGTATAGAGAAGAGGTATCTTATGGTAAAATTTTATTTTTGTATTTATCAGAATTGCTTGCATTCTAATGGACTGTATATGATCGGGCATGTGTCATTGTCTAACAAAACATGTTTTTACCTATACAATGTAATTTATCCTCAAGCATGGTGTCCTTACATTTCTAAGCATACTCCTACCTCTTTTCCCTCATTATTTTTATTTTTTTTTGAGATTAAATCTAAGGAATTTACATATTTTTTTGAAACAATCAAATGAAACCATTAGCCATTCATCACGGGGAAAGTTCAAGCATAGTAGCTAATATAACAGACCAACCAAAGCCCACTGCACAAACCGTAGCAAAAAGGGCAGCAATAGAAAGCAACATGAGTAAAAGAAAGTTCACCACGAAATGCAATCAAAAAACAAAAAAGGGGTTGGCCAAAAGACAACCCTGAGATACCATCACCGCGAGCCTCAATGATTTACAGGTGATGCCTTGAAAGATCTCTCCATCCCCGCTAAGGGCCTGTTTGGTTGCTGGGTTGGACTGGGTTGGGTTGGGATGGGTTGGGGTGGGTGAATAGTAATCTGTGAGGAGGAAGTACCCTTGGGAATAGTAACCAGGGTTGGGCCAACCCTGCAACCAAACAGGCCCTAAGTTTTTCGAGGTCGGTGTCTTTTTTCCCATGAACTAGGCAGCTTGACTATGGGCAACACACCAAAATGATTTTAAATTGCAATTGTTAATGATAGCAGCACGGGCCATATGTTTGATAATGTTGACGAAAAAGAAGCTCATAAAGACGCATAAAAATGTAAGGATCAGAGGTTTGGCAGCTTTAGACCCAAATGCCCAGCAAACTTGTGAGTTTTCTATAATTGCGTTCCTGCCTGATATCACAAACAATCGAATGCCTTCCTACAATGGACTCTCCAGATCGACCACCAAATCGATGCCCTCATAGCAAACATCTACTAATTTAATTCACACTTTAACTTCTCAAATTCGTATTGCATAAATTTTGTTAGATTAAAATTTTGTTCTATTAGAACATGCTATTTTGATTGTCTTCTTGGTGAATGGGCAAGATTTCAACAATATGTAAATAGTCTTCACATTCATTTTCACAAAGAAAGCATCTATTTACCGACGAAACATTTAATTTGCCAAGAAGATCTTGAGTGATTAACTTATTGTGTAAAATCATTGAAAGAAAATAAGAGATTCTTGGGTCAAAGATGTTGGACCAAATCTTCTTATAAAATGGAAATAATTTGTCCCCATTGATCAGGATCTGGTAGATGGTTTCGTATAGCATTTTTCCATCACCAGGCATTCGGGTGGGGGAAAAACACAGGTCTGGCACCCCCTCAATAATCTTATCCTTTGATGATAAAATTCACATCTTGAATTTATTGAATTCCCTCCATAAACCAATAGGGATCCGATTGGTTTTTGATGATAATATTGAATTCCATAACATTCGCACCATGCTTCAATGATCGATGAGAACGATCGGACCGCCACGGTGGTAACATTCATTGATTGTCTCTGCAAGGAATTTTTTACCTTCAATGATCATCACCGACATCTTGGTAAAAAGCAAAGGAGATAAAGGGTCACCTTGACGAGCCCTACGATTCGGTTTGAAAAGTCCCTCTGAAGAACCATTGAGTTTGAAAGACATTCTACTTGTCTCCAAAATGGCATGAGTCCAATCAATGTACTTTGGTGGGATGGTGAGATTTTCTAAAGTTTTAGTAATAAAAGGGCATCTAATGGTGTCAAATGCTTTCTTGAAGTTTATCTTCAACACAATCGCTTTGATATTTGATGTCATTCAACAATCAAGGATAGATGATGCAAAGATGAATGTATCAGCAGCCGATCAACCTCTCGGGAAAGCAAACCGAGTAGGTGGCATTTCTTGTTTCAAAATAGGGGCAAGTCTGTTTGCAAGGATTTTTGAGATGGTTCTACTTGGGAGGTTGATAAGGCCAATCAACCTATAATTTCCTATATTCCTACGATCTCCCTTTTTGTATATCAAAGCAATGATGGAATTGTTCATGTGTCTTATGTTTTTTGATACAAAGGATCGTTCTTTCATCACAAATAGAAGATTTATGAATTCCTATTTCAAAATAGGCCAAATTTTTTTAGGAATACTATAGTTAGGCCACCTGTTCTCGGAGCATTATTTCTCTTAAAAGAATTAATAGTGTCTTGGAGTTTATCAGCTATATGTGGCCCACCTTTAAGATCAAAGGATTATGATCTAAACAAGTTTTAGGGATTCTGATGACGCGAAAAAGCCTGAAAAGATAAGCAAAAGGTTGGCTAATCAAGACCTGATCAAGTTTAGCCCAAAAGTGACTACAATACAACCGGACCAAGTGTAGAGAGTCAATGAGTACGCGACTTCATTTAGGTCCGAATCATTTATCCATTTGTCAAAATCTTTATCAACACCTTTGAGAGGAGCTTTAGAAACACGTTCACTTCTGTATCTAATCATTAATGAAATCACCTTCCAAAATCTTGTGTAAGTTTACTTTGAAGTTTTCATGCAATTCATTCACGATCCGATCGCAACCCATAAATATTGATACACACTAAACTGTTCGAGATAAATTGAAAATCTAATGAAAAGACCAAATCCAATTTTTTCCTCCATTAAAGTGAAGATGGTGGCATACCAACCACATAATATCTCCCACGATCTTGCTCAGTTCATTGTTGGACCAAAAGAATTGGTCCCAATCACCATCTGAGGGCAGAGTGGATTAGGATTATTCTTATATCTAGTTTCTTGAATGTTGAGTTATTATATTTATATGGGTAAATGGGTAAACGGATCAATTTTAGACGTCAAAAAATACTGTAGCAGCAGCAACAGTCTCTTGCGGGTGGATTCAGACCTTCACAACAACTCCACAAGGCATGGAGTGGTTGCCGCAACGCAATATGGTTGATCAGCGACGAGAGAAATCAAAAATCACCACCAAAAGACAAAATCCAGCACGGTGGAACCAATTTCCAGCACTCCAAGCAGTAGAAAACACAATCATATGCCTCAACGAGGCTCTGATACCATGTTTGAATCAAATGCACTAAGCACACACAAAAATGGAGACATGGATTTACGTGGAAAACCCTACGGAAAGGGAAAAATCACGGGAGCTCTCAATCTCTAATCTCCCTCACTAGAGATTAGGGCACTCTTCACTAAAATTGTTTTCAAATGAGGAGGAATGAGTACAATATATAGAGAAGGATGGGTAAACGATCTCCCATCCAAAGATCTGTTTATCCATATAAATATAATAACTCAACACTGAATTAGTGAGATGTCGATCTTAAACTTCATTCTTAAGTTATCAAGCATCTTCCATTTAAGTGAGCTTTCTAGACCATGAATGTTCCAACTAAGCATGTTTAATTCCATCACAAACCACCGATAAACTAAATCAGAATACTGAAACTATTCAGAATAGATTAATACCGAAAATATTCAAATAAACTGCATTGAAGATCTAAAATCAATCTCGAAAATATCAGATAACAGATAATGGACAAAACTTAGCTAGCTTGCTATGAAATTGTTTCCTTCAATTGAATCGTCAAAATCAAAGTCAAATAGATCCAGTAGTTTCTTTGGTCCCAAAAGATGGGGACCATTTGTAAAACCCACAAGCAGAAGCCTTCTTTTGTTTGAATGGAGGTGTGGGCGAGCTTCGAAGTTTTGCTCGGACTCCAGTTCGATGACGACCCGGAAGGTTGAGATCATGGTTTAAAAAACCGGATTGGACCGATCAGTCGGACCGGTTGAATCGGGAACCGGCCCCGACTCAGTTGGTTCGGCCGATTTTATGTAATTAATTTGGAAAAAAGGAAAATGAAAAATTGGGTCCGACCGGTGGTGACCAGATCGGGTTAACCCAGGTGGTTGGACCGAGTTGACCCGGATTGACTCAGTTTTGATGGTTTGATAATTTTTTAAAAAAAATATAAGTTTGAATAATGAAATAATAGAATTTTTATCACGTGTGCCCTTCTTAACTCCTGCAATATCAGTTATGTCTCTCTCTTTTTTGGAATTTAAGTTGTGCCACTACTTTCTTAAGAGTATTTTTTAGAAGTAATTATAAATAAATTATTACAATATTATATTCATATATAATGCTAGAAAATGTGGCTAACATTTGAAAAGTGTTAAATAGACAATCATGTTATTCTATTGGAAGATTTGATATTTTAAACGATTATTTCATTGATATATAAATGCATACTTACATCTATGCATCTGGTTTATCGGTTCAAAAAATCGGTTCGACCGGCCAGACTAGTAAATTAAACCCGGTCTGGTTTTTTCCGAGTCGATAGGAATGATGATGTCATGCTGAAATCATCACCGGTTCGACCGGTTTAGACCGGCGATCCGATCCAGTTGGACCAAACCGAAGATTAACAGATTCAATGTCTGGTTCGATTTTTAAAATCTTGTTGAGATTTTCCAGCATCTTGCGAGGGCTCCGTTATCCACTTGATGACCCAAGATCTCGGATTGCAATGGGCAGTGATATGTCCAACACCTCCGCAGATATAACATGCAATTAGGTTTTTACAGAATCGAGCCATATGGCCAATACGAAGGAATTTGAAGCACCTTCCCATTTGATGTGTAGACGTTTAATTATCTTTCGAAGAATTGGATTTGCCATCCAAAAGAGATTGGCGGCGCAGCTTGTTGCCCATCTCCCAACAGTCTCTCTGTAAAACTTAAATTATCTTTGGGTTTAAACTTCCCAAGGATTTCGTGACTGGACCTTGCTGCTTATTACTGTCAATGTTGTTAAAGCTGCTCCTCGGAACTGAAACAGAGATCATACTAGGCCAAGAGTCGAAATCAAATAAAGAAGTTTGAGAGGTATTATCAGACAAGATCTGATCTTTCTCCTCCGACAAAGATTTAAAAACTTTAGAATTTACAGATCATATGGCGAGAGGGAGGTTTTGAGACCAGTCAATTAAATGTTTTGATAGAGAAATATGTGACTTATGACCTTTTGTTCTTTCTTTTTGAGTTAAATCATCTGGTAGTAGACCAACATTGAACTTATCAAAGTTTAGGAACCATTTTCCCCTTCCTCAATCTTCTGCAAATAGTTCCCAAGATGGGTATATATATGTATCCCATTTGATGAGTTCAAAAAATCGATTCGATCGGTCGGATTAGTAAATTAAGTCTGATCCAGTTTTTTCTGAGTCGATAGGAATGATGATGTCATGCTGACATCATCGTCGGTCTGACCCGATTGGACCAAACTGAAGACTGACCGATTTAATGTCTGGTCCGATTTTTAAAATCTTGTTTAGAATTGTTGAAATTGACCCCTTCTAGATGAACAAGTTAGGCTTGTTTATTTTACCTGAAGCTTGAAATAATATGCCATTTATTATTCTAAGTAAATCTATCCAATGTTTCACTTAAAAAAGATTAAAAAACAAAGAGGTACGAGCTTTCCTAATTGATCGTTTTGAATGGTTCGGATTTTCATATCACAGATTGTTGTTTATGATGCTTGTTTTTGGGTTTATGATGGAAATATTGCGGTCTTTTGATCAAAAGTAAGATTTACCGATTGTACCAAATATCGGACTTCTCAACAAGATTTTGATCAAAAGTAAGATTTACTGATTTAAAATTAAATGAAAGTTTTACAAAGCAATCGTGAGACCTGCTATGCTCTGTGGATCTGAATGTTGGCCTGTGAACCATAGACATGTGTAGAGAATGGTTGTAGCAGAAATGAAAATGCTAAGGTGGATGTGTGGACACACACGTAAAGATCGGATTCAGAATGACGCAATTAGAAAGAAAGTTGGTGTTGCTCCGATCGAGGATAAGATGCGAGAAAACCGCTTAAGATGGTTTGGTCATTTGCAAAGAAGACCAGCCGATGCACCAGTTAGGAGATGCGAGTGTTGGGATGTTGAGCCGGCTAAGAGAGGGCGGGGACGGCCCAAGAAGTGTTGGAAAGAGACCATACGAATGGATCTTTGTTTTGTGGATATAAGCCCAGGATTGACCCAAGATAGATCTGAATGGAGGCGAAGAATTAATGTAGCCGACCCTCTTAATTGTGGGAAAAGACTTTGTTGTTGTACCAAATATCGGACTTCCCTTGATTTTTTTGGGTAAATGCTGTGGACTGCCATTGTTTTTTGATGGAATGAATTCGATCCTTTTCAAAAAAAAATTGACAGACAGCTCCATCAAATTAATCATCATGCAATAAAAGTTAACGAAAACATTTAAACAAACAATAATAATAAATTACGGGAATTGAGTGATGGGAATTCAAGCAATTATTTAAAACAAGTGATTACGAAGGCACCGACAAAAAGATTGAAAAGCATTCTAAATTCTGGAATTAACACTATCTGCAATTTATTTGGTCAAACAGGAATATGTACCTCACATGGAATAATTTCAATACAAAAAATTGAGGTAGTAGCGCTTTTTTAAAAAAATATGTCACTAAATTAGCCCTGGTTAAATATATAGTGACAATATTATTCGTTGCAAAATGAGTTTTCATACTTGAAATTAACGACGAATAGTGTATCTATCACTATATCATTAGCAACGGTCCACATATCGACGCTTATCCAATGTTATTTTTCAAAATATCAACTAAGCGCCATTATTTGTTTAGTTCAGAATTTAGTGATGATTGATAGAAGTTTGAAAATTAGCAACAGATAAGCACTGCTATCTGGACCGTTGCTAATTATATACTGACAGATACACTATTCGTCACTAATTTCAAGTGCGAAAATTCAATTTGCAACGAATAGTATTACCATTATATAATTAATAACGACTAATTTAGTAACAGATTTTGAAAAAAATCACTATAATTCAATTTTATTGTAGTTTATTATTGATACCCGTTGACATTCTTATGCGGTTTGTACAGTTGGTGAGAAAGAGAGCGCCAATTTCTCCATCATCGAGAAGATAATAAGAACCGTCCACTTTGACGTATATATACACATGAAAATTTATGCATATTTTCAAAAGTTTCACATCCTTAACATGTATCACACGCTTCATTATTGACAAATGCACGACTCCCCTCGTAGTCTAGCTGAAGGATGAATCCTCCCGAAGACATGATACTCGATTCGATTGCGACTAAGGTCGATAGCATTTGATTTTCACGTAGAAGATACAACTATTCTTTTACAGTCTTCTTTGTATTCGCTCCACATATATTATGTAACATCCTGGGCTTAGATCCACGGTTCGTTATAAAGAAAAACTGACCATGACAACTTATTGAGTTCGGACCCAAATGGATCCGTTGACAATCACCCAAAATGCTTAAGCCCAAGTTGTCAAGTAATAATTCCCACCACTTATAAACCACACCCACACTTCGTGAGTTTTAGATATGGCACATGTTTGAGGGCATGTGTGTTACAACCTCCCCTTCTTATATTCGCAACGTCCTCTTTGCGACATGGCTCATCACTTATTCCCAGTGACAGTGACGGCTGCACGTTCCAAGTAGTCATTTCCTCATATCTCTTTGTAGGGGTGGCTCCACCTCTCGGGTAGCCCTTTCCACTATCAGGAGGAAATTGGCTCTGATACCATTTGTAACGTCCCGGACTTAGGTCCGCGGTCCGTTATCGAGGAAAACTGCCCTGACAACTTGTTGGGTACGGGTCCAGATGGACCCGTTGACAACCACCCAAAATGCTTAAGCCTAAGTTGTCAAGTAGTAATCCCCGCCACTTATAAACAACACCCACACTTTGTGAGTTTTAGATGTGCCACTATGTTTGGGGGTATGGGTGTTACAACCTCCCCCACTTATATTCGCAACGTCCTCATTGCGACATGGCCCATCACTTATTCCCAGTGACAGTGGCGGTTGCATGCTCCCGGCTTAGATTCCTTCGGGTAGCCCTTTCCACTATCAGAGGGAACCCGCTCTAATACAATTTGTAACGTCCCGGATTTAGGTCCTCAGTCCGTTATCAAGGAAAACTGGCACTGACAACTTGTTGGGTACGGGCCCAAATGGACCCATTGACAATTACCAAAATGCTTAAGCTCAAGTTGTCAAATAGTAGTCCCCATCACTTATAAACCACAGACACACTTCGTGAGTTTTAGATATTGCATTATGTTTGAGGGTATGGGTGTTACAACCTCTCCCTCTTATATTCGCAACGTCCTCGTTGCGACATGGCCCATCACTTATTCCCAGTGACAGTGGCGGTTGCACGCTCCGGGTAGCCATTTCCTCCTATCTCTTTATAGGGGTGGCTCCATCTCTCGGGTAGCTCTTTCCACTATCAGGGGAAAATTGACTCTGATATCATTTGTAACATTCTGGGCTTAGGTCCCCGGTCCATTATCAAGGAAGACTGGCCCTGACAACTTGTTGGGTATGGGTCCAGATGGACCCATTGACAACCACCCAAAATGCTTAAGCCTAAGTTGTCAAGTAGTAATCCCCACCACTTATAAACCACACCCACACTTTGTGAATTTTAGATGTGACACTATGTTTGGAGGTATGGGTGTTACACATTCTCACCATTTCGATAAAGTAATCTTGATCCATGACCTTGATATGACTTAACTCCACCCCATAATTTGGTACCAAGCTAAAAAGTTCCTAGGTCTTCGTTGGGAAAGTTCTATTCCCTATGGTAATACATGATGTAATCTTGTTTACATATATAGTTTCGAATGGCCTCACCAGAAACTCAAAACCTGGCTTCCTTTCCCGAGAAGAACTCGTTTATGACGTGTCGATTGTATGATGAGTGTTCGATAAGCACAGTGGCAACGGAGATCGGAACTCTTAGGGGGTGTTTGGATAGTGGGTTTAGGTGGGTTAAACTGGTTGCAGGTAACCCATTTTTGGGTTTTGGTGTTTGGATAGAGGGTTAAACTTGGGGTGGATTAGAAGTGGGTTTGGGGTGATGTGATTATATTGGAGTTTGAAAAAGTGAGAAGTTATTGTGATGTGATTGTATTGGAGTTTGAAAAAGTGAGTAGAAGTGGAGTAGTTTATACTTTTTATATGATATGATGGTATAGTATATTATTTTTTGATAAAATTGATGATGGAGAATTGATTTATTTAATTTTTTAAAAAGATAAAAAGTGGGACCCACGTGGAGGGAGAAAATATAGGGTAGGGGAGTTAAACCACCCTTGGGGTGGTTTAACCCGATACAAGAACGCACCCTTAGTAAGGATACATTCAAGATCATTATCCATGTCGAATCGAAGGTCTTGTACACTTGAACAAACTACACCAACTGACTACATCTTCCATGGTCGACCGATCTTTTAAGCATCCATTTTGGATCCTTACTCGAAAGGTCCAACGCATCTGGATCTAGGTCGAAAACAGGCGATTCTGATCTTCAAAATGACCTTTCTTAATCTATTTAATTTAAATCCTAAACCCTAAACCCTTTAAATAATTCTTAATCAAACTCGATGTTCGTTAATCGTATTCAATATAATGCATTCAAGCCCTAACTTCGGCACGAGTGAGTTAATCACGTATATATGTACCTGTTGTATATCTAGCTAGCTCAGCGGAAAAAAAGATATATAACAAACCTAATCACATTTTTCAGGTAATGAATACAAACCAAACTTAATTTCACTCGGCATATATAATATGAAAACACAAAGAAAAACGAAAATCGGCATCGCATATACATAATGAACATACCGAGAGTTAAATCATAGACAAGTAATTATTTCACATTATATGGGTATATATAATATACACAATGGGATGCTCTTACAAAGCACCTTATTACAATCCCCATATAAAAAACACCAATCACAAGAAGACACGTGTATTTACGATCAAGGACGACTGCCATAGCCACCACCATATCCAGAGCCAGAGCCAGAACCAGAACCACGCCCGCCACCAAGAGCGCCCTGGTCCACCGTAGACATAATCGCCTCCCCCGCCACCCCCTTCGTTTCTACCAGCTCCATATCCACTTCCGGATCCCCAACCGCCTTGATACCAGGGGGTCGAGACTTGGCCACCTCCGCCGCCACCGCCTCCTCCGTACTCGCCGGATCCACCGTCGCTTCCTCCTTGGAGGAGGACTCTTGCGGCGGAGGCGGTGCCCAAGACAAGTAGGAGGAGGATGCAGGAGGAGGGTAGTATCTTACCCATGTATATATAATGGGAAAGGATCGTCTGCTGCAATGGGAAGTGCAGCAGACTCTGCAGTGCCCATTTGAGCCGCTCGATCTTGGTATTAAAAGGCGCGCCTCAAGGCGGTCGAGGCGTACGCCTCGAGGCAAGGCGAGCCTTTTTAGCCTTGAGGCGTGCGCCTCAGCCTTGTCCGGTGAGGCGTGCGCCTCGAGTGGCTGAGGCGTAGCCTCGAGGAGTTCCGCCTCGAGGCAGTCGGGACGTTTTCCGAGGCATTTTTATTTTTTTAAAGATTTTTTTATGATTTTAAAAGTATACATGGTGGTTCGAGAAGCTTATAAATTTATACTTGTTTAGGATAATGATTATACAAGTTAAATGCCCAAATCTGATGTTTCTTTCGTACCCATAACTCCATATTTACTATTAATTATGTGTAACTATTTCAGCAAACTGCTTCATATTTACTATTAATTATGTCTAACTATTAATTTATGCAAGATGAATGCTTAAATTTGACCTCTTTCATATTCATATGCTTAAATTTGACCTCTGTCATATTCATATTTACCATTAACATGCCAAATTATTTTAGTGAACTCTTACTACTACATCCTTAAACATATAAAAATGTGTATACGAATTCGAATACTCATATAAGAAAAAAATTTGGGACGGGGATGCTGCCCCTGCACCCCCGCAAGGGGGGGGCAACTTGGGCCCCTCCTAGCCACCCCAGGCTCACTAACCGGGCAACAAGACCCTCGTACTGATAGGGTATGGTGGCATAAGGAGGGCATCAAATCGTTCTTCATCTGGGTATAGTAGAACATATAATTAGGATTCAAATCATATGATTCATATCAACAACTTGGATATTTATAATGACAACTATAGCCAGTCCATTTTAGATAAATTTTTAGTGATAGTTATAACCAATGATTTCTTTTTGATTGGGTAGAAATTTAGAAAGGTTTATTGCATTGAGTCATTGACATATCCTTTTTTCATGTTCTTATCTTCATAATATCATCATATATTACATTGTTATATACTATATGTTTGTCAGATTATATTATTTCACCAATAAATATATTTTATAATTATTTTTCTATACAAAACTGGGGCTTACACCTCGACCGCCTCGAGAATACACCTCGCCTCGCTTCCAGGGAAAACGCCTCGTTCTGCCTTTCGTTTTTTTCAAACCTTGATCACTGCAAAGTCTGCTGCCCCCCATTGCGACGATCCACATCCATATATAATCACCAACCAACAAAGAACTTATGATATATTTTCCTATTGATGGAAAGGAGATGTGGTGTTTGCGGTTATTTATGGTTTTTGGCCGTTCAGTCCATAGGCATTTATGAATTTACGCGTGAAAGTTAAAGTGATTGGACAGATTCTCTTTGAATGTTATATAATGTGCGAGTGCAGGAGTATGTGCTCCGCTCGATCTTGATGGAGCGGTTCGCACGATTTTGTATTTTTTGTGGATCCGTACCGTGTAAAATCGTGTGAATCGCTCGATCAAGATCGAACACCTCCCCCATCTATAACAGGGACAGCACACAACAGAGGATCCGTGTCCATTCAACGCAGGGGGAGAGTAAGTCGTAGTTTAACCGATCATAGCTATCCTTGAAACAATATTAGAATCGTTCTCGATTCATCACATAACCTGCAACCTTCTATGATGGCTACATATACAAGGAAATAAATTGTTAATTAGAAAATAAAACACCAACCATCATATGTGTATTTATTTTTATCATTTAAAGAAGGATATAGACAATATGTGTCTCTTCACGCATAGGTATGCATGTATATAGGTATGTATGTGTAACTTGGTGAAAAGAGATGTGCCAAAGAGGTGGGCAATGTGTGATGTATGAAGGTCACAACTTCATGCAAGCACCATGTGATGATCAATTTGGTTTATATCGGGAAAAAAATCCGATCGACTTGATCGAGAAACAGAAACACGCAAAAATGCGTAAAGATGGAGATTTTATAGTAGTTCGACGATGTGCCTACGTCAACTCTTCAGATCATGCTCAATTCTTTCTTAGTTTATCGTGAAAATTGTTCTTTGAGGAAAATGAGCGGCTGCCCAAGGGCGCCATATTTATGCTACTCATAATAGGATCCCATCGCGAAAATGTAAATCACCGTGGCTTAAACATGCGTGTCAAAAAAGTTTAAGGTGGCCAAAGCTTCGATTTCCCTCTACTCACTTATCGAACTCAATCAACTGCCTGCAAAAGGTCCTACCTTCCTTTCATGTCCTAAATCAGAAAGGGAATGGTCTCCAACGATGGCTCATATACTCTATTGTACAGCAGAGGAGTTGTAACAATGGAGAGCCACGATGAGCATCACTCACAGAAAAGCCTACAAAAATCACGAAGACGTTACAGCACTCTACTGTACAGCAGAGGATCCACAGCCCGGTGACCCTCGATCCGCTGGCACATCTGAAGAGGGTGTGCAAATATATCCCATGAGATGAGATTTTCGGGATAAGACATTAGACTAATCCGAGCAATTAAAGTATAACATTTCATCCCTTATGGAAAAGAGGGAAATTTGAAGATTCGATGTGATCGCCAAAAGCCTTAACTTCAAGGCCCATATAACTCATCACAACTCATCACTAATTCAACATTTTCAGAAGATTTCGTGGACAACGAGTAATTGTTATTATAGAACAAGACATAACGAACATGTAACTTTAATGTGATTATCTTATTCCGGAATTTATTATCCTGTAATAATTTCTTCTTATTCTGGGATACTAGAATCTTATATCCATTGGAGTTACCGTACGCACAAAGAGTTCGAAGTGACAATGGAATTGGTACGATTGTTAAAGATTCTATCACATAATCATAGAATTGTACTAGTCAATACACATACATTAGGGATGCAAACGGATACAGATTGCCCTTATGATATTCATCACCGTACTTGTTTTTGTACGTATTTTGATATTCAATTCTGTTTTAAGACATAGATATGGATATCACTTTAATATTTGCAATTACCTGTATCATATCCTTATATTTATTTTCCTATATAAATATAAATATTGTAGATTTATTTTTAACTATATATAACATAATTATGTACTTTCTTTTAACATATTTGATATAATTATTATGACATAAGTATATTGGTATAGTTAGTGGTCTATAGAGTGTTTCTAATGATATTCGTGTGAGATTAGTATTCATTTTTTAAGAATATAGTAAAATAATTTTCATAGTAACGATGACACTGCACCTATATCTACATCCGTAAAACACACATCAACCTTAGAACAAAACCTATGAATGGCATCATAATTCGCCTTCATACTAAATGTAAGGAGATCATGTAAAAGAGAAGGCGATAGAAATACGCTTACCGTATTCGAAAAATTATCGGATGTGGATATCCGTATCCGAATATTAATCGAATACGGATCGAATATGGATATTGGTTGTAAAAACTTTCCGGATATGGATACGGATATGGTAATGGCTTGAATATTCAGATCTGGATCCGGATATCTGAATACAATATTTAATATTATTTTATATATTAGTTAATATAATATAAGCTACAACTCTGTATTATTATATTAGAATTATATATTATAAAACGCAATATATTAATGATATTAATAAACTTTCGTTTGTTTGGGAATGGACACGAATAAAAGTTACGAAACCATGTCATCCTTTTTGCTTCCGGTCAAGAACGCATATCACCTTGACGCTCCATTTTGTCACGTACAACTTATTTTTCATTGCCAATTTTTAAAATCATTATGAACATTGATAAAAAAAGTTCAATTCGTATTCATATTTAATCTTTATTCGATCTGTATTCGGAATCCATGTTTATTGGATACATATTTGGAATTCTCTCTTTATTCGATTCATATTTGGATTAGCTCTTTATCGGATCCGCTCTTTATTCGATCCGTATCCGGATTCGATAAATATCCGATTCGGATTCGTATCCGTATTTTTAAGGATATGGTTTCCTTAATGCATCTGAATCATATCCGTATCCGTATTCGTATTCAATAGAGATGAAGCGAATATGGATATGTAAACAGGTATATCCGATCTGTTTTCATCCCTAGATAGAAACGATGCCATTTGAAATTTGGCGAGAGAAGACTTTCCAATTGGAAGCGTAAAAGTCATAGTAAAAAAGCTGAAAGTCAAACGAAGACAAAGTCCCTTTCCTCGTATAGTTTTCAACCCCGTGTTCATTTTTTTTGGATTAGATCATTAGACTACGATGCCCCACATGAAAAATTCAAACGATCTACCACTCTAAAACTATAGAATATCATTTAATTTATACTTCATGATCTTCCATTTTCTAATATTATATCCAATCAAGTATTCATGATACCTTTGGTTATCGAAAATTACATCAAACATGTAAATTTTCTCTTTATAAAATCCGATGGTAAGGCATGAATTATAATTTAATTATTGAACACATAAAAAACCTTTCAAAAAAAGTTAAAGTTAACTTCTCATATCATATTGGAAAACCTCGAAAAGGATTGATTGATAACTCTCTCGAGAGGTCCACATCAAATATATCATCACCATATTTTATACTATGCGACACCATTCATTATAATATATCGGTACTCCTATATATTAGTAGTAAAAAGCATACACAAGACGTGTGTTGGAAGCACTTCTTACGTCCAACACAATTCATATTTTTCTCAATTGAAATTTGACCACTCACTGCAAGAAAAATCACATTAATTTACTACGATCATTATATTATAAAGAAAATAAATACCATGGTAACAATTTGTGTCATTAGATTTGAAGGTTTATACTTCACATAAAGTTCATGATTAAAAAGTATGATATTCGGAGAATCATGATAACAATGTTTTCGTTGCTACTACTTTGGTGACGAAAAATGTATCATATGGTATATTTAGTGAATCAATATAAGCTAACGTTTCTTCGATCTTAGTCATCGTGAAGGTATTTCGTCGTGTTGATTGATATGATGTTTCACATTCTTTTATGATGCATAGATTTTGCGATGCGTCGAAAGACATCCAAAAGTGTCTTTTTTAAGAAAAAAATCGACGTCATTCATCAAAATGTAGCTTTGGGGATACATAAGATGAAGAAAAAGGAATTTCTAGTTCATATAATTCGAGCTTAAGGTAATAAGCACCTTATTACATGAGCATGTAATAGCGATGATAAACATTAGAAAAGCAATATATATTATATATCATATCGCAGGATTCGACGACAAATCGATGCCCCTCAATGACCACCACCACCAGAGCTAGAACCTCGTCCTTTTGGAACATAAGGTCCAGGTCCGCCATAGACATGCCCTCCTCCTCCACCACCACCTCCATTCTTCCCGAATCCATATCCGCTCCTAGAACCCCAACCACCGTTGTACCAAGGGGTCGACACCTGCCCTCCTCCTCCCCCTCCTCCTCCGCCAAGTTCACCTGATCCGCCACCGCTCCCTCCTTGGAGGAGGACCCTTGAAGCCGAGGTCGTGCATGAGCACACGAGGAGGAGGAGAAGGCAGGTGAAGGCCAGTCTCTTGCCCATCTTACAAAACAAGGTTTTGCCTTCTTTGAAGGGGGAAAGGATGTGAGGTTGTGGCTATTTATAATTGATATGCCAAGCTTGTTTTTCTTGGATATGACCTCATGTTTATGGCTAAGATCAAGTTAGTCAAGTTTATCACTATTCACTTGATGTATTATAATGGTAATTGATGTTTTTTGACATATTGCCTAAGTGTCACCATCATGTAGACAAACCTTCTCACATATTACATTTGAAATATTTTTAACTCTTAAACTAATCTACTTAGAGAGGCAGTTGCATCAGCTTATAAATTAACAATTATTAGTACATATTTTAATGAAAAATCAACAAATAGTCATTATTGTATGAACAAATTCATTTTGAGTTGCAACACAAAAGGTAATTTGCATCGAATAATATTCATTGTTACAAATTTAACATGGAAAGATATAGTAACGAAAACTTAAATTGTTTGATGTAGTAGGTCAATTTCGTTGCAATGGTTGTATTGAAGTAAGAATAAAAGTCGTAGTGGCGACTCTTCAAAATATCAATCCTCGGAGGTTAATTTTGTTATAATGTAAGCTGTAATGAGTGAAGCAAACGTACGGATATGGATATAGGTGTTTACATTATCCATATGCATTTTTAGATATGAATTGATGCAAATACGAATATTGAAGAATGTGAAAAACTATGTTAGCAGATCCTTATACTTCATAGATTAGCTTAAATATGTATGTATTGAATGGAATACACATGATATAAATATATATATAGCATGCTTATATATTATAATACCAGATATGGTAAAGAATGTATAAATTATTTTTATATATGGTTGAAAATAAATCTACATCTAAATTTACGTATGAAAACAAATATGCGGATAGAGGTTTGAGGAGGTAAAATACACACAAATGAGAAGGGGAAATGCAGTAGTTAATATATTTGGAAATGTTATATATATAAGGTTTAAGTATTCTAGTTTGGTTCCCGTCTTCTATATATTTTCTAAGAAGATACCATAAAATTCTCACCAAAGTCAAATCCATTGGGAATATAAGAGGATAAATAGTTGAAAGATCATATTTTGACCAAAGTTTGAAAGTTGCGCATTTATTCGTGATTTACCAAAAATTAAGAAGAAAAAACCAAACACAGCAATGCTTGCAAACGCCGTCATTTTGACTTCCCAATGTTGAGCCCTTCACCTTTCCTTAGAAACCCTAAAAAGAATGTGAGATTATTTCTAGGTCTGCAGTTAGAAAATACTGATACGCTCTTCCCAGTAAAAATAGTAATCTGTCAAAAATCCAAACAAGCTCCATTATATATGGGGCTGCCCCCACCTATTTTTCCAATTTTTTTTATTTTTTTCAGAAAAATAACATCATGTATATTTATCCCTATATCCCTCCTACATGTCATTCGAATTTCGTCAGAAACAGAGACTCCTACAGCCTCCATCTAGATGTCATTTTTCTAACGGTCGCAGAACTTTTTAAATCAACCATGTCTGGATGGAGGCCGTAGGAGTCTCTGATTCTGACGAAATTCGAATGGCATATAGGAGGGATATAAGGATGAATATATATGGTGATATTTTTCAAAAAAATAAAAAAATTTGCCAAAAAATATGGCTGGGGGCAGCCCCGTCAACCCCTATATATATATATATATATATATATATATATATATATATATATATATATATATATATATATATATAGAGAGAGAGAGAGAGAGAGAGAGAGAGAGAGAGAGATACACACACATGGGTTAAATGAGTATGCTCCTTCATAGCATATAAGAGTATCCTTCCACTTTTTTTGTTTTTTGAAATGAAACCTGGAGGAATTTACTTAGATAATAAGTAGAATATGTGTTTTAAATTTCGTGTAAAATAGTAACACTTCCATCTGGAGGAGGTTAATTTCAGCAATTCTGAGACCATTAAAATTTTGAAAGTCTTAATGGAGGGGATAGAAGTCTTTAATTAAGTAGAATTTTGAATGACACTATGGTCTTATTTTGTGATCTAAATTCCACTTTCATTTCAGAAAAAAATTCAGAGAAAAAACGGTGGAAGCATGTAAGTTACATGCTTCCATAGAGCATACTCCTTTTTCCCATATATATATAAAGGGAAAAGGGAGCCTACACCCAGGGGTTAGGTAACTACCTACACCCGGCTCAATTTTTCACAGCTTTTTGATTTTTTTGAAATGAAACCTTGAGAGAATTAGATCACTATATATCACCATGGTGTCATTCAAAATTCAACTTGATTTGAGACTCCTATCATCTTCATCAAGACTATCCAAATTTAACGGTCTCAGAATTGCTTGACCCCTTCTAGATGAACATGTTAGGAATGTTTGTTTTGCATGAAACATGAAACACATATTCCCCAGGATATATTAAGAAAATCCCCCTAAGATTTCCTTTAAAAAAACTCAAAAATCATGAAGAAAAAAGCTCGGGTGTAGGTAGTTGCCTACACCCCTGAGTGTAGGCTCCCAGCTCCCATATATAAAAGGAGTGATCCTTTGAGAGCAAAAAATTGTGAGAGCATGAAAGCAATGATTCTGGACCACTAGATTCAACTAGGAGAGAGGAGATAGAATTTAGTGATCTAGAATCACTGCTCTCATGCTCTCACATTTTTTCTCTCCCATGATCACTTCTATATATATATAGGGCTTATCCAATGATCTCCTTGCCCATTTGAGTTTTGGTGAGTACAAAATGTAGGCTCTCCACGGGTATTTCCATTTCAAAGGTTGCATGTTTCGAAGGAGCACGATTTTGGAATGATATTAATATATTTGAGTCTTTTATATTTCCAATTATATTGAGTCCTTAAAAAAAGGAAGACGGATTTGGAAATATAAATTCAAATCCTTAATTTCGTATCGAAGAAATAGTCATTGTACATTTGATCAGTAATATACATATTGTACTTAAGTAATTATATGTTGCGAGATCAGTAATAGTGAAACAGATGTCAGTAATTTATATCTGTAATATTACATTATACGGAGATTAGTAATTCATTCATGTTACTCAAGTAATACATATTCAGTTCTCAAATAATTATTGTTGTGAAATCAGTAATTAAGTATGTAAATTACTAATGTCTATACAATAATAATTGATTACAAATGTCAATTTTAAGGAATTTATTTTGATTGTTACTAATATTATAGTTACTTAATACTTTGAGTGTTACTGATGCACATCTTATTTACATATATAACCTTTTAAATTACTTATAATGCATCGAGTGTTAATGATAACAATACATAAGTTACTGGTCACGAGGTTTTTTTATAATTATTCCAACTTATTGATTCTATTGTCTTCTTTTACCTACAATATGTTACTTGTTACTAATGCTTCTCTATATCTTACTTATTCTATTCTCTATTTTAAATTACTATCGAATCACACCTTCTTTACTTATGTAGCCTATTTAATTACTTCTAATACATCAAGTGTTATTGATAGTCACACATAAATTACTTAACTTTTGTTTTGATAGAAAGAATGATAGAAAGAAAAGTAACATGTAGAATCTTATTAAGATACATAAGTAACTATGAATGGAATTTAATTAGTAAGAATAATAAAATAGAAAAGTAATACATGATATATTGTTAGTAACATATGCAAATTCCATCAGTAACTTGGTATAATTCTGAAATAATATTTTCGTTATCAAAATCCAATTGCAAGACATCCATCTTTGCTCCTTCTGATACGATCTTTTCACGATTCAAATCCATCTACGAAGCATCGTTCATCATTGCTTCTAAGAAATCATGATCAATTTCATTCACAAATGATCCATCGTATTTAAAACTGAAATTGAAAACTAAAAACTAAACGATCAAATTCTACAAAATAACAATAAATAAATGTCTAATAAGCAACGGAAAAAAACTTACAAAGCGAGGACGTGATGACGATCTTCTTTCATCGCTGGAGTTCTTGAGATTTCGCAGCAAGAGGAAGAACATAAATGATTTTGGAAATTTCAAAAATAAATACAATGCAATGTCAGGTAGACTTAATTGCGAATCAAAAAAGAAAATCAGTCACGAGGAGAATGCGGAGGGAGTTTGTTATGGTAAGGATTGGCGCAAAAAAAGAGAATGGATGAGATAAAATAGGATCATTGGATCATGATCTGAAGGATGAAAAAGCGGGCTCATCTGATCTCAAATGGGCATAGGGCTCATTAAATAAATTCCCTATATATATTATAGGAAAAGGGAGCTTGCACCCATGTGTAGGTAACTTTCCTACACTCGTCAATTTTCTCTTCTTCTTTTTTGAATTGAATCCTTGGGGATGTAGATCACAATATATGATTGTGTTGTCATTTAAATTTCAACTTATTTAAAGACTTCTAACTTATCCATCAAGATAGTCAAATTTAACAATCTCAGATTTTCTGAAATAGATGGACATTTTAGGAATGCATGTTTCAGACGAAATTTAAAATGCATGTTCCATTTTAAATTCTAAAATAATTCCATAAGGCTCTATTTCAAAATAAATCAAACAATTTGAGGGAGATAAGGTGCGGGTGTAGGAAAGTTACCTACACATATATGCGTGGGGGGGCTTCAAGGTGGGTCTTTCCTGGATGGATGGGAAGTCACGTCAATTTAGGGATTAGTCTATTTATTTTACGGTTTCAAACTCTATATATTTAATAATAAATATTAGCATAATATGTATATCAAGAAAGATTTATGAAAATATTATTATATTAGATAAAAATGTTAGTTACAATATAGGGAGCCCTTCCAATAAGGTGAGCTTTTCTTGAAATTTAAAAAGCCGATGCCAAATTTATAAATTGTGTAACAATTTTGTAAAATATAAACTGCTCGATGTAAAATAATGATGATCATACTGTTTTATAAAATATAGCATCCATATTGTAACTAACATTTTTTGTCCAATATGATACTATTTTCAT
The DNA here is from genome assembly GCA_037367405.1 of Ottelia alismoides. Classification (NCBI taxonomy): domain Eukaryota; kingdom Viridiplantae; phylum Streptophyta; class Magnoliopsida; order Alismatales; family Hydrocharitaceae; genus Ottelia; species Ottelia alismoides. Next base: position 359,600 of record JAZKJV010006669.1, read on the forward strand.
AAATCTTTCTTGATATACATATTATATTAACATTTATTATTAAATTTATGGAGTTAGAAATCGTAAAATAAATAGAAAAATACCTAAATTGGTGTGGCTTTCTATATTACATAAAAATAATATATATATATATATATATATGGGACCCTTACAATGAGGTGGTCTTTCCTGAAATTTAAAAAGTCATCACCAAATTTGTAAATTATGTGATAATTTTGTAAAATACGAACTACATATTGTAAAATAATGATGACATACTATTTTGTAAAATATAGCATCCATATTGCAAAGAACATTTTTTGTCCAATATAATGATATTTTCATAAATTTTTCTTGATATACATATTATCTTAACATTTATTATTAAATTTATGAAGTTAGAAATTGTAAAATAAATAGAAAAAATATCTAAATTGGTGTGGCTTTCCATGCATCCAGGAAAGGTCCGCCTCATTTGAAGTTTCCCCTACATATACATATATATATGGGTAAAATGGGGTTGCCTTGGGGGAGAGCTAACCCGGCTCTCCCTATCCTATTTTCCTCATATTTTTATTTTATTTTGAAAAATACTTTCGTAGATTTTTATTATTATATATCTATATTATGTCATTCAAATTTCGTGCGAAACAGAGACTTCTACCCTACGGGGCAGCCACAGAGCTTGCGATTACAGTTATACCCTTATTTTTCGCAACAACACATATGCCATTATATTCTTACAAAATGCATAGTATCGTCCTATAGTTATTCTCATATTTTATCTTAACAGAAGGACAATACTATGAATTTTCTAAGAGTACGTCAACACAAGTAGTGTAAAACATTGATATTAGGTTTTTTCAGGGGTGATTACGCAAATATAATGGGTATATATTGGTGGTCGGATCTGGATCTCCAAATTATTTATGTTTTACACTGTTTGGAAAATTAGCGAACAGTTTGCCCCTGCAAAAAGGTTGATCTGTGCTAATGAGTAATTTAATACTAGTAGTAGTTAGATGTATACTAACTATTTTTTTACTAAAAAATTATCTTTGATTTTTTAAATTCATAAAAAAAATTATTCGCTACCATAATACTAGCAAACAAATCATCTAATAACAATTAATCATTGATTATTATTTTGTAATCATTGCTAAATTAGCAATGATCAATATAAATTTTAACAACAAAAATCAACAAATACTCGTCATTATATGCATAAATTACATGGATAAAAATAATTTCGCAATGAATCATACTCGTTGTTATATGTTTAATATCGGTGGACATGGCAATGAATATTAATAATAATCGTTACATATTAGTTCTAGTTAGCTGTATACAAATTAGATTTTATATTGCAAAATATCATTGATTCTTTAAGTTCTTGAAAAATATTGTACTCATTACCATAGTACTAGCAAACAAATCGTCTAATAATTGTTAATCTTGATCATTATTATTTTGTAATCATTACTAAATTAGCAACGATCAATCACTACAATAAATAATAGCTATGGTGATGACTAGATAACAACGATTAATCTAATCAGACGTTCTATTTATAAAGTTATAAATATAGCGATGTTTATAATTATTCATGGCTACTTTATATTAGAAATATGATGATTTTTTGAATTCATTGCTTTTTTTATTAGGAAAAGCGATGTTTCTTTGCATCCATCGTCATTCAATTGCATATGTCGCCATTTTATTATAGCAGCAACTAAATTGTTGGCATAATTTTAAAAAAAGCCTAGCAATAATCACCATTATATGTATGAACCTTAAGCAGTGAATATATTATTCATTGTAAATTATATGAATAAAAGATAATTCTGCAATGAACCATACTCGTTGTTATATATTTAACATCGGAAGATATGATATTAATAATATTCTTCATCGTAGGCCATGTTTCGATGTAGCTATTGGATTGTGGAATAAATGTTCAAATGTACTATTTTGGATTAGCATTAATGACAACTCTACTTGGAGCCAAATTATGGCTGAATTTGGACATAATTGATTTTTTTTTCAGCCAAACCTATCGACTCAAATCCTTCATCCGACATTTTATCGCATCTAATTTGATCGGGTGATAGGTGGTGTTTTGTCAACTCAAATCAATTGAATACCCACCATTAAAGCTTGTGCTACTAATGGGTATATCCCTAAGAAACAAGTGCCCAAGCTAAATGAAATATTTTTGGACATGGGTGAGAATGTTTATATATGTATACCATCAATATCATTCCAAATTTGGAAACTAACCTAACTTGGAACTGAGAAGATACGTATGCCGCTACTTTCTTATGTTGTGATCTTGAGGAGAAAAATTACATTGCATAATGCGAGGGATTTATAGACAAACTAAAAAATACTATGTTTCAGGTCAAGGAAGATTGTCTATGGATTAAAGCATGCTCCTAGGTAGCAGTACGAGAAATCTGAGTTTTTAATGGGGGAACATGCTTAAATGAAGAAGTTTGCTTGAGATCATTGCGTTTTTATTGAGACGATCTCATGCGATTATTTAGTCATTTTCTCGATCAATATTGATGGCATGCTCAATGGAAACATTATCTCTGAAATTTCAGGTTTGAAGGACGAGTTGAGAAACTCTTTTTCTATGAAGAACCCGAGACCCACAAGGAGGATTTTTGACATGAAGATTACACATTATATTAAAAAACTTTGGTTATCTTAAGAGAAATTCGCTAAAAAAAAAGGAGGACTTGGATATGATTCATTTTGCCTTGACTGTAGGAAGACATATTGTTATATGACATTTACAAGGTTAGTATTTTCTTGCTCAAAGTTGTCAACAAGTTCAACTCAAGTTTAAGACAAGAGTTAGAATGTAATTAAATGGATTTGGACATATCCCCTTAGACAATTTATATATATATATATAGAGAGAGAGAGAGAAGTGATCATGTGCGAGCAAAAAATAGTATGAGCATGAGAGAAGTGATTCTGGACAAGTAGATTATGTCTTCTCTCTCCTGGTTGAATCTTGTGGTCTAGAATCACTGCTCTCATGCTCTCATAGTTTTTTGCTCTCACATGATCATTCCTCTATATATATATATAGAGAGAGAGAGAGAGGAGTGATCCTATGACAGCCAAAACCTGAGAGCATGAGAGCATGCATTCTAGACCACTAGATTCAACCAGGAGAGAGAAGACAGAATTTAGTGGTCCAGAATACATACTCTCACATTTTTTGCTCTCACATGATCACTCTTTTATATATACACACAGAATCTAGTGGTCCAGATTCACTGCTCTCACAGCTTTTAGCTCTCACAGGATCAGTCCTCATATATATATATATATATATATATATAGGAGTGATCCTGTGAGAGCCAAAACTCGTGAGAGCATGAGAGCATGCATTCTGGACCACATGATTCAACCATGAGAGAGAGAAGACAGAATCATGTGATCCAGAATGCATGCTCTCACATTTTCTTGCTCTCACATGATCACTCCTCATATATATATATATATATATATATATATAGGGGGCACTTCAAATGAGGTGGGGTCTCACCGATATTGTGGTGAGCCATCGTCCAGATTCGTCAGATCTTGATCTAACGGTTGCATCAAAAAATTCATCCAAAAGGGCGTTTTCGTCATCTCAATTTTCATTAAATTCGAGTTTCATTAAATAGATTCAAATTACCATTTTAAGCTTTTCTGGATTTGGTATTTTCAATAATACCTTTATTGATTGATTTTCAATTTTGATCCAAATGATCTGGATTCGGCTGTAGCTTTGTAAAATCCAGCGAGTTTTTGTAAAAATACATTTTTATCTTCGTAATTTCATTAGTAATTTCATTCTTTCATTGTATTTTCGTTTTGTATATGTGTATTTCCTTTTTGTAAATGAGTCCTTCATTTTGTAATTGTGCATGTTCATTTTGTAAATTAGTATATTCATTTTGTAAACTCCAACGAGTTTTTGTAGGAATAATTTTTCTCTTCATAAACTTCTGGCTTTTTGTAAATATGTATATTCATTTTGTAAATTTTATGTAAGCCTTTGTGACTGTATCTCACTCCTTTGTAAAACTCAAGTAGCACTCTGCAAAAATAAGAAAACAAATATTGAGATTTGTAAAAAAACGAATCAAAATGTAGATATGAATATCATATATGTAAAATAACTATACCACAATGTAAATATGAATGCCATATATGTAAAATAACTATACCACAAAGTAAATCCATGCCTTGCCTCCCACGCACGGCCCTCCATTCTCTTTATAAACTTCTTCCTTTTTGTAAATATGTATATTCATTTTGTAAAATTTGTGTAAGCCTTTGTAACTGAGTCTCACTCCTTTATAAAACTCAAGTAGCACTCTGCAAAATAAGAAAACAAATATTGAGATTTGTAAAAAACAAAACAAAATGTAAATATGAATGTTATATATGTAAAATAACTATACCTGAATGTAAATCATGGCCGTGCGTCGCATTCGCAATGCCGTCATCCTCCATCTGAGGTCGGCGCCGCCTGCGCGGATCGCCACCTCTCCAGCAAGCGCGTAAGGCAACGCGACCCTGTACATACAAGAAAATAAAAAATAAAAAAAATAAAAACAAGCATGCATGCTGAAATTCTTTCAGACATATGGGGATAGACACAATACACACTCGAGCAGTCGAGGGGGAGAGATGAAAGAAGTCGTTTAATAAATAATAACAAGGATGGATCCAAGAATCCAAAGGGCTACAACTTGGAAGAACAGACTACTATTTTTTAATGGAGATATTTTAGTTATAATATTGGAAAGTTGGAAACCACGATGGTAAAGCTTTGAGATGGACATGGACGGGAAGGAAGGTAAGGAAAGCAAGTGGCAGAGGAAAAATCAAAAGGGCCCTTTTCTTTATTATTGTCGTTGAACGGTACAATCGACTCCTATGAATACGCACGCCCACAGTGATCCGCGGAAGATCGAAGACAGAATCTGAATCGGGCTTTCTTTCCTATTAATTGTCTAAAGTTGCGATCTTTACCGAGTTTCAGCAGAGAGATGAAGTTCTGCAAGAGATATCAAGAGTACACGCAGGGGATGGAGAAGGGCGAGATGCATGTGGTGAGCCGCTGCAAACCCCGCTGCCGCCTCCTACGCTCCCACTGCGGCGCCGCCCTCCAGATCCGCTGAAGCTCCTTCTCAGCCCAGCCACGCGCGAGCGCGCGGTCGCGTGCTTCCCTCCATCGCCGCCATGCACGGGCCCTCTGTCCTTCCGCCCGGTGCGCGGCGCCGCCCCCGCGCCGTTCGCGACTGTCTGCCCCTCGCCTCCGGCCGCTCCAACGCCTCCTGTCCCACACCAGCGCCTCCGCAGCCGCCTCCCCTCCGGCCGCTCCAGCGCCTCCTGTCCCGTCTCGCCACTGTCGGATGCCCTTCCCCCTTGTGGCGGCGGCCTTGGTCCCCTTCAATTGATCAATCAAGAGAGATATTAGGCAATATAGTTGTCACATTTTATATTTAAAATGTGACAAAAAGACCAAAATAGGTTTTTCAACCATTTAAATATTATAATTAAAGCATCATTAATTACGACCGTGCGATTAAAAATAGATGGATGATGATGGATGGCTCACCATAAAAGCGGTGAGACCCCGCCTCATTTGAAGTTTCTCCTATATATATATATATATATAGAGAGAGAGAGAGAGATGGGATCCTACTCCATGGAGTAGGTAACTTACCTGCTCCATTTTCTTCTTTTCTAAAAAAAATTATTTTTTTTAAATTACTTCCATGGATTTTCATAACTATATCTCTCTAATATGTCATTCAAATTTCGTCAGAAATAGAGACTCCTACGACCTCCATCCAGAACATGAAAAATACAGCAAATCTGTGATCGTTAAAAAATGACTGTCTGGATGGAGGCCGTAGGAGTCTCGGCTTCTGACAAAATTTGAATGACACATTAAAAGAATATAAATATGAAAATCCATGGAAGCATTTTTCAAAAAAATAAAAAATAAATAAAAAAAGAAAGTGAGTAGGTAAGTTACCTATTCCATGGAGTTGGATCCCATTCCTCATATATATATATATATGAGGAAAATGGAGCTGCCCCCTAGGGGGAGCTAACTTAGCTCCCCCTGCCCTATTTTCTTCAAATTTTTTATTTTTTTTTTTTTTTGAATTTTTTTCCGTGAATATTCATTACTATATCCTTATATTATGTCATAAAAATTTTGTGTGAAACAGACTCCTATAGCCTCCATCCAGACAGTCATTTTTTAACGATAACGGGATTTTTTAAATCGACCCCATTTGGATGGAGGTCGTAGGAGTCTCTGTTTCGTATGAAATTTGAATGACATAATATATGGATTTAATAATGAATTTACACGATTTTAGATTTCAAAAAAATAAAAAAAAATGTGAAAAAGGGGCAGGGGAGCTAAGTTAGCTCCCCCTAGGGGGCATACACATTTTACCCTATATATATATATATATATATATATATATATATATATATATATATATAAGGAGTGATCCTGTGAGAGTAAAAAATTATGAGAGCATGAGAGCATGCATGTTGGACCACTAGATTATGTCTTCTCTCTCCTGGTTGAATCTAGTGGTCCAGAATGCATGCTCTCTCGTGTTTTAGCTCTCATAAGATTATTCGTCATATATATATAGAGAGAGAGAGAGAGGAGGGGAGTGATCCTGTGAGAGCAAACAATTGTGAGAGCATGAGAGCACTGTGTTGTGTGCGTGCGTGCGTGTGGGGGGGTTGGGTAGCATGCACCCAGGTGCATGTAATTTTACATGCACCAAGGTCTATATCTTCTACATTTTTTACTTTATTGGAAATATCACCATGTATATTCATCTATATATCCCTCCATTATATCATTCGAATTTCGTCAGAAACAGATACTCATATGCCCTCCATCTAGAGTATGTTGATTATAACAATTCTAAGACCGTTAAAATTACCCGCTCTAGATGGAGGGCAGAGGAGAGTCCCTGTTTCTAATGATCGAATGGCATAATGGAGGGATATATCGATTAATATACATTGTGATATTTTTCAAAAAAGTAAAAAAAAACGTGGAAGATATAAGCCCCGGTGCATGTAAAATTACATGCACAAGGGTGCATACTCCCCAACCCCTATATATACAGGAAAAAATGAGCCTACATTGGGTGATGTAGGTAACTTACCTACATAGGGTCATTTTCTCATTAATTTTTAATTTTTTCCGAAATGAAATCTTGGAGGATTTTCATCACAATATACCATCATTATGTCATTCGAAATTCAACTTAAATCGAGACTTCTATCACATCTATCAAGATAGTCAAATTTTACCAGTCTCAAAATTCCTGAAATTGACCCCTTTCAGATGGGCATGTTAGAAATATGTTTTTTCTACAAAATTTGAATCACATAATCCACTGAAGTTTCATTCGAAAAATTTAAAAAAACGAAAAAATGACCCGATATAGGTAATTTACCTACATCAATCGATGTAAGCTCCTTGCCTCCAATACATATATAGTATAAAAAAAGGTCACGGAAGCTTAAGACTACGTTTGACATTTAAAAAAAATAAAGTTAGCCACCGCTTTGTTACGTTCCAAAAGTGTACCTAATGTGAATCAATGCATAAACGATGACCTTTGTTTGGTAATACTTTTCCGACGCAACTCCGGCGATCCTTATACCGTACCAAACGCGTAGAAAAAATGGATTAGTTTTTGTTTCAGTTTCAATACACAGTGACATTTCTCGAGTATCGAATTTGTACCTTTTTATAAGGTGTGCATTTTTATTATTCTCCCGTTTAAAATCTAATCGATATAACTTTTACTTGGCTTCGTGATCAATTTTTATTTAGATATCTGTTGTATGTGCTTTCGATTATCAACAGACGCTTGGTCAAAACGATTTACTAGATTTCAATTTGTCCTATCGCTGATGTAGTTAGCGATCAGCTTACGTACAAAGGGTTGTTTTAAAGTGACACCGAAAACTACTCGTGCTGATATCAACCGATGCTTTGCAAGCTTAAATTGTAATCTATCAAACTACGATTTGACAAGAACATTCTCTGCAATGTTCTTTCCAACCAAACCCAAAGGAGACGAAAGGCACTCAAGAGTTAAGGCTACAAAAACGAGGTATGAGATAGAACTAGGGATGCAAACAAATGGATACGGATATAAGTATTACCGTATCCTTATCCATTTTTTAATACGAATACGGATGCAGATACGGATATTAACAGATATTAAAACTATCTTAGCATATCCTTAAAAACGGATATGGATGCAAAACGGATATTGATCGTATACGAGTAATGTTAGAAATACTCTATAGCATTGACTTAAATATATACAAATTGGATGGAAAGCATATGATATAGTAATATTAAATGTGTTTGTATTAAAAAAAGGTATAAACTTATGTTATATCGGGTTAAAAATAAATCAATGACTATATTTATATACGAAAATGGATATACAGATACAGATGTTTGCGGATATCAAAATGATATTCATATCCGTATCCCTTTAAAACGAATACGGATATCGATGTCAAAATATGTATAAAACAGATACGGTAATGGATCGGATACGGATATATCCGTAATCGTTTGCATCCCTAGATAGAACAGTGCGATGCGAATAAAAATATTCCAGAGATTTTTCCCTTGAGGTCACAGATCACAATGATTTGTGAACAGGAATAGTGATTGGTAATCATAAAAAGGTATTTCTTCTCTATTCTAAAATTACACCAACATACTAGGTCCATAAATACTAGTGCTTACCTATTCGCGGTGAAGCACTGATAGATATAGCTCAAAACTTTGGTGATATGAAAACCAACTAAAAGGGGAAAATCAAATTTCTGAGTAGGTTCTATTTTTATGCTCTTGATACAACATGGACGAGATTCATCTGTTTCTTCAGCTTTGTTATCTAGCCGGAAGGAGGGTCTTCACCATTGCCTTCCAGACATCCGAGATCCGAGAACAGATACAACAGCTACCATCGGTGCTGGGTCAGCTAGCACCTTTCTCCCGTCTCACTGCCTATCAACATTGAATAAAGAATAAAGGGAGCTTCATAGATTCAGATCATCTTTTTCCCTAACTCTATAAGATAGAGAGGCAAGCAGTCGCCATGCTAGATTTTCTCCAATCTAAAGATACAAGAAACAGCGTAGAGCCTTGTGTTAAGCTTCACAGCTAGCCAAGATCAAAAGGTAGAGATAGGAATAAAAATCTAAAAAAACGGATAATATGATGACAAGATTACATCAACGATGGGACAGTGCATAACCAAACACCATCCTAATCAACAATAAACCGTGCGTACCATCATTAATCATCTCAGCAAACCTAGATGACAAAGAAGCTTACACTGAGACTCTCAACAAGCATCAGCCTGTTCGGGCCTTTGTTGCTCGGGGATCCAAAAATCACTTCACACAATTGCATGAATCTCAGACAAAACAGTTTAGAAATTCCCATGACATGTCCTATTGCATTCGCAAACATAGAACGACGTTGCGAGATGAGAGACAGAGGGTATCAGATTGGAGCTAAATAGCAGTAAAGGAGGTATATGGTTGGTGACGAAAGATACGGAACACAGTGCTAATTTTCATTTTAGCAGAAGACTTGGAACATACTGGAGTTGCAAGATGAACGTCCATCATGGAATCAAATAGATGGAAAAGCTAGGCATGCCTCAACCATTGGCGCTTGGAAAGCATGGATGCGGTTAAATCGAATCTGCTCGGAGATAAAGTAATCCATGTAGCCGGCCTCACTTAAAAAATGGAAAAGACGTAGTTAAATGGCCAGAGGTGGCAAGACTTTTCTTAGACTATAATGTTGGAAATAGAGATTTCCAATTAGAGTAGACAATTGATTAGAAGATGAGCACAACTATCAAAACATAAGCAAATTGCTAATAGAGTTCAAAGCAAATTGTCCCAAATGTAATGACAGCCACGTGAAGTTACAGGCCAGATGACAATGGAAGATTGGTCACAGTGCTAGTGGTGTGAATAACAGAGCAAGACTTTATCATGTTTTCTTTTAAAAAAGGGATTTTATCACTTGTGCCCCTCCGAGATATCACAATATCAGTTATGCTCCTATCTTTTTGGTAATATCAGTTGTGCACCTCAAAACTTGCTCCGTCATCACTTGTACCCTTCCGTTAGATTGACCGTCAATGAGTTGACTTAACCATGGTTTTTTCAAACCTTGGTGCAGTTAAGAGGGGTATTATTGTCCACACATCTTCATCTTCTTCCTCCTCCATTTGTTCTTCTTCCTCTCTTCATAATTTCTCTCTCTTATTTGCACCTTCATGCATCCATCGAATCTTTAAAATTTTTGCATTTTCACGGATATATCACTCATCATTACGGATCAAATGGTGAATTTTATTGAGTTTTTTGGTGACTTTTCATGAATCAATTAATCGAAAATTTATCTAAATGCCGAAAGCCCTGGGGGCTGACCTGGGGCGGCGGGCTATGGGCGACGAGTCTAGGGGCGACCTGGGGGTGGGGGGAGGCCGACAGGGGGGCGACCTGGGGCGGCGGGGCTAGGGGGCGCAGGGAGGAGGCCGGCAGGGGGATAGGCGTGTCGTGGGGATGAAGATGGACATGCTGAAGGGGAACTGCGCGGCGGCGGAGGAGGTCGAGAGGGCGGGCCTCGTCCACCATTGCGGCGGAGATGTCGCTAGCAGAGACCAGGGCGCCCTCGGAGGCGAGGGGGATGGAGAGACTGCCCGTGTCGCAGACGCCATCGCAGATGGTGACGCCCTCGAGGGGGCCGCCATCGCGGAGCCGGTGCCGAGGAGGGTGAGCGCCGCGGAGGGGAGTCATCCGAGGGGAGGGCGTCGGAGATGAAGATGGGGGAGGGTGAGGGTGCGGGTGGTGGGTCTGGTGGAGCGACGGAGGGTGTGGAGGGGAGAGGTGGAGGGGAGGAGGGCTGTGAAGGACGCCATTGGTGTCGGGGGTCGAGGTGTGGTGGAGCTCAAGTTCCTGGGTGTAGTGTGGCCCAGGAGGAGGGGGAGCAGGGGGCGGTGCCGGGGAGGGGGTGGCGGGCTGGAAGGAGGTGCGGGGGGAGGAGGTGCGGCATCGGGGAGGGGAGAGGGTGCGGGGCTGGGCGGCGCGGGGCAGGGGCGGAGGCGGCGGGTTGGGAGGAGGTGCGTGAAGCTCGGGGCGGAGCTGGGCGGCGTGGGGCAGGGGCGGAGCTGGGCGGCGTGGGGCAGGGGCGGGGGCGGAGAGGGAGGAGTAGGAGGTTGGAGGAGGAGGAAGAGGATGGGGGAAGAGGAGGAAGAAGAAGATAATGAGGAAAATGGTGTCAAATGACCACTGAACCATTTTTTAAAGATAATTCCGCTTATGTCCTCGAAGTTAATGTCTGTTTGCACTGTAGATGGACAGTCACTAACCCGAGGGGCACAAGTGATAAAATAGCAAGTTTTGAGGGGCACAACTGATATTACCAAAAAGATAGGGGCATAACTGATATTGCGATATCTCGGAGGGGCACAAGTGATAAAATCCCTTTAAAAAACAGTACGCCATGTTATTGGCCTACATGTAGAAAAAGCATAACAAAACGATCATATATTTTATAAAAGACCTTGAATAACATCCAGGAGAAAATCTCAAGCATTTTGCAGAGCATATGGGACAAAGAATTAAATTGAAAACAACCAAAAAGAGAATGCATTCACAAATTCAATACACATGTAGCCCTCGCTCTAAAAACCTAGGTGATTACACTTTAGCCCTTTCGAAATCACTAATTCTTACACCATAATCCTTATGCATGTGTTCGGCTTCCATCCATTTCATCCCACAATAACTCATAAAAGTGTATCAATATACAAAATGATACTCCCTCATCCTACTCAAAGCACCAACCACCATGATTCTCCACCTCCATTGCAAACCCCTACGTCTCCTAGGCTCCTCCATGGTGGATGGGAATTAAATTTCAGCCCCACACGAACTCCACACTCCCAATGAGCAAGCTCCTTGCAGATTGCAGCAGTCACCTCAAGCAGTACCCTACGCTCGTGTCCCCAACATTGAGCAACTCATCACGCTCGCAGCCCCGACGCTTGATGCCCATCATGCACCCAGACTCATGTTCCTACCCTCTTGTGCCATTTGCCAACAATTCTCAGATTTGCTGGACCAACCCCTCTGCAATCATCCAACCAACCATCCTCGTCCGATGACCTTAACATTCAACCACATAGAGGAAAAGGCTTCACCATCCTCTTCCGACGACCTCATCTTTGAAATATTTTCCATCCTCAGTTCAATTACATCTTCTCCCACCAGTCCATCACCATACATCCCTTGCACCTCCAACTCCTCACATCTCTCAATGTGGAGGATTACGCCCCCTCTATCAACACCTCTCTCCCTTGACACCATCATCACCTCCCTCTGCCTCTCCCTCTCCAGGGTCCAACTTCCATGTGATGAAGTGCATGCCTCTTCTTTAGCAGCTTTGTTTACAAGCACTAGCTATATTTCCTTCAACCATGAGATTATTTTTGGTTGTCTCTATCAGGAACAAATAACAATACAAAATGGAGCGGCAAGATAGAACCAGGAGCAAAGTTGAGCAAAAAGGGTAGAGAATCTTAAATAAGTGGCAAGAATCAATCAGCAAAAGAAAAAAAAACGATATTTATAATGGAAACAATGGACCAGAAAGATATGAACGGCCTAAATAGAGTGATATAACATACAAATAGACCAGCAACATAGTATTAGGGCGTTAAACCCATAGCAACATGCTATAGGAGTAGGGCAGTAATATAAATATAGAGAAGGCAACCAAAAAAACCAAAATTACAAGACAAGTTGGATTAGAAAAGGCTATGATGGCAGTAGAAAAACTAGAGCACTGATTACAGCAGGAGCAACAAAATAACGGCAAAAGCATCAGTAGCAAAAACAGAACAGCAAATTTTGAGCAGCAAAAAAGCATCGACAGCAAAAAACAATAGCTAATAATGTAATAAAATAAACTCAGGAGTGAAGTAACTGCGGCAAGAATAAAGAAATTAAAATAACAAGAGCAATAATCAATCACGAAGAATATGAACAGCAAAATTTACAACAGAAATAATGGACAGCAAGATATGAACAGCAAGGATAGGATAACAGTCCAACATCCAAATAGACCAGCAAAATACAGACATCAGGTGGTAAAGTCACAGCAATATGCTACTTAACAGCCGAAAATTAGAGTACCAAAAGAAAATCCAGATTACGAGAAAACTTCTAATAGAAAAGGCCAAGATAGCAGTTGAAAAAATAAACCATCGACATAGCATCAGGGCCAACCTAACAGCAGCAAGAATATTTAAAAAAAACAGAGCAATGATAAAAGAGAAGCAAAAGAACGACAAAAATTAAGCAAAAGCAAATAACGTGAGCAAAAAATGTAGCAAAATAGCAAGAATAGAAACAGAGTAAGAGTAGAGAGAATAGAAATGCAAAAAATAATATAAGAAAAAATCTATCAGCAAAAATAAGAAAGACAAGATTGAGAAGAGAAACAAAATAGCAGAAAGATATGGATGGCAGAAATAGAGCAATAAAACAAACATCCAAATAAACCAAGGAACAAAGAGAAAGAGGGTTGCACAATCACGGCAACATGCTAAAAAATAAAGCAGCACAAGAAAAATAGAACGGCAAGATTAAAGCACCAAAATAAAAGTCAGTTTATGAGTCGGTTGGCAGAAATCATGATAGCAATAGAGAAATAGAGCACCAGCATAGCACCATGAGCAACGTAACAGCAGCAAGAATAGCACTAGTGACAAAAGTAAAGCAGCGGTAACCAAAAAAACAGAACAGCAAACATAGAGAAGCACAATAGCATCATGAGCATACAAATTGGACAGCTAAATAGCATCAGCATCAAAGAAATGTCGGCAAGAATAGAAAAGACAAATTGTTGCGCAAAAAAAAACAGTAACGAAGATAAGAGAAGCAACCTGCTGAAATATAACAGCAGCAAGAATACATGGTATAGCAACAAAAACAACAATCCAGTCCACCGGCCATGGACAAAAGACCGATCATGACTGCCAAGTTGTATGCCAAAGATATACCAAACCACAACATATAGATACAAAAATTCACAGCATACGATCAGAGAAGACACAACATATCCAGAGAGATGTACATCATAAGATCAAGGCAAGGAATCTCTCTATGGAAATAGAGAGAATAATCCACAATAGAGTGCTTCCAAAGATTTAATCCCATTTTATAAAATCAATGCAAGAGGTGGATGACAACCTAACAGGGTCTTAAATGTTTTAAATCAAATCGATCAATTGTTGTTCAGCCAAAGTGAGGTGAGAATCAGCATCTGGCCGAGGCCCTTCAGCCCAGAGCCTACCCAGTTTAAGATCCATCTAATTTCATGGACCTTGGGTTAGGATACGACCCACAAATTTTGTTCAATATCGGAAAATGGTCAGCCCAATCCAATTAACATGAGCACGGGCATGGGACGTGGTCCATTTTTTTCCTAGGTTGAAAAGTATTTTAGGCTAGGTAAAAACATATTTGTTTTTGTTTTGATCACGATGAAGATTGCTGAACCATTTGCTTCACCTACGTAAAAAACGGCTTCCCTTTTGCGACCCTACATAAAAAATATGCACAGCTATATGAACATAACATAAGTCGAACTCATGACATCGGAAGTTCCTCAAACATAAACCTAAAAATTCAAGCTCGACATTAAGATCATAGTTGGATTCTCTACTTTACTTCCCTCCTTATACTATGACATTTTATATCTCCTGTTGAGAAACTGGTAGTTGGGTATGCTGGTTGTTCAAACTGGAAATATTGAAGTTAATAAATCCAATCTCGGTATGCTTGATTTTTTTCACAGATAGTACGTAACATCAGCACACATACTAGATAAACTCTTTTTTTCAGAACTTATCTTTTGTCTCAACCACCCAAATTTCACCTTAAATTATGAACTTCAGATTGTCATAAAGATCAGTCAAAAGATAAGTACGTCTCAGCAAACCTGTCAATAAATTGGGGAAAAACAACTGCCTTTAAAAAACTTTGCTCATTTTTAGATTGGTTGAGTCCTGTTATTAAATCTACAGCATTTGTAATTTTTTGTCCATCCATACATATAGCTAAACCATTGTTATCAGAAGGCAAGAGCAAAACTAAAAAATTGATGCGATTTATCTAGAGGATTCGCTTTCTGCATAACGATGTGACGAGCACCCACTGCTACATCAGAAATAGGCTAATGCCGCAAGCAGAAATGGGGGTGACCTGAGTATTCTGAGCAGCATGAGGAAGAAACCAAAGATTATTGTAAAGAACCGGAGAAGAACTGTGGACCGTGGATCGATAGCGGGTGCCACGGTGAATGTCTTGGGTAGAGTGGCAGATAATTGTATTTGGGCATCTGTGGGGAAAGGTGTTTAGTCTCACATTGCTAAGTGGTGGGACTTGATTGAATTGGTTAGTCTATAAATAGAGCCACGCATCCCCGGTACTCATTGAGGAACTCATAAATAGTGTCTTTCTCATGTGATTTCACCCTGCTCCTTAAGAGGTAGAGTTCCATGTAAGTCCGTGTTTTCCATTTGTCCTTGATTCCACGTTTATCTTTCATTTTTTTCACATGGGATTAGAGCAGTTCGATTTTGGGAGGCATCTTAGATATTAACTTTATTTCGATTATTATGCTATTTATGAAGTAGAAGTTCTCGAGCGTCAAAAAAAAAAGTTCTCTATGTGGCTTAGTTCTTAAATATAGTTTGTTGAAGATCGATAACTGCCATAATGGCAATGGATTCACATCAATCCAAGAAACGACCCAGGGTTGTGCTCAAAGATGGAGGCAACAACGATGAGTTCCAACATGGAACCATAAGCAAAGGGCAGTAGAGTTCTGATCTCACAGTGCGAGTCTGAGGGTTCAACGGAGCTCTGCTCTCAACGATGGCGGACAACCTGACACGAGAAAGATCGATGTGACCCCGATAGAGATGCTACACTAGTTATTGGAGATGCTATGGTGACCCAAAGGTGGAGAGGAATAGAGCTAGCCCCATGTGACGATGGTGGTTGCACATAGAAGAAGTGGTTCCCTGAGAACCCTATATAAGGCAATGGCAACAGGTTCCCACGGGAATCATAAGCATGCAGGAAGGAGATGGGAGCCCGACTACTTTACTAGAATCTGAGAGTTCTTCATTCACACCCCCGCGTCTAATGGGCCCTTTACCCTGAAAATTTACAAAAGGGAAATGCATGAAAAAGCAGAAGAATGTAAAAGTCAATTTCAAGTTCTAAGCCTTCTCCCACTGAGTAGGGTCGGCTACATGGATTCTTGCTCAAGTGAAAGATTCGACTATTTTTTACGCTGGTTGTTGACTACCTAACGCAACCCCTGCAAGAAGGGGATTTGAACCCTGGTCTTTTAGATGGCAGACACATTGCACTACCACCATACCATTTAAGTGGGTACAGAAGAATGTAAAAGTAAAAACCAAAAAATGAGGGGGGGGGGGGGGATAGAGGAGTTGCTGTAAAAAGAGATGGAGTCCTTGAAGAGAAAAGGAGTTGTGAACAAAAAAACCGGGTATGGTAATTTATTTGCTAAAAATTTGGGCCCATATTCTGATAAAAAGAAGGCTAAAAATTTGAACATCCCATAGGAAAAAATTGAGGTGGTTGTTGAAAAAAACAGGCATGGACATGATAATAAAATAAATAAAAAAGGAGGATGATGGTTAATAAAAAGGACATGGTTGAGAAAAAAGACAGGAAAAGGAGGAGGAAATTTGAATAAAGTCTAGACTACATGGATATGGAAGATATGGGGGTGTCAAAGAACACCTTTTATATGAGGCATGCATATGCGATCCTTCTGTTGAAAAGGCCCATATGCTCAATTGATGGGCTTTGAGATTTAATGTGGATCGTGTATATGAAATAGACCAATGATGCCTGGTACATAGAGATCCATAGGGGCTCCAGAGAAGATATCGTGTTCTCTTAGCCAGTGTAGGGGAGGTCCAGTCAGAGGCTCGCATTGAGAGAGACCCATAACAAAGGTTCCATGATGAAACCCATTATTTAGATCTAAACATGATGGCAACAATTCAGAGGTCTCCATTAGAGAGATACTTTTCAGTCTTTTGTATAGAATGAATTCAAGAGCCCAACAGCATAAGGTGCAGACACGATCCTAAGACTATAAGAGCGATATGATGCAATTGAGAGTTTGAGAGTTGTATTTGATTTATGGTCTCAATTACGTGTCTCGAGTTTTGTATTGTCCAAGCTGAGCGTTCTATGCTCCACATGTTGAGAAGAGTGTTGAGATATTTGTAATTGAACCTCTATGTGTAAAGAGTTGTTTGGTCTCACAAGACTAAGTGGTGGAACTTGGTTGAGATGGTGGGACTACAAAAGAGCTTCATGCCTTATGTACTCATTGAGAAACTTAATAGAGATTTGGCCATTAGTTACTTTCTCAAGTGCTTTCATCTTGCTCCTTGGGGAATAAAATTCCACGTACATCCATGTTCTCTGTTTATTCTTAACTCCACATTTATGATTTATATTTCATATTTTCACAATAATAAACAAGGAGAACTCCGAAGAAGGGGAACAAGATAATATGGAGAGAGAACCATCATCCAAAGGAGAGAGAGGTTGTGCAAAATGAGTAGATAAGGTCGTTCATACAAGGAAGGTGTAATATTATCGTCCTTGCTGCCCCTTGCCTATGAGACTGCCTACCAATCTTGATCTCTTGCATCGGATTTACAAAGATCCTAGCACGATCCTGACTCACCCCCTGCTTCTCTCTATCTTACTAACTAAAGAGATCAAGTACATTTGTTTTTCTTGATGCAGCCCTTTTCACCCCTTGCTCACCGAAAAGCTGGACAGATGGTGGGAGCGACCATCCTGACACCATCATGAGGCCCACACTGGTCGCTTAGATCTAACCATAGCCTTAGATCCTAATCAAGAGTTTGACTGCTTCACTCGCCCTCAATATCAAATGGGCAGTTCCTTCCCCTGGTACTCTCACAAGATAGCTTATGTAGTCTCAAGCAAGAATATGGAGAGGAGAGAAACGCATAGAGCAATGGGGAGAATGAGTGGTGTAGGTTGGGTCGAGGTCGTTAAAAGCGATGTTTTCCCCACTCCATGTGAGAGTTCGACAATTGGTGAACCCTGAGTTAACTGAGGGTGGGATACAGTTATACCAACTTAATGCTCGAGCATGTAATAGTGCCCATTTCCAGGTGTTATCGCAGTTACCAACTTACCAAACCATGCCTTAGTAACAAAAATTAAAGATCTCACGAGGTCATTTCCATTGTTCGATGAGACAACGGTTATTTTGCAACTTCCACTATACCTCGCATGTTCATTGAGAAGCATAGAGTATCCAACCCTTGGTGGCTATCTTATGCAATTTCATCATGCATCTTAGGGAGTAAAATTCCATGTAGATTCATGTTTTTTGTTTGCTTTTGATTCCATGTTTATCTTTCATATTTTCACGGTGAGGGGCAACAAAAGAATATGGAGAGAGATCTATCATTCGAAGGGGAGAGATAGTGAGCAAAGAGAGTAGGTAGGGTAATTGATAAGGGAAGTTGGAAAGTTAACGTCAACATGGAGAGGGGAGGGGCACATGAAGCAACGAGGAGAAATGTGATGGGTACATTGACAAAGTGGTGGTCGGTTAAGGATAGAAGGAGAAAATGGTTGCGGCAGGTTTGGGTCATGAAAAGTGATGTTTTCCTGCACCGTGAGGGGGTTAGACAATTGGTGAAACCCGAGTGACCTTAGTGTGGGGGATACGGTAACATCAACACAATTCCCAAATATGTGATAGCGCCCATTTATGGGTGATATCCAACTTACCAACCCATGTTATCACCAAGGTTGCAGAAGTCGGCAGTCGGTACTCGATCGGCAGGGTCACTGACTAAGGATTAATCGGCAGTCGGGAGAGTAATCGGATTTAGTCGGGCATTAGTCGGTTTTGAATTTTTAAATTATTTTAAATATAAAAATTAATATTTAATACATATACTTTCTATATATTAATATATTTAACAATTTTAATATTTTTAAGAGCTTAAAAAATTATAGCAAGAGCCTTATATAATTTAAGAGCCTTAGATCAACAAGAAGTATTTAATTTAATGGACATTTAGGGTGTAGTAAACACAATTCTAACCTTATATAGGTTAACCAACATGCAAATCAGCAAGAATATCTAAGTTTTTACTCCTAAAATAACCTAACAAGCACAGCAACATGCAAATCAACAAGAAATATTTAATTTAAGCAATATTTGGAGAATAATAACGACAATGTTAATCTTATATAAGATAACCAACATGCCTTCATCATGAAAAATTAAGTTTTTACTCCTAAAATAACCTAACAAAGTAACCAACATGCAAATTAGTAGAAAAAATCTAAGCAATAACATCTAAGATTAAGCATTAAAGTAATAATCAAGCAAGAAAAAACAAAAAAAACTTCCAAAAAACCCTAACAAAGTCGTTGGAGGTCGGAGAACACGGAGGAAGGGCAGCAGTGGACCGACACCAAAAGGAGTCGTCGTTTGGATGCCAACATTGCGGAGGAGGCGACACGACGAAGGTGGCGGCGGAGGAAGTTCGAGAGGGCGGCGACACCGTCTGGGGTTGTCATGCGTAGGGGGTCGGGGGGAGGGGTTCGAATGGCCGAATCACTGATGGGTTACTGTTAAACAGTAACCCTTAAATCCATTAAACGGGCTATCGGGTATTTCTCTATGCAAAAGTCGGCCGACTACTCGGCCGACTAGGACGACTACTCGCTCGCTTAATCGGGTCAAACCAATTATAGGCCGACTTGGCCTAGTCGAGTCGGGTACCCCCCCGACTCGACTAGTCGGGCCGACTAGTCGGTCTAGTCGGCCGACTTTTACAACAGTGGTTATCACCGAAGTTAAAGATCTCACAAGGTTATTTCCATTGTTTGATGAGAAACAACACTTATTTTGCAACTCCCACAACACCAACATTGCAACCTAGCAATGAATAGTCTATTCATCCTTAAAGAAATCCCATCATTATATAAATGTTTGATTGAAGGTGTGTGACCATACCCATTAGGGTAATTTACATACAAGGTCTTCATCTATGAGACCAATCCCCTGACGGGTCCCAATCTTTCAAAAGTAACAAGTTGGGTCCTAGGTCCATTTTCTAAATGGAATAAGTTGCCACCGTGAAAGAAAAATCATATATGGATGAAATTACCCCCAAAAGCTTTGCCCCAAAATCTCCAACCCCTTTCCCCCATAACCTCATATACATTCCTTCGTTTTCCTCCTACATCGGTTGTACAAACTCAATCCATTCTCTTCATGCAACAACGGCAGCACCTGCACCCCTCATCTCTCCTACAACAACACCGTGCCTCTTAGAACCCCCATTCTCCACGCATCAGGTTCATATATGTTACGTAATTTGAGGTTTAAGTGTTTTGTTTTGGGAGAAAGGTGCTCGATTTTTTGTGATGAAGTAGTTGCAACAGCATGGGTTGTGGGTGGTGTGTCGTTGCTGTTGCGGGAAGAGGAGGGCCGCGTACGGGACATTGTCAAGCAGTTGGGAGGAGGGGTCACTATGGGGTTGGAAGGAGGCACATAGGAATTGGCCATGGATGTGTAAAGATGAGGAGGAGAAGAACGGAACTCATGAGGTGTGTTGCTGCAAGAGAAGGGTAGGGGCTTTGCTACCGTTGCAAGAAGAGAATGAGGGCCAGGCAGGCGCACCACTGCTGCTACGAGAGGAGAAGTGGAGGGGGTCGTTGTCGTTGCAGGAGGAGAATGGGTCAGGGAAGGAATGGGACAGGGGTGTGTGGACGATCACTTCAGGTGAGAATGGGAGGAGTGATCGAAGACTGCGGACATGTACATCTCCTTTCTAAAGTTACGATATAAATCAGCGGGGAGAATGTGTGGAGTGATTATGGAGAAAGCATTGGGGTAATTTCGTCTATATATGATTTTTCTTTCACGATGGCAACTTATTTCGTTTAGAAAACAAACCTAGGACCAAATTGTTACTTTGAAAGACAGGGACCCATTTCGAGACTGGCCTCATAGATGAGGACCTAATATGTAAATTACCCTCTACATATTATTGCAATTTTCAAGAGTTTAATCAATCTTTTATCCTTTTATGCATTTTATTCTTATCTATAATTTCTCATTTGTCCAATCACATCAAAACGCTATAATATTTGCAATTATACTACGACCCCTATAATCATACTTTTTTAAATGCATGTGTCCATATCCACAGGTAGTGATGTTGATGCAAATCAATAATTTGCAACGGTAAAAAAATAATTTGGGAGCATAAATATTTGGTGGAGAAGAAATTAGAGGAAGGAAGAAGAGAAAACTCGCTTGATGCAAGGGATTTGGAGAGGAAGTGCAGAAATCGCGTGGAGGGAGAAGAAAGAAAGGGGGTAGATGAGAAATCTCAAAATTAATTAACTCTTTTTTAATAAAACAAAGGGCCACTATCCCCTTTTTATAAGAGGGGCAAGATTACAAAAATAGGAACAAAAATCAAATCCAAATCTAACTTATCCTAATTGACTCTAACCGACAAATTAATTAAATCGAGACCACATGCGATCTCTTTATTTAAAATAAATTGCAACAAACTAAACATAATTACTTGACTCCAATTTAATTTAACGAATGACAAATAAAGCCCTATTTCTTTATTTCATGTTGCATAAGTTCTATTGATGCAAATCAATAATTTGCAACGATAAAAAAATAATATGGCGGTGGAAAATATTTGACAAAGAAGAAATTAGATGGAGGAAGAAGAGAAAACTCGTCGGATGCGAGGGATTTGGAGAGGAAGCATGGAGATCACGTGAAGAGAGAAGAGAGAAGGGGAAGAGATGAGAAAAATCTCAAATTAATTAATTCTTGTTTAAATAAACAAAGGACCGCTATCCCCTTTATATAAGAGGGGTGAGATTACAAAATAAAAACAAAAATCAAATTCAAATCTAACTTATCCTAATTGACTCTAATCGACTAACTACCTAATATAACCGACTAATTAATTAAATCGAGGTCACATGCGATCTCTTTATTTAAAATAAAATTGCAACGAACTAAACATAATTACTTGACCCCAATTTAATTTAACAAATGACAAATAAAGCCCTTTTTTTACATCAGGTATAAACGTTAGTAAGATAACAACATTGTGGTAGATTTACAAGGTTCGTGGTGTGAATACGAAATCATATCAATTATTGTGTCATTGGACGATATTTTAGGGCCAGTGTAGGTAATATCGGTATCGATATCGTGTCGATACGATATATCATCCAAATCGGACCAATTTTGTGAAGAAAATTGCCTTGGATGGGCAAATATCGGCCATATCGGCGATATATCGATCGCCTGTCGATACTGATATATCGTCGATATGTCGTCGATATATCACGATACGGCTTACTATGTTTAGGGGTCATGCTGTAAAAAAATCATTTTTACTTTGTTCAATTTTTCTGAAATTTTGACAAGATACCAACAACTCTCAAGAAAAAATGTGATGCACCTACAGGTAAAGTTTACAAATTACATGAACAAGAATCTACAAAATGATGCATTCCACCATGGATAAATTTAATGGCGTGTGAACATAACTCAAAAGGTAGCAAAATGTAGATAAAAACCAAATTTAAAGAGTTAAATAAATTTATGGAGGCGCCTACCTGAAGAAGATTTACACCTTGAAGAAAAACCAAGATCAATGTCACTAACCAAGTTGCAGGAACCTGTATAATCCATAACTAGGCATATATATAGATGTAATCTTGACAACACATGGGCTATGCAGATTGAATCTCCAAAATCTGCCTTCTTAAGCAGATCGTTATATAAAAAAGGTCATGTCACCAAATGATATTAGAAAGTTACAAAATAAAGAAATAGTGGGCTAATAAAGAAACGGGGTGGGACACCTGGAAAGAATTATTTTCATAGATAATTTGCATCGTATTAGACAATCCAACCAGGAAAATTTCCGGACCTCATGTAGCTCATAATAACATGAAAATGAACAGGATAAAACAAATGAGAGAAAAGTACATCATTGCTGATTGACATGAAAAATAATCAGTTATGAACAAAAAAACTATACACGCAATAGTATCACAAGGCATGAAAAACCACATTCAAAATAGTCCATCCTGGTTTATCTAAGTGAGTTCTTAGATATATCTAAAGAAACAACAATTAATCTATAATGAAGCAAACTAACTTCGACAAGGATATTTTATCCTTGTCAAAAAAATTTGACAAGGATATTTTATCAAAATTTCAGAGTTAAGCAAATAAAAAGGTCAATTAAAAGCCTTTATATATGTAAATTTAAAAAATTAAAACTGATATTAAATAATAGAGGAAAAAACTACAAATTTTAAGGTTTTAACAAGATTCAATCCAAACCTCATTCATTGGAGTTTCAAGTAGTAAATGGAGTTTTGAGAGAAATACTTCAAATACAACATTACAAACTAGCACTGAATGTAAAAGTTTTTTTCTGAACAGAATCTAAAAGCAAGTTATATTGAAAATATAACATTTCCAACATTAAAATTCGCATTTGACTGAGCGCACAAGCAGGGACTCCAGAAAAAATCATCTTTCCATAACAAAAACGGATGATTAAGGGATCTGCAAAAACAATAACGAGCACATGAAAAAAGCTTTTAAAATAACAAATTAATTGAAAACCATTAAAAGTAAAGAAGTTTAATTGCTGGTAAAAGTTAAAAGTAAGGCAACAAAAAGATCGTTTTTGCTTCTCACAAGTTAATAAAATGGAAAGAACTAAAACTAAACATACATGTTTCATATAACCGTATTGTGTATATTGAGAATAGCACATTATCTCTTTTTAAGGAAAAAAAACCAACATATAGGTGTGTGCCCAAAAAGAAGTATAGCGAGAATAGCCCATTATCTGCATAGGAACTTAAATTTCCATAATCAGTTATCAGTTAGTAACTTGACGACATATTTTCAATCTTAAATGGCATAGATGCTACAGCCATCTATCAATATTACAGCTAATACAACATGCAAAGCAAACAAATGATACAGATGGGTCACAGAAGCTTCAATAGTAAAAAAATAACACCAAAATAACTACACCAATCATACAGCATTTTGTTTTCCAAAAACATATGGCATTGCTATGCAATTACGTATTTCTTAAGTAGCTTTACGAATAAAGAACTACTGAGGTAATATGTGTCATATATTAACCTTAATATGCAAGCCCATGCAGCAAAAAGCCAACTCGTAGAAAAAGAAAAGCATCTGGCAAATTTTGTTACCGAGGCTTACATGCAGGAGGTATCCAGACACTTCCTAAAATAACCCACCCTCACAGAGCTACAAAATAAAATTCCCGTGCAAATTCTCTTTAAGAGTTGCTATATTTTAAAAATAGAAGGGTGTGTATGTGAGATAGCAGTGATCTAAAAGTTCATAAAAGTAAAATTTCAACTAGAAATTACCACCGAAAATCATTAACCATACCAATAAGCCAGCCATGATACCATAATTCCAAGAACTAAAATACAAACAGCATATTCCAGTAAAAAATACCACCATCACCCCACACACACAAACAAACAAAAAAAACACATGAACAATTCTCGCAAAGTGTAAAATGACCATGGGACGCATCCACTTCGAACCTTTCCTTTAAGCGGTAGGAACCTGAAGTATACCTCACTCTCTACAAGGACAGTTGGTGTTTCTATAATTCCTCCTTTTGTTGTGTATGGTGCTTGGGATGGTAACAATCTCCTTATATTGTATTCGTAGCCCTATAGATGTGCGATTGAAGTACAAGTAAATACTTGAAATGCTTCATCTAATTAACTATTTACATACGAGAACAATAGAGACTGAAAAAAACAATAGGTCAACAAGCACCCAGAAAAAAAGGCCGGTAGAGTATAACAGTTACCAATATCGGATATTCGCATATCATGGATCAGGCAGTTTTCCATGTTTAAAGAATTAGACTTGGAGGCTATCCAATTGGCATCAGCACACTGGGCAAAATATTATTGGTGCTAATTTATAAGACAATGCCAACGAACACTGATCAAAACCCATCTCATGATTCAGTTATGAATACAGTTATTTTTCTCTACACCTAATAGAAACAATGTGTAGGCCCCAACAAATGCAAAGGATAAATAACATGTCTTTCAGGGAAATAATGATTACTAACATTAAATTAAAAATGTCCCGTTCCTCCAGTAATTTGTGCCTAATTCTAAGCTTCCCAAATATCAAATCTACATCAATTTTTGTTCTAGCCCAATAATTCATCTTCTTTGCTTTTTCATTCAGCCAGCCAATCATTTCTTGCAGCTATATAATGCATGATGTAAATTTGCTCCAAAAAAACTGCCAGTGCAAAGTTATGACAATCTTGGATCCAATGTTTTAGTTGTTGAGCAGAACGTCATACATCCAAAAAAATCAGGGTTCAATGGGCATCAATAACCCTTTCACTCAAAACAAAAGCATTATGACAATGTTTTGTTAATTCATTCGCACAATATTCTTTAACTATAATGCGTTTGTCACAGTTAACTCCTCAAGTACCCATGCAAACCTCGTAAAACTACAAACCCCAGCTTTGAGAGGATATCTTGTATAATACAACTGAAAAAATATAGATACAAAAAAAACTTCAAACAGTTTGAAAAGCATTTAAGTATATTGGATAAATAAAATAAACAAAAGCCAAGATACCAAAATATATTATTACAATTTACCATATTTTAGGTGTATCCTTTATGATACATGTCTGGGTAAAATCTCTTTATTATCACTAGTGTAGGTACCTTGCTCTAGTGTTGATCATGATCAATGGAATAAGATGTCCAATTAAGTAACTCTCCTCATAAATACTAAAATACTTTCTCCAAAAATGCATCTACTAAAATAACAATTCTATAATGACTATCATATCCATTTACAAGAAACCACGTCGTATCATACAGGTAACTGAAATGAATTAGAATTTCCTAATATGTGGAACGCATCTTTAAGGGGTCCTTCTGTGTCAACTTTCTAGGGTATCATTTAGTTTAGTTCATTGGTCCAACCATCCAACATTAATGTGTGCAGCATGTTCTATATCTCATCATGGGACTGTGAAGAAAATAACAGGAGTACAAACCACATAAAAACAAAAGGTCAGCTACGGAGGTTACAGTGAAACGTTGGTGCAGCAAATGCCAAGACCCATGGATAAGAAAATTCAATCAATATATTTTGATTAAATAAAAGGAACGGGAACTGAAAAAGAAATGGCATGATTTAGTATGAATTTACCAATATGTTCATCGTTCTTAAACCATGTGTACATATAAATAGTAAAATCAATTGAGGAAAGTTTCAACCTATTACTGATCTTCGATTCAAGTGATAAAATGGGTGGTTAAAGAATTTTACAAATAAGATGTCTTGCATGTAATATCCAGTTATGAATAAAATAAGTATTAAATAATGATGCAGCGTGGATCCGAAATATAGGGCCACCTATTTATTTAAATTATGGTAGTTAATTTTATTTACATTTTTTAGGTCGTCGCAATTTTAATTAAATAATTGAGATCGCCTGTGATCTCCAACATTTATTCGTAGATTTGAATTTAAATTTGGTCGGTTAATTAATTAGAGTCAGTTTAGGCAAGTCGGTTGTCAATTTAAATTAATTTACTATTTTTGTAATCTCATCCCTCCTATATAAAGGGATGAGGGTCCAATGTTTTATTCAGTCAAGTATTATTAAAAATTGAGATTTTATCTGTATCTCCGTCTCTCTCTCCCCTCGCGTGATCTACACGTTTCTTTTTCTTCAATCCCTCGTTTCCGACGAGTTTTCTTCTTCTCAACCTCTCCTTTTCTCCATCGATATTCCACCGCCCAAATATTTTATTATCAACGTCGACGCCGGAATTGTGTTTGCATCAATTGGTATCAGAGCATGGCCTACAGATCATCCCCACAATCTGACGATCCGCCCAGGCGCTCGCACCGTCATGCATCAAGGGATCATCGTTCATCCGAACAAACACGACGAACCATCTCCACCATCGACGCCTACACCAAGGAGACGGCACACATGATACATGATTTGCAAACCAACTTCAACTCCCTGTTTCGAGATCTAATGGCTAACTTTGAGGCCTTCCGTGACGCCCAATCAAAGACGTCAACCGTCGAAGCCGCTGCCGCAAGTTTTGATGAAGAAAACTCCGCAGTTGAGGAAGATTCGGTTGCTGTCCGGGTCGTTTTAGGAGAAAAAAACGACGAAAAGACTGATGTACAAGTATTTTCAGATTCGCAAGAAATCCCGGAGTCGGTCTACGCCCCACATGCGGTCTTCTCACAGACCCCCGCGGCAGCCCCAGCCTCTCCAGCGCCCCCCCCCAGCCCCGACGGACCCCCCCGCGACCCCCCCCCCGCTCCCGGCAGCAACACCAGCCCCCTCACCCTCTCCCATCGCCACCCTCGCATCCAACCAGCCCCGCCATCATCCCGCGCCCTCCCTTCCCATCCCGCACCCGCCAGCCCCGCCTCTGCGCCACCCCACACTAACGCCTCCCTGGCGCCTTCTCCCCTCCACACGGCCCCTGCTCCTCCTCAGCGCCCTCTCCTCCCCACCCCTGAACCCCCTCCCCTGTGCTCACCGCCCCGACCTCCCCTCGTTTCCCCAGGCCCTCCCCCTTCTCTTTCCGCTCCCGCGCCCCTTGCCCACCATCTTCCCCATCCCGCCAGCCGCCCCTCTCCTCCCCGCGCGATCCCCGCGCCTTCCCCGCACCCGCAGCATACCTCCCCAGTGCCTCCCCTCCCCCGCTACCCTCCCCAGGACCCCCATCCTCCGCCCGCCACCGCGCGGCCCCTCCCTCGCCCTCCCGCGCAACAACCCTGGCGACCCTGCCTCTCCGCAGAGCCGCACCGGCCCCGCCAGCAAAACCGTCGCCCCAAGCCGCGCCATCGAGAAGCCGCCGCGCCGCCCTTGCCAGATCGCCGCTTCCGCGCGCATATAACGCCGCAGGAGCTCCGTACCCTAACCAGGAGGCCGAGATTGACGGTACCCGAATCCCTGGAAGAATGGAATTGGAAAATTAGTGGGAAAAATTGCAAAATAAAAGTTCCTAAAACCCATATTTGCAGAAAGGTCCAAGGCAATAGGAATGTGAGGAAAATTGAAGGGGTACGAAAATTGCAGAGATGCCCCCCAATTGGAAAAAACTACAGACGTGACGTTGAAAATGATCGAATTGGAGGAAATTGAAGCCAAAATTCAAGGATGAATTCTCCAACGACGCACCTATATCAAGCAATTCATCGGGAGACGAATTTTTTAAAGCGGCGGAGAGTTGATGCAGCGTGGACCCGAAATATAGGGCCACCTATTTATTTAAATTATGGTAGTTAATTTTATTTACGTTTTTTAGGTCGTCGCAATTTTAATTAAATAATTGAGATCGCCTGTGATCTCCAACATTTATTCGTAGATTTGAATTTAAATTTGGTCGGTTAATTAGTTAGAGTCAGTTTAGGCAAGTCGGTTGTCAATTTAAGATAATTTATTATTTTTGTAATCTCATCCCTCCTATATAAAGGGATGAGGGTCCAATGTTTTATGAGGTCAAGTATTAATGAAAAATTGAAATCCTTATCTCCGTCTCTCTCTTCCCCCACGCGTGATCTTCGCGCTTCTTCTCCCTCAACCTCCCGTATTCCCGACGAGTTTCTTCTTCTCAACCCCTCTCTTTCTTCCACCAATATTCCACCGCCCAAATATTTTTATTATCAACGTCGACGCCAGAACCATTCCGCATCAATATCTTCGCGCTTCTTCTCCCTCAACCTCTTGTATTCCCGACGAGTTTCTTCTTCTCAACCCCTCTCTTTCTTCCACCAATATTCCACCACCCAAATATTTTTATTATCAACGTCGACGCCAGAACCATTCCGCATCATTTGGTATCAGAGCATGGCCTACAGATCGTCCTCACGATCTGACGATCCGTCCAGGCGCTCGCATCGTCATGCATCAAGGGATCATCGTTCATCCGAACAAACACGACGAACCATCTCCACCATCGACGCCTACACCAAGGAAACGGCGCACATGATACGTGATTTGCAAACCAACTTCAACTCCCTGTTTCGAGATCTAATGGCTAACTTTGAGGCCTTCCGCGATGTCCAATCAAAGCCTCCAATCCCCGAAGCCGCTGTCACGAATTTTGATGAAGAACGTCTCGCTGTGGAAGACGATTCGTCCGCTGTCCAGGAGATTTCAGATCTGATGCCGCGAACAGAGTTGGTCTCATCACCCCCTCCGGCCGCTCGGGCACCGCCCAAACCATCCCAGGTAACCCCCCTACCTCCCCCCGCCCTCGCAGCCGTCATCCCCACTCTAACAGCCCCTCCGTCATCCCGGCCGCCGCCTCTTCCCCTCGCTGCATCCCCCTGACCCTCTCCCACAACCCCAGCAGCCTAGGACCCAACGCCCCGGCCCTTCCTCCCCTCCCAGCGCACGCCAGCCC
Source organism: Ottelia alismoides (assembly GCA_037367405.1). NCBI lineage: Eukaryota > Viridiplantae > Streptophyta > Magnoliopsida > Alismatales > Hydrocharitaceae > Ottelia > Ottelia alismoides. The sequence goes on from JAZKJV010006669.1 coordinate 389,372, forward strand.
CCAACCCCCCTACGCGCCACCGACCTTCCCATCCCCGTTACTTCCCCATACCCCCGACCCCTCCCTTTCCCACCGCACAACCGCCGCCCCCACCCCTGCTGTTGCCGCCCCCACCCGCAGCGCCACCACTCTGCGCACCCTCCCTCACCACCGCACTCCACATCCTCTCCGACCCAACTGACGTCGCCCCAACTCGGCGACACCCGGCGCAGCCCCGCCGCCCGATCTCGCCCCCTCCAGTGCTCGCGCCTCCCACGCGAACCCTTGCAGCCCTCCTCTCCTCCTCGCGCAATCACCGTCACCGCACCTTCCTCGCACCCGCAGCGCGTCTTCCCTGCCGCCTCTCCCATCCCGCGCCCCGCCGCCTTTTGCTGAGGAAGGAAGAGACCCTATCGGGGGTTCCGGGAACCAAATCCCTCAAATCTCGGGAGTTGAGGGTGATTGGGAAAATTGTGAAAAAAAAGCTCATAAACCCCATAATTGCATAAGAACCAAAAGAAGGAGGAAAGTAAGAAAAATGAAGGGGTGCGAAAATTGCGACCAGACCCCTGGCAGCAGAAATATTTAAAAAAAGAGGCTGCAAACCCGAAATCTGGGGATTCCCCTCATCCAAATAGGACTAGGGCCTTGGGTTTCCCCTATATAAGGACCCCATGGCTTCATTCCCATGGTTTCAAATTTCGCGAAATTTCGACGAAATTTCGGCGAAATTTCGGTTTCGACACCCTACCGAAATCGAAATCGAAATCTCGATATATACCCTTCCTTCACAAATCTAGACCGATTTTGGCTGAAATTGGCGAAATTTCGTCGAAATTTCGACGAAATATCGAAATTGTTTCGTTTTTTCAACATCTCGAAACGAAATCAAAATCGAGGTTTAAAACCTTGTTCATTCCCTAGACACATCTCCTCTTTTCCTCTCCTTGTGCCATTGCTTCACTATGGATTCTCCAAGGGCCATATTATTCATGCCTCATCAATTTTTCCATTATCACAATGAGGACGCAAAATTCCAGAAGACGCTGTCGTTTGCGCCACACAAGTTCTTCCACGACGAAAGCCGCGCCCGAATGTGGAGTCCGCCATTCGCCCCACACCAGTTCTTCCAGAAGACGACGGAACATGCATATTCGACCTCCAAGCCTACATCAAGCAATTCGTCGGGAGACGAATTTTTTAAAGCGGCGGATAGTTGATGCAGCGTGGACCCGAAATATAGGGCCACCTATTTACTTAAATTGTGGTAGTTAATTTTATTTACGTTTTTAGGTCGTCGCAATTTTAATTAAATAATTGAGATCGTCTGTGATCTCCAACATTTATTCGTAGAGTTGATTTTAAATTTGGTTGGTTAATTAGTTAGAGTCCAATTAGGATAATTAGTGGTCAAATTAAATTAGTTTTCTATTTTTGTAATGCCATCCCTCCTATATAAAGGGATGAGGGTCCAGTATTTTTAGGCAGTGAAGTATTATTAAAAATTGAGATTTTTATCTCTATCCCCGTCCCTCTCTCTCCCCTCACGTGATCTACACGTTTCTTCTTCTTCAATCCCTCGTTTCCGACGAGTTTTCTTCTTCTCAACCTCTTCTTTTCTCCACCGATATTCCACCGTCCAAATATTTTATTATCAACGTCGACGCCGGAATCGAGTTTGCATCAAATAATATTCAAAATCATCATGAAATTGCCATAGCAATGTTGACCTGTCAGTTCACAGAAATTAACTTTTTTGACATTTATCTGCAGTTATTTGATTCCTCTTTCTCAACCACAGTAGTAAATTTGGGAGATAAAATGCTGAGATATTAACTATCTCTAGTATTATTTTTATATTTTGTATTTCTCCGACCTTCTTCTTGTAATTTACCCAATAGGTTCTTCTCCTATATAAGAGAACCCTTGGGCATCTAATAAAGTATCCTAATGTTTTCCCTTTAACATGGTACCGGAGCGACGGTCCTAGACCGGAGTTACCGTATCCAACCCTAACCCTACTCTCCCCAACCCCCACCCCCCGCACACCCGGCCCCCGAGCCGACAGGCCATCGTGCCCCCAGCCCCCTGTGCCAGGCCACCGTGCCTTGCGGCCCCTGCATCGTGCCCCAAGCCCCTACGCACGCGACCCAGGCCCCCGTGCCTCGCGACCTAGGCCCATGCGCACACGACCCAGGCCCCTGCGCACGTGACCTAGGCCCCCGCGCCGCGCGACCCAGGCTCCTGCGCACGCCAGGCCCCACACCTCGCGACCCCCCCCCACGCCTCGAGCCCCGCACCCCCGCGCCCAGTCACATGCACCCCTGCGTGCCCGATCGCCCGTGCCCCTGCGCGCCAACCCCTGCGACCCCTGCGCCCAGGCCCCTGCACCCAAGATCCCGCTTCCAGGACGCGTGCCCTGCCCCTTGAGCCGTGACTCACCCCTGGGCGGTGACCTTGATCCCATCGGCAGATAGTTATGTGATTTGATTTCTATCAGAGAGCGTGATTTCAGATCTTTAAGTCACGATTTCCGACAACCAACGAGGATTAGCAGGGATGGTTGTATGAATATACACGTACAACCAATCCTTCGTATGATTCTGTACACTCGTTTATATCGTCTACTCCCCAGTTGAATTCCGCTATTTGGCTATTTTATCATCATGCCAGACAACAAGGGCGACATCTTCTCGTCCAAAGCCTTCAAGGGCCCGGTTCCCATTGCTAAGATGGATGGGACCAACTATGAGTTGTAGTCCATGCAGTTCCTAACCCTCATGTAGTGCAACAATAAGGAGCCCATCCTAACATATCCAGAGCCAACGGATAAGACTGGGGCAAATGCTTCTTAAAAACAAGATGATGTGCACATGTGTGTTTGGCTTTGTGGGACTCTTACTACAGAAATAGCCAATGATATTCTAACTCGATCCACTGCCAAGGCAATGTGGGACACTTTGGCATGCACCTATGCACAGGCGAAGAATAAGGCCAAGATCCTTCAACTACAGTTTGATATCTACAATACCAAGCAGGATAGCCGCCCCTTGCATGTTTACTACTCTTCGCTGCGTGGCATGTTTGAAAAGCTTCATAGCTACATGCCCATTACGACGTCTATTGAGCAGCAGAAGACGTATAGGAACTCCACGATGGTTGGAGTTTTTATGGTTGGACTTGATACAGACTACAGAGTATGATGTTGCACATACTCATCTTCTTACTAGAACTACCATTCCCCCTATAAAGGAGGCCTATACGCATCTTAGCCGGATCATCATCCCTTTGGCAACCACATCTTCACACTCTTCAGTGATGGCCGCTTCTCGTGGCCGAAGTGGGGCAACCCAATCCAGAGGACGCACACCTCGAGGAAGAGGCAGTGGACGCTAACGTGGCCCCTGCACCTACTGCTGCAAGCCTGAACATACAGAAGATACATGCTATCAGAAGCATGGATATCGTGTTTCTTGTCGAGCAGCAGAACAGATTGTGTCTTCAGAGACTTCACCTCCCCAGGTCGATCCTCTCCTAGATGATATTGTCTCTCATATTCGAAAGATCATGACTCCTACTGCCAACGCTACCACTACAGATACCGCTGCAGCAACCAGAGCCTCTTCGAGTTCCTCATGTATCACCTATGCATTTACTGGTAGTACGAATACAGACATGAAAGAGTGGATTGTGGACTCTGATGCTTCTCACTACTTATGTGGAGACAAAACGCAACTGAGGTCCTACAGGGCTATACCACCTAGCAAATGGGTTTCCATTGCTAATGGAGAATACTTACCTGTTACAGGACAGGGGGAGGTGCATTTGATACCATCTATGCGCCTGAAGAATGTTTTATATGCTCCTGCCTTTCAGATGAATTTACTTTCTATTAGTCAGATCACTGAAGATTTGCATTGTCGTGTCATTTTTGACCCATCGTTTCTTGTGTTTCAGGACATACTCAAGGCAGGGTGATTGGGAATGGTCGTGAGCAGCATGGACTCTACAGACTAGTCCAACCTCCTCATGCTAGTGTTCCTAATATATCTACTGGACATGCCTCTCCTTATCTGTAGCACCTTAGATTTGGACATCTTCCACTGCAGAAGCTATGTCATGTTCTCCCTCAAATTTCTACGAGATCCTCCTTTCAGTGTGAGGTATGTCAACTTGGGAAGCATCATCGTTCCTCTTTTCCATCCCGTTCGAGTCGAAGCAGTTCTCAATTATTTGAGCTCCTTCATTTAGACATTTAGGGTCCTAATCGTGTTCCTGATCACCAAGGACACCATTTTTATCTTGTAGACACAAAAGACCAGGGTTCAAATCCCACTCTTGCAGGGGTTGCGTTAGGTAGTCGACGGCCAGCATAAAAAATAGTCGAATCTTTCAACATGGATTTGAGCAAGAATCCATGTAGCCGACCCTACTTATAGTGGGAGAAGGCTTAGCACTTTTAGTTGTCGATGATTTTTCTAGACTTTCTCGGGTCTTCTTATTGAAGAATAAGTCTGGGGCTGGATCCGTTATCAGGTATTTTATTAATGAAATAAAGAAGATTTTTCCTGCCAATGTCAAGTATCTTCGGTCTAATAAATTAATAATGCCTTGGAATTTTGCACCTTACAGCTTTCTGAGTTCCTTAGATCCCAAGTCATTGTTCACCAAACCTCATGTGTCTACACTTCCCAGCAGAACGGTATTGCCGAGCGCAAACACCGTCACTAACTTGATGTGACCAGAACATTATTGATACAGAGTCGTTCTCCTCATGCTTATTGGAGTGATGCTGTCCTTACTGCTTGTTATTTGGTAAATTGTATGCTCTCGTCAGTGTTAGGAGAAAAGATTCCTTTCTCGATTGCATTTTTCGAGAAAGATCTTTTCTCTCTTACACCTCGTGTGTTTGGATTTGTTGTATTTGTTCAAGATGTCTCTCCAGGGCGTGACAAGCTCTCTCCTAGTTGTCAAGTGCGTGCTTGCCGGCTACTCCCGTACCCAAAAGGGGTATCGTTGCTTTGATCCACTAAGCCAAAAATATTGTTAGTGCTGGCGTTACTTTCTTTGAGTCAGTCATGTATTTTTCTCCTACATGTGACAGACTTGCTCCATCTGACTCTAATGATAAGATATACGTGCCACCACCTCCTACCGCTGGTCTTTCACCTTCATCTACTCCTATTCCACCACCTCATCCACCTCCTCTATTGGTTCAGTTCTTGCCTCGTGTTTTTCCTTGCAGTTCTCGCTTTGTTCGCCATGCTCACAAGCATTGCCCATCATCCAACACGCCTGATGTATGTAATGAGCATATTGTTTCTACCGATGGCACTGCTGAGTTGACTGCATAACAAGATTCTAGACAGAAGGAGCAGGTACCCTCTCATGAGGGAAATTTACAGGCCCCGAACTTGGCAGATGATCTTGACGTGCCGATTGCTCTTCGAAAGCAGAAACGGGCATGTGCTACTTACCCTCTTGCAGCCCAGGTTTCTTTGAGCAGGTTGTCAGAGGATTTCAAGAGATTTACTTTGGCACTATCAGCCGTGCAGATAACACAAACGTATCAGGAGGCTCTCAAAAATAGCCAGTGGAGGTTAGCCATGGAAGAGGAGATGGTTGTGCTACAGTCACGTGGTACGTGGAGTCTTATTTCTGCTCCTTTTGATACATCTACTGTAGGACGCAAATGGGTGTTCATTGTGAAATACCGGGAGGGGATGGAAGCGTGGATCGCTATAAGGCGAGACTTATGGCACGAGGATTCACCCAGACATATGGGGTGGACTATCAGGATACTTTCTCTCCAGTTGCCAGACATTCTACTTTACGTATTCTCCTTGTTGTTGTGACACGAGATTGACCCCTTTATCAGCTTGACGTGAAGAATGCATTCCTCTATGGTGATCTACAGGAGGAGGTCTACATGCAGTAGCCACATGGTTTTACTGTTGAGGAGGAGTGTCAGAAGGTTTGCAAGTTACACAAGGCTATCTATGGCTTCAAGCAAAGTCCAAGGACATGGTTTCAAAAGCTCTCGGACTTGATAGAGCAGCAGGGGTTTGTGAGATCAACTGTTGATCACTTCTTATTCGTACAGAAGACCCGAAGAGGTACTACAGTCATTCTTGTTTATGTTGATGACATTATTATTACAGGGAATGACGAGCAGGGCATTCAGACTGCCAAGGACTTCCTGGGTCAGCAGTTTGTGACCAAGGACCTGAGAGAATTACGTTACTTCCTTGGACTAGAGTTTGCCAGAAACCAACGGGGTCTTGTGATGACCCAGAGGAAGTATTTTATATATCTTCTTTCAGAGACAGGCATGGCAGATTGCAGACCCGCCACTACTCCGCTTAACCCGAGCATAAAGTTCTATGATAATGATACTGAGGAGGTCGACAAGATGAGGTACAGAGAGCTTGTTGGCAAGCTACTATATGTAACTATTACTAGGCATGGCATATCATTTGTCGTGAGCAAAGTGGGTCAGTTTATGGAGCAGCCCAGACAGGCACATATGGATGCAGTCCATATGATTCTGAGATACTTGAAGACTTCACCTAGTACTGGACTCCTTTTCAACAGAGGCACATCTCTCTCAGTTACAGCATGTACAAATGCAGATTATAATGGGTGTCCAAAGGATAGAAAGTTTACATCTAGCTTTGCTGTGTTCATATGGAATTCTCTTCTTTCATGGAAGAGTAAGAAGCAGACTGTGGTTACCAGATCGAGTGTTGAATCAGAATACAGGGTCATGGCAAAGGCTAGTACAGAGATGATGTGGGTCAGATCTGTTCTTACTGACCTGACTATAGAAGTGCATCTTCCCATGCACCTCCAATGTGAAAATCAAGCTGCTCTCTTCATTGCAAACAATCCTGCCTTTCATGAGAGGACAAAGCACATAGAGGTGGATTGCCACTACACTCGTAACATGATACAGAAGGGCATTATCACTACTACGCATGTCAGCTCGGGAGACCAGATAGCAGATGTACTTACAAAGGCCCTAGCGAAAGGACCTTATCAGAGATGTTGTCCCAAGCTGAGGCTTATTGATATCTACGCTCCAGTTTGAGGGAGAGTGTTGAGATATTATCTATCTCTAGTATTATTTCTATATTTTGTATTTCTCTGATCTTCTTTCTGTAATTTACTCAATAAGTTCTTCTCCTATATAAGAGAACTCTTAGGCCTCTAATAAAGTATCCTAATGTTTTCCCTTTAACATAAAAGGGATCAAACTTTGTACAAACAATAGTAACTTAGTAAGTATCAAAAAAACATGTAATAAAGTGACTGACAGGATGTATAGTGGCAGGATGTCTGCACTGTGATCAAGAGTACCAAACGTCCACATGCTAGTTAGACAAATCAATGTATAGTGGCAGGATGTCTGCACTATAAACAAAAATATCTAGCAAATACTTTCGATATTTTATACGAAAAAATGACCAAAATAAGTTAAAGATGAAATAATGGCATGTCGAGCAGGTCAATCACTTGTTGGACATGAGCAACTGAATTAGCAAGAACGAACAAAGTGATCTCAGATTTATGTCCTTGATATAGATGCTTATTAGTCCTACTCATATATGGGCAATTATATTCAAGACTGTAGAATTACCAATACTCCAAAACCATCAGTTTCTGCAGATACTGCATTTAGCAAAGAAAATTACTTAGCGGCCCATGTATGGTGGACGTGGACCTCCCCCGTGATATCCGCCAGGATGCCCTCGTCCCGCACCATAAGGCTGCCCCACATATCCACCCCCAAGTCCAGCCGCTTGATTTCCATAACCTCCGTGAGGCAGCAAAGCCTGACTAGGAACCTGTCCCGAAGAACCAAGCGATCCCAACATGTTCGTGAGCCCAATTCCAGCATTAGGGGTCGTCAGTAACGCCGTCAAAGCCTGCTCAAATGTGGGGTTAATGGCAGCAGACGCCTGTTGTGCGATGGGGTTGTACCCAACTGTAGGCCGAGAAGGCGCCATCAAATGCCCAGTCCCCAACGGTGTTATCTGACTCATCACACCACTGCCGTAACCCACAGCGCTCTTTGCATGCAGATTGCTTCCATGGTATCCACCACTCAGCTGCTGAGCTCCCCAACTTCCTTCGCTCTTCGACATCTTGGGCCCGTCAATCGCCTTCTGGCAGTGCAGCAAATGCCCCTCAAAATTCCTATATGGCTCCTCCAGAGCCTTCCTCGCACCCTCCGCCCCCTTGTAGATGAACAAACAGAATCCCTTGGGCTTTCCCGTCTGTTTGTCGAGCCCGAGAGGCCCCTCCTCGATCTCACCAAATTTTGCAAAGAACTGTGTCAGCTTATGCAGGTCGATATCCGCCGAGACATTGCTGACATAAATCTTCCTCTGTATGTTCTCCGAGGCGGGCAGCGCTGCGGGGATGGGCCCGAGGGACGCGAGCTGGCAATAGGCCGTGCGGTTGCCGATCATCTTCTGTGGCTCCTTGAGTGCCTTACGCGCGCCGCTGCGGTGCTTGAAAAGGACAAAGCCGTAGCCTTTCGACTTCCCAGTGGCCTTATTCTGGACGGCATGGCAGTCCTCGACCTCGCCGAACTGGGAGAAGACGGAGAGGAGGTTTTCAGTGGAAGTATCCCAACTGAAGCCGTGGACGAAGACCTTGCGGTTCACGGGGTCGCTGCCCGCGACGTCACGGATCTCGTCCAGCACGTCCGGGTGGCGAGAAGTCGCGCGGAGGAGGAGCTCCACGAGCTGGTCCTTGGCGAGAGGCTCGAGGAGGTCGCGTGTCGGCTCAGGCTCATGGTCGGGCTCGGGTTCGGGCTTCGAGTTGGGCTCGAGGGGTGGTTCGGCGGTTCCATTCGCTTCGGACGGAGGGCTCTGGGATCCCTCCGGGGCGATGGGGTCTTCGGCCATGGGAGTAGGCTCGGCTTTGGGCTGCGGGACGTCGGCGGCCGCTGGAGGTGGCTCCTCGGCATCTACTGCAGCTGGAGGTGGCTCGGTGGTGGCGGCGGCTGGAGATGGGTCCTCGTCGCCGGCACAGGTGGATGAGGGGTCGTCGGAGGGAGGGGTGGATTTGGAGATGAGCTTCCGCTTCTTCACAATTTTCACCATTTTCGAAGGTGGACGTTCGGATTAGGGTTCGAGTGGGAGGCAGTGGAGGGGGAGCGGGCGCAGATGGACTTGTGTGCGTTTCATATATATACGTGGGTAGGATTGAGTGAGAGTGGTGTGGACTATCCACGTGGGGGGAGGAGGTTGGAGAATGTGGGGATTGTTATTTCATATTTGTCCAATATCAAATGTGGGGTTTGTTTAAATAAATATTAAATATTCAGAATTAATTAAATAAGTATAAGTTTTTGGTATTTGAAGAAAACATTACTCATCCACACCTGAGGTGCCGATTTGAGGTGTAGTGTACAAATCGACACCTGAAGTGTCGATTTTGCGCAGACCCCTTGCTCGCCCCCCCTTCCAGTACCTCTCCCCTCCCCTTTCCCCTTTGAATACTACAAAAATTTTATAAAAATTATTTTAAATACCTTATACGATATTATATCATGTATATTTTTATTAATGTAATTAAATCTATTTTCTATTTATTAGGCTCATTTTAAGCTCTTGTAATCTTTGTTTATTTTATTTTATGTATTTATAAGAAGGGTCGTTTATAGATAAAATTTACAAGAAGATTGTTTATACATAAAATTTACAAGAAGGACCGTTTTAATTTTTGAGGTTGGTAAACAACGTTTAACTTTGTGCATTTTGAGTTCATTTGCTATCTTTTTAAAATACAAAAAGATCCATTTATCTTTCACATATATTATGATATATCTAATATGAAATTTAACTAAAAAACATTTGCAAAATGAAAAACCCGTAAAAAAATTAATCTAGTTTAGGCAATACTATATATATAATGCCAATATAAAAAATTCCCAAACCTTCTGTGAAATTAATTAAATACAAATATTTTAAAGATGGTCCATATTTTTCTATTTTTTGGATCAATCTTTTTCCCAAAATTCTGCAAATGTACGATTTCTCCTATTTTACGGTGGTGTAACATAGTATATTTATGAATTACTACTTATTACTATGGATAGAAGTGTATTTTTTCTAAAATGGGGACTAAAATTCCGTTACGACATCTATTAAAGATCTCTATATCCTAAGTTTTAATAAATCAATAGAAATCAAATATGAAGGCATTCACCATGACATATTAATAATCTCAAAATTCAATATCATAACGCATATCCATTTAAAAGAAATGCATGTATTCTATTAAAATCATATAACAACTCATCTCTATACTTCCAATCTATACTATGAGAGAAATATTCAAGATATATTTTTCATTGTGTTCTTCATTCCAACAGTTATGGTTCTCTACATTCAATTCTTAGGAGCATGTTCCTTGCTCTATAAGATAGTTTTAGTTTGCCTCATATTCTTTATTGCATATCTACTTTGATATTGAGGTTATTATATTGTCTACATGCATAAGATTGAGTTGACAGTGTAAGCGACTCATGTTATGATACGGTTGGGTTGCCCACATAAGCAACTCAGGTTTAACGGTAAAATACATTTGTGGTCATGTTGAAAGCTCGAGTTAGGAGAATTGTGTCGTGGCTTTTACCCATGCGGGTTTCCACGTTAAATAGTTGTGCATTTGCGATTCACTTATTTGTCTATGATTGAAGTGCTACATAACAATTTGCTTGCGTTAGAATATTGTGATTGCAACAATCCATGTCGTATTGTCTGATTCACTTGCACCATCAATGGGTGTTAGCGTGATATATATACCAACAAGAAGAATAAGGCAAATTAGACTCTTTGAGAAATGTGAATTCACACGGCAAAATATGTGCTAAAATTCACCGATATGAAATATTACATAAGGCATGCATTACACGTTTAGAAGGTAAACATTAAATGTCTAGTCTCATAGAATGCATAAATAAGTCGGTGACAATAATGTGCCAATAGAATACTTACCATGTAAACTAGTTGAAGATTCATTACTCATAGGATCTAGGAGTGTTTAGTTGGATCTAGGTGCCATGCTTGATGTGCTCTTCCATACTTTGCCATGATAAAGCATATATGTTCCACGTATTTTCCCCTGTCACATAGGAGTACATGATTTTGTAGTTCATCAAGTTCTCCATGTATACGTGCTTAGCCATGTGTGTGAGTAAGTCCATTAGAGGATAATTGGTCTCAAATATCGACGATACTCATGGTCCCAAGTATTTATCAAGTGTTCACTAGACGACCACTGTCGATATCACCCATTTAGATGGCCTTCGTAGATGCTCATTGGACAAAATGAGATAAAATAAGAGAAGCATGTGATCAATATATCCCATACCAGGTGAAATATATTTAACGGCAAGAGGAATGTTCACTTTCATGTATGGTTGCCTTCCAACGATATATCGACATATCGCAATACATCACAAGCATGACATCAATACTCGAAGTCCTTGAACAAATATATAACATCCTTTATTGATATCACTGACTTGATGATACCGTTGACATCGTCGGTATTTAAGGCCATGCTCATTGGGAAAAAAAAGAAGATGGTGTATTTTTCTTTTCTTCTTATTAAGATTGTTATATGTAAGGAAAAGAGCCCGTAAAACAAAATAACAAAATAACATGTTGAAAAGGTGAGCCATGCTACTTTTTTTCCAATCCCCTCATTATTTATTATGGGGGCTAAAAAAGGAGAGGGGTAAGGATTTTCATGGGTTGTGGTTGGTTGGTTGATTGTGGACAAAGACATTTACATGCTTTAGTTACCTTGAATTTCACTTTATTTTTATTCCAAAATCTTGAGGAAAACTGAGAATGAGTTTAAAAGAATTAAAAGAATGGAGGATGTGGAGAAAAAGAAATAAAGGTATGATGTGACAAAAAAGAGAAAGATTGAAAAAAAGATTGAAACAAAAAAAGAAAAAATGGAGGAGAAGAAAGAAAAAAAGGAAGTTAGACAGAAAAAAATCAAATGGTAAAATAACTTGAAGATGTTTGCTTTACCCCCATTTATTGTTCCAACTTGATAGATCATACTTGTGTTTCCGACAAGCATGGGGTGAAGGGAAAGTGAGGAAGTAGGGCACACAATGTTTCTTCTACTTGACATCATCCAACAAAAATCTATCTTATGTCCATGTTCCTCTGCTTGCGACCCTCCGAATGAGATCTCAACTTCAAGGTCCATATGTAAGAGAACTAAATTCTTGAGGCACCTACATGAGAGAAACTCAATTCTTGAGGTCCCCATACGAGAGAAGTTTCTCTTGACGCTTATGTATGGGAAAGGTTCTTTTCTTGAAGTTTTGATATAGAAGAGTCATGCTTTGGAGATCTTCATATAGAGAGGACCAATCTACTTTGATGCTCGCATCGACTACTATTATTTTGAATGGACTTCTGGTGTTATTGCTCGGGGTCATATGTGTCTTTTGTGCCTCCATCAACTAGTTGATTAAAAAAATCAACACTCTACCCCATCCATCATCAACTGATTGTCTTCATCGAGTGTCCATTCTAGGCGGAGTCTCTTGCATCAACTGATTGTCTTCATCGAGTGTCCATTCTAGGCGGAGTCTCTTGCAACTGATATATGCAAATAGCTTGATTTGAAATTTTAACGAATTAATTACTCAAACCAAATATCTATTTATTCTAAGAAAATGGTGCAACATTTTTGGATGAAACGACAATATCATAAAAATGTGTAAAAATATGCACAAGAAAGAGAATGAGTTGCTCAAAAATGTAATGTTTCTTTTTCAAAATAAAATTGTAACAAAATGTATCCTAATCAATGCTTGAAATGAATATTCTATTTGCAAAAGGAATAAATATTAGGGAAGGGAAGAGAGGCATGATTGAAATCTTCTCCACTTGTCCACGTGGCACACAGAGAAAAGACGGGCATGGGCCTATGTAGAAATATTAAAAATGTCCAGGGTAATATTTGAAAATGTTCCAACCATTCGTTTGGTCAGGCAGAGGATTAGACTATAAAATTGATTTCCAAGTTCCCAACTTAAGATTTTGGAGCTTCGGTCAGTCTTACCAAAATTGAATGATATATTATATCATTTATATTTTCCACGTAAATATTAGCTCATTTCGAACGTAATTTTAATTAATTATGTATTTTGATTCAATCTTACATAAAATGATATCATACATGTTCCACGTTATCGAGATCTTTGTCAATGATGTTATATGTTTTTTTTATAAATTAGACATATTCTAATATTTTCAATTTATCTTTTAAGTCTAATATTTGAATTTTGATTAATTACAACATAAAGTGCACTTATTCCAATTTTGTAACCAATTGAAAACATAGAACACATAATGCAAGACCTTTTTTATTATAAACATCCATAAATATTAATGGGTTTAATGGGTCTATCTGTAGCACCCTAAATAACTATTGACAAGAGAGTTCGTAGCAGGGATGAAAACGGACGGATACGGATACGAATACAGATATAATCGTGTATCCTTATCCATTTAAAAATACAAATACGAATGTGGATACGAATATTGACGAATTTCAAAAATGGTTTACCATATCCTTAAAAACAAATACGAATGTAAAATGAATATGAATAGGATGCGAACAGTAACATAAATATTCAATAGATTAAATAAAATATACTTGTTTAGGATGGTTTACACGTAAAATAGATATAACATATGTAATAGTTTCTTAACAATTATATCAACAATGGTGAATGCAATCATAAAATGTTGTTACGCATAGTTATAAATAAATATATCACTATACTTACGTACAAAAACGAATATACGAATACGAATGCAAATATTAGAGAATGTCAAAGCGATATCCATATCCGCATCCATTTTAAAACGATTACGAATACGAATATCAGAACATGTATAAAACGAATACGATAACAGATTGGATACGAATAAATTCACATTCGTTTTCATCCCTAGTTCGTAGGGTATGATAACCGGCACTGTTCATAGTTATGTAAATGTTCTATTGATATTCATAGTTACTTGAAAATACAGTATCGATTTTCGATAACATATAAATTCCATCTACAGGGAGCTAAGTGAAAATGAGCTGGTTGGTCCTATTCCTTCAATCTTCGAAAGTTATCCTACGCTGGGATTTGTATGTAGATGTTATTTTTCGATTTTTCTCCAATAATTTGTTGGTAAGATCACGTTAAAAACTTTTGCAAATATCTTCATCGAAACATGCTCACTGAACGGAACATGTATACGCTTAGATGTCCGTGAGTAAACGTGATGTGAGTTTTTTTTGTGCTTTCCTTCTTCATTGATACAGTACCAAGTTCTCTATGGCAAACTAATTCGTGATTTGGTCGTGGAATCTTTGGAAGTTTTGATGGTAAGATTTGATATGGGAATACTAATCCGATACCATCATGTAAATCGACTATTCATACAAGCAAAAACTGGAGTGTACTCTCCCAACTTTACCATATCCACTAGATCTTGAATTACCTTCACTCACGTGATTTTAGCTGTGAAAATTTAGTAGAGATCAAGGTGCAATGTTCAGTTGTGAAATTTGATAAAATTAATGTCTAACTTTTAGAAATAGTCATTTTCAGCTTTAGTCTTAAAAGTCGTCGTTGATTATGGATACCACTATTTAGATTATTTTTTCGATATACGGACGCTTCTCTCGATCAATATTCTATTTCTTACAGTTGACTGTTATAGCAGTTTCCTGTTTTCCATGTCACCACGAATAGGTGGAAGAGATGTTGTCCCGAGGGTCCTCATCAATAGCGCAAGGACATGAGGTAGGCCCACTGCAGCTCCAAACCCTAATCGCCACGCAAAGCTTCTTCGTCTCGATTCCTCGTCCCTTCCCCCACAGGCGAGCTCAGAGGAGGCAGAAGACCTCCTCCTAGCCCTGTTGGAGTCTCAACCATCGCCTGCCATCGTCAGAGATCGATCAGAGGGGAAGATCGCCGTCGCCACACCTGCTAATTGGGGAAGAACACCCGTTGAGCAGTTTGGCGCCACGTGTCCAGCATCAACGTCCTGATTTGCCTTCCCTTTCTAATCCTGGCCGTCAAATAGCGAACCGGTAGGAAATTATTAAGAAGCCCTCTCAAGAGTACAGAATTTGAAGACGCCTCTAGATTTTTTATTATTTGCAATCAGATCCCCATACGGGGGCCTAATTGTAAAGAATCTAATTTTTCTTACAATCAGATCCTTGACCAGGGATCTAATTGCAAGAAGCCTCCTATCTTTTTGCTTGTATTCTCATACATTGATTTTTGCATATTTTTGAACATTGTGGACCTTGGACCATATTATATCATCATTGTATTTTTTTTCTTCATTTTATTTTGAGCTGATTTTTGAGGAATTTTGTTGATTTTTCATCGAGATTTTATTCTTCGCATTTAGACTCCATTTTGAGTTTTTTTACGTGCTTTCTCAAGCCCGTTGCTTGAGCCTCTTTCATGGATCTTCTATATAGTATCACTCTAGTATCTTTACCATATTCTACTATATTGTAGATCACTTTGTTTGAAAACAATCCCTTTTGAAAATCAAATAAAAGATATTAAAAATAAAAAATAAAAAAAATCAAAAAGAGTTTTCTCAATTTCAAGAAGAAATATAAAGAAGGATAAAAATATCACAAAAATATTTCTTCACTCGAATTTTCACGAACGCAATTTTCTACCTCGTGTTCGACCCGGGAACACTTGCTTGGTAAAATAAATAGTGAAACAAACTTCGATTCAGTGTTTGTTATCTTTGTTCGATTAATTGAGATTTTGTTTAGAGCGGTTCACTACACCGACAAATTCACTTTCACCGCTCGCCAAATTTCGACTATCATTGTGTTAACCTTTTTCAAGGTGATCGTGAAGGTAAGACCTATTAGAGCCTTCGCCGACAAAAGCATAACCTTGACATCCTCCAAGGTCCTCGAGCTTAGCTCTACCGTCGCCTACACCATTTGGGATATCGATGGCATACATCGATACTCATCTCATGCACATGAAGAATGAGGTCTACGACATCACCGTGGGCATCAATTTGTTACTTCAGTGATTGCATTTTCCAATTGCAATGAACATGTACATATATGTCCTCAACTTGACTTACATTAACTTCTCTCATGATGGTATTCACTGGTTTTTATAAAACATTGGATTAAGAGAATATCAATTTAAAGTGCGAATTTTTACATTACATGAAAATAATGAGGTGGAAATTTGATAATATTAGAAAGCAATGGAAAAAGGTCACAAACATTTTAAAAATGATTATGTGTACATAAGAACAAGGAATACCTTTCTATGGTAAAAAAAATAGTGAACACATGAAGCTATCATCACAGCCTTGAGGGTATGATGCATACATTAGTCTATTTCATTATATCATATATATACACGAACATATGAAAAAAATTAGAAATCATTCCCTCGAACTAACAACAATGAGGGGAAAACAAACATAACAAATATGAAATGAGAAAACTGTAGAAAGCAAAATATGTATACATGTTGAAAAAAAACGTTTACCTCTATGCGAATATCAAGGAGACAATTATCCCCTTGTCTATAGAAATTAGAACATGCATTTAAATAAAAATCTAAAAAGATGCACTACAAAAAATTTGATATATAGTGACGCTTTTTTCCAAAATCCGTCACTAAATTAGTCATTGTTAAATATATAACGATTATATTATTCGTTACGAAATGATTTTTCGTACTCAAAATTAACGACGGGATATCATATATGTCGTTA